>JALJVW010000197.1:16750000-16938017 GCA_024865655.1 Emberiza elegans
AAGGATTAAAACCTATATTAACTTCACTGGTGGTTCCAGCTCCCGGTGCTGTTAATACTGATTTTGTGATGGGACTATGCATACATTTTATTCTGTGTTTTTCTAGCCTCTAACAGATCCTTTTGACCTACAGTAAATACTCTTTTTTTTTGACACAATCCTCAACATCATTGAGATTATCATATAAAAGTCATCCTGTGGTCTGGTAGTACTTACTATCCAAAAATAATTTTAAAAAAAAGTCCTAAGAGTAGTCTTGGAACCAGTCGGAGGGGCTCAGTTTCACACGCAGTCTCAGTGTTGCAACATAAATGCACCCCTTAAGCAAAATGAACAGGAATGTACAAAATTCTAGGCCATCTCTAGAGGAGAGCAGATAAACACTGAAGGCAAAGGCTAAGCAAAAGGGAGTAACTCTTGTCTCTCTGCTAACCTTAGGCAGAAACTTAAACCTTGTTCAGATTCAAGAAAGGCATTTTGGTATGACAACGTGGAATGTGATTATGCTTAATGTTTCCTGTCACATTTTATAAACTCAAGTGTATAATTCTGCATGTACTGCATGTGAAATGGGATATAGTTAGAAATGGGATTAGTAATAGAATGCTGTATGGAAAGATGCCAAAAGTAGTAGGAAAAAAGGACAGCACACCAGAAATCCTTCTTTCTTTGTTGTGGGATCTTACATCTAGCCAAAAGTTGCGAGTGTACATGGAACATGAACCTAAGGGCATGGAACCCTGTCTTGCACAATTATTTCTTTAGCATGGAAACCATTCTTTTTCTTTTCTTCTACAAAACAGTTGGGGTAATAGTTCTGTTAGTTTCTCTTCTACAGCATCTGCCCTGGAAAGGGAGACATGAGTTTAATGCATTCCTTACGGACACATTGACATCTGCTGTTTTTCATTTGCGGGGAGAGCATCCTAATCACTGAGGCACAGATTTCATGTAGTAGAGGAGCAAACCCTTTGGCCAAGCCCATCTCTAGAATGAAATGCAAGATCATGCAGTCAGAAGAATACTTGGGAAAGAGCACCTGCCTGTATCCCTGTATCCCTGTATCCCAGTGGTTAAAGCATTCTGGAGGGTGTGTTTCTGGTAGTCTGACCTTTGTTTGTGGGATTGATTGTCTAGATACTTGGAAAAAGTACCCACGCAATCCTGACAGTGGGGAATTAGTGTCCAGGATGGGGTTTTACTTTATTTGCTTTGTAATCTCTTTTCTTCTTTCCTCATAAATACTTAGTGATTCCAAGGTAAATTTCCATATATGAGCGATACTGAAGTACTTCTCTAGCATGTTCTACTCTAGAAAAGTTCAGAACTTTTCTCCCTCTTTTTAATGACAAGTTTCCAGTCTTGGATTTCCTTGGCAGCAAGCCTTGTAGTCAATACAAAAAGAATAGAATTGCATCTGCTGACCTGTCCGACGGAAGAAGTTTTATCTTGTTGAATGTTACCTGGATCAGACCATGAAGGCTAATGAAAAAAAAAATCCAGTTTGAGAATCTCAGTGAAACTTAAATATGCAGCACTGTCAACAATTTGAACAAATGAGCTATGCTAGTATAAACTTTCAGAGTTTGGATGAATTTGGAGACAGATGCCAAGCAAGAGTTTCAGTGATTTCATTGTTAGATTTTGGCAAGATCTGCACTGATGATTCCTTTTATGGACCTCACCTCCAAATGTTTATTTTTACATAGATTTCTCATTTTTGTTGTCAAATTAGGCTTCTCTATTTCACTGGGTGGTGAGAATGAAAAGCATTAAAGAACGTGATGCAATCCAGTGTTGTGGTAGTGAGAACTTACAGTAATTCATATGAAGGATAAAAATTTCCTTATGTACAGCAGAAAATTAAATTTGTCACATACTCCTCACAGTTTTGTCACCACAATAGCTTGCTTAAATTTAACCAAAATATTCTTTTTCCTTTATGTCATCCCTTGTGATGTTTTTAGGCCCTGCACATCTCTTTAGGCTTGCTGGCAAATGTTTCAGTTTTGTGGAATCCACGTGAGTAATGCATTTGGGTATTTGTTTATATACTTCCTAGGAATAAATTAGTTTTTTATTCCAATCTGAAACATTTCTTATTTTCTGTTTCTTTTCTCTCCTTTTAAGGTACAAGTATGAGTTTTGTCCTTTCCATAATGTCACTCAGCATGAGCAAACTTTTCGATGGAATGCCTATAGTGGGATTTTAGGGTGAGGCACTTAGACCTTTTACATTTTAGCTATGTTGTCAGCAGGCCACTTCATAGATTGTAAAAATGAGGCTGTTTTAAAACTAAGATTCTTCCGTTGGTCAGCTTAGATCATGGTAGTTCCCAAGGCATTATACTTAAAAATACCCTGTCTTGAAAAATTCAGGTTTCTTTTTTTTTGGTTGATAAATACTAACCTCCTATTTTAGCTGGAGACTGATTAATAACCCCTGCCAACTGCAAGTGTGATATGTTCATGTGAGAAATTCAATAATGTCTAACTACAGCTTATATTAACACAGATTTCATGGCCATTAACTATTTGCAGTTTGGGTTAAATACAAATATTATAAAGTATAAACTTTCAGAGTTTGGATGAATTTGGAGACAGATGCCAAGCAAGAGTTTCAGTGATTTCATTGTTAGATTTTGGCAAGATCTGCACTGATGATTCCTTTTATGGACCTCACCTCCAAATGTTTATTTTTACATAGATTTCTCATTTTTGTTGTCAAATTAGGCTTCTCTATTTCACTGGGTGGTGAGAATGAAAAGCATTAAAGAACGTGATGCAATCCAGTGTTGTGGTAGTGAGAACTTACAGTAATTCATATGAAGGATAAAAATTTCCTTATGTACAGCAGAAAATTAAATTTGTCACATACTCCTCACAGTTTTGTCACCACAAATAGCTTGCTTAAATTTAACCAAAATATTCTTTTTCCTTTATGTCATCCCTTGTGATGTTTTTAGGCCCTGCACATCTCTTTAGGCTTGCTGGCAAATGTTTCAGTTTTGTGGAATCCACGTGAGTAATGCATTTGGGTATTTGTTTATATACTTCCTAGGAATAAATTAGTTTTTTATTCCAATCTGAAACATTTCTTATTTTCTGTTTCTTTTCTCTCCTTTTAAGGTACAAGTATGAGTTTTGTCCTTTCCATAATGTCACTCAGCATGAGCAAACTTTTCGATGGAATGCCTATAGTGGGATTTTAGGGTGAGGCACTTAGACCTTTTACATTTTAGCTATGTTGTCAGCAGGCCACTTCATAGATTGTAAAAATGAGGCTGTTTTAAAACTAAGATTCTTCCGTTGGTCAGCTTAGATCATGGTAGTTCCCAAGGCATTATACTTAAAAATACCCTGTCTTGAAAAATTCAGGTTTCTTTTTTTTTGGTTGATAAATACTAACCTCCTATTTTAGCTGGAGACTGATTAATAACCCCTGCCAACTGCAAGTGTGATATGTTCATGTGAGAAATTCAATAATGTCTAACTACAGCTTATATTAACACAGATTTCATGGCCATTAACTATTTGCAGTTTGGGTTAAATACAAATATTATAAAATGAAAAAGAGTGCTTTATTGCCTAATGGTAGTTAAACAATATAAAAAGTTATAAAAGCTCAATGTAGAACCAAAAAAAGTATCACAAAATATTTTAAAATACCCTGGATCATAATACCACCAAATCATAATACCTAAAATAAGTATAAACCAGACCATTGTTTTTCTAGATATTTTGTATATAGATATCTCTTTTTCTCCTATGTGCAAAATAGTAAGCAGGTATGTGAGGAAACTGGTACATCACCATGCTGAGGGTATCATTTGCTTTAGGACTAGCAGAAGTAGACTAGTTTTTGTAGGTGTTGTCACCAGCACTAAAAATCCTGCAATCAAACTGAGTTGCACAGGGTACTTAGGCTCATGGAATTTGTTGTGGGATTGATCTATAAACTTTATTTTACTAGACTTAAACATGGATTTATAACTGCAAATGGTTTGCAAACTGAAATTTGATCCAAAACTCTGCTCTCAAAAAGTGCTCTTGATGTGTCCTATATAGCAACATGAATAACAAACTACACTGCTTCCAAGGTGTTTGCTGTAGGAAGTGGAAATCCTGAGACAACAGAAATTAAGTATATACACTTAAATTGAACATGGTATAAGGGTATTCTTGGTTTTCTTCCTGGGGGTTCATCTTTTTCTGTCCAGTGACTTAAAACAAAATAGTGTCCTCTTTTTTCAGAATCTGGCACGAATGGGAAATTGACAATAACACCTTTGTTGGAATGTGGATGAGGGAAGGAGACTCCTGTGAAACTAAGAGCAGACAGACAAAGGTAAAATAACTTAAACTATGCTAATTCAGACAGCGTGACTCTACAAACACTTGTGAGACTACAAACTGAAACATTCCTACCCTGAAGAAGTCATCATTTAAGCTGTGATAGAAAACATAAAAATGAATTCCTTCAGGGACTGTGTGAATGACTGGAGGAGGAAAGCTAGAATCAGGATAAAATTTTGAGGATATTTACTTATGTGTTCTCATTGGTTACTTACAAGTCATTTTTTCCTTGATAGAGTGGTATAATTATTACTATAGAAATACAGTACAGTGCTTTGTAATGTGTGTCAGGCAAAATAAAGAAAGAGCTCTTTGCAGAATTCAAGATGCCAGTCTGTTAAAAACATCCAGGAAAAAAGAAGGGTAAATAATTCGGCAGTTAACAATAGCATGCTGAGAAGCTAAGTATGGTGTTTTAGCAAGCACTAGGGACATTTCAAGAAAGACTTTGAGGTGATGGAGCATGTCTAGAGAAGGGCACTGGAGCTGTGGAAGGGTCTGGAGCACAAATCTGATGAGTAGAACCTTTCAACCGGGCAGCTTTCCAGCTATTCTTGCCCAAGCCTGGAGCAGTGCCCGGGATTGCTATGATCAAAGTGCATTACCCAGCACTTCACCTTGTTGAATCTCTTGCAATTAGCTGCCAACTTGGCTGCCATATCCTGGCCATGGCGAAAATGTTATACTCTAATGGAGGTGCCTGCTTAACATCTTTATTTCCCATAGAAGCTGCAGAAAGTATTCATATTCTTGTATGACCTTTGATATTGTGATGGAATTTTTCACTGGCATTTCATTTTGAAGACAAAAAATATTGGGTGCTGCAAATCTAAAGATGAAAACAAATCTCTGCGGTCTGAATGTGTCTTATATTCTTAAATTAGTACACTGGTCAGAAATAAAATTTAAGAAGATTGTGCTTATGTTAGACGAGATTCTAAAGGTGTCCTATTCACTGTCCTTTTTACTCTCATTCTTGCTGGAAATATAGTACTTAGTAGTCCAAGGAACAATGGTTGGTGGAGAATCATTTCCCATTAGAGAAAACAATTTTTACATTTAATAAAATAAATGGATTATGTGCTTGCTATGATGCTTTTTCTTTTTTTTTTTAATTTAAAAAGGCCCTAGAAGCTTTGACATGACAGTATGTACAGAAACGCATCTACTAGCATTGGAACACAGCAAATAGATAATCAGTGATGGTGTTTCATGTAGACATTTATTGCTCATCTTTGTTTTTCCTGATGTTTAGGTTCATCTTGTTTGTGGAAAGAGCAATAAATTGGCTTATGTCTCTGAGCCAAGTACTTGTGTTTACTCTCTGACATTTGAGACTCCTCTCGTGTGCCATCCCCACTCACTTTTAGGTAAGATTTAAGAAAAAACAATTTTGTGGAACAGCTAGCATATACACTATCCTTAGAGTGTCCATTTTTAGGTTGAGTTAGTACCTTAATATAAATTAGTATTAAATGTTAGCATATTATATGAAGTGGTTTTTAAAATGCCAGTCATTATAGCACCTAGGTATTTCTCAACTCATTTTCTTATTTGGGATTTTTTTTTGTCATTGCTAGTGTAGACCCAGTGAATTTTTTTTTTTCTTTTCTTTTCTTGGACTGTAGGAATAAGCCCTGTAGTATCTGCCCATTTACTTACATTACAAAAAAGCTCCATTAGAATTATGTTGAGCAAAGGAATATGAGGCCTTGGATCTGGAAATAAGAAAAATTTCTGGTCATTCTCCAGAAGCTTTAAATGTGTGAAGTGCAATTTAAGCGTAAGCCCAGCTCTTGAAAGCAGTGGAGACTGTGTACTGTAAAGAATCATTGACTTCTTCAAACAAATATTCTTGCGTGATACTAGAGAAGGAATTAACTAATGCAGGATAGTGCTCCTGGTTTTTATATGGTTTGACTTCCATTTTTCAGTTTATCCAACTCTGACTGAAGCACTGCAGAGGAAGTGGGATGAAGCAGAGCAGCTTCTGTACGATGAACTAATAACCAACCAGGTTTATTAATTCTTCCAACTCTGTGGTAAAAAAAAAAATAATTATTACTGTCAAATAGCCAAACCTGGCTTTTGTAGTTTCTCCTTTTGGAGTAGATGCATTTATTCTGCAGTTGGCAAATAGTAATTTTTGTGTTCTGTAACTGCTATATGAAATGGTAATGAAGCTTGAGGACTTGGAATGGCCAGCGCAAATTACAAGCAGAGATGAGAGTTGAATAGATTGATCTATCACCTTTTGGAAACTTTCTTTTCTAGGGCTACAAAAAAATTCTGAAAGAGATTTTTGAGGAAGCAGGACTTCTAAAAGCAACAGAAGAAAATGAAGTTGAAAAACAGAGTAAAAAAATAACTCCGGAATTTGAAACAGTGGAAAAGTGCAGTAAGGTATAGAGCATAATGTTTCCAATGTGGAATTGCCACCTTTTCACTATATGACAGTATCAGTGGGCGAGCATTATGTAAATGCCCTTGGTGTTCAGCTGAATCTCTTAATGGAGTTATCTTTTCTGGTTTCAATATGTAACAGCCTGCATGTAGTGTGATTCGGTATCTTTATTATAGCCCCGAAGTCAAAACCAAACCAGCAAAAATGAATGCCCAGTAAGAAGATAGGTGTAGAATTGGTGTATGCGCTTGGGTTATGAACACCCTCTGTAGGTACTCTTTCTGGGGAATATCAGTCTGGAGACAGGAAGAAATTACTAGTGAAGATAAACGTGTAACCAGCCTCAAGAATGTTGACACTTTTAATTCTCTCTGTGGATAATTATCTCTGTAGATAATTACCCAGACTTGTGTAAGAATGCATTGGCTGTTGCACAAGTAAAAGGCAGAATGGCTGTATTTATTTCTGAATGACTCTTGTGCATGTGAACAGTTCTTCTGCAACAGAGTTGGAATGGGGAAAATAGAGGCAGAAGGTGTGCTCAGCCTAAAAGAGCACAACCTGACCATCAGAAAAAGAGCATGGATGGGAATTCATTTATTACGATACAGAGAAGCAGTTGCTGTTTTATTTTTATTTGAAAAAGGTAGCAAAGACAAAACACCATGTAGTAAATAATGAATATAACCAAATAAAACCATGGTTAAGCTGAATATACTTCAATGTAAAGATCACTGTTTTGATCTCATAGGAGCTGGAACAGTCACATGATTATTTTTTCACTCATTATCAATACAGTATTTAATAATTTCTATTTCTTTTTCTGGCTTCCTCATAGCTTAATTGACATAAATTGGTTGGTTTGGTAAACACAGAATCTTAAATACTTTTTCTTTTGCTCTATCTTTATTCACGTAAACACCAAAACACAGCAAAAAAATAGAGGCTTCTCCGAGATTTCAGGGACGTGCTTTGAGTCTCAAAAGAACTAAGCAATCCCTGTCTGTAAGGTAACAGAAACTGCTGAGAGCAAGAACATGAAGTTACTAGGCCAAGAGTTGAAGAATGTACAAATTTCCAGACGGCAGAATTACAATAATTATAAAATAAGGGTAGTCCTGAGGCAGACTTAAGGTTTGTTCTGCGATAAAATGCTAGTTACAAGACAGGTTTGAAATAGTTACAGAAAGCATTTCTAATTTTTACTCTTGGGCTTGAAAAAAGCTGGCTCCTTTTTTGGCAACACAGACATGTATCTTTTTCTAAAATTTGCTCTGTGTTCCTGGAACAAGCATTTTAAGTTCTTCAAAACCAAGAGGTCTGACAGCTGTGCACAGAGGCATTTTTTTCTTAAAAGCTCCCAATCTAGGTATGTAGTTGAAAAGTGGGAGGACTATTTTTAATGTATTTTCTTTCTTAGGAATACAAGCAACTTTCTGAAGAAATAAAAAAACTTAGAGTTTTATTAGGTCAGCATGGTATTGCATACAAAGGAAATCTTGGTGAGTTTCTTTGGTATCATTCGTTTTCATTGTTGTCTGCTCAGAATGTGAATACCTCAATGCTGTTTTCAGTTACAGTAACAGTTAAATAATCTGGCATATCTGGAGGTAAAATTCAGTAGACAGAGTTTTTAATAAGTACTTAGATTTTGATTCCTGTCCACAAGGACTTACTTTGTCCTTAAAAAATCTGTTGATGACTTGAAATTCTAGCTTTATCGAAAAATTTGGACTGCTGTTGTAACTGAAGTTTGTCTTCAGTCCTTAAGGTGCCAGTTCAAAAGGAAACTGATATTACATCATTAATGGAACAAATGTGTCTGTTAAGTAACTCCATTTCTGTATTTTAACCACAAGGCCTGATTTCTTTCATAACACTTGAAGTTTTCTCTGTATCTTTTTGGATTGTTTTTTTCCCTTTTTGAAGTTGCCTGTTTCTTTCTTCCCTCTCTTTGATTTTTGTTAGGTAAGTACCATACCACATGCAGTTTTTAGTAGAAAAGACTGGTGCTGGCTGTGAAGGGGCATGGCTTATCTGGATTAATTCCAGATAAGTTGTTTTTTTATTTTTTTTTGGAGAGGTCTGTAATTTGGTTTTCTGTTTGTTTGTTTTTCCTCATTCCTGCCGGACCATCATGCCCTTTATTACATGAACTATTTGTCAAAGGAGAATTTATGTGTCCAGGAATACATAAATACATATATCTTTTTCTTTTACAGTTGTATGTTCAGAATTGGCACTTCAACAAAACAAAGAACCTTTGAGCTAATTAAATTAGCTTAAAATTAGTGACAAAATAATTTTTTTCTTTTTGCTTTGAGAAATTTTCTGGGAAAAAACTTATATAAAAATTTTGTAGAACATGTTATCTGCACGTTTAAAGTTTTAGCAATGTAATTTGCATAGTATTTCTGCCTGTTTGGTAGTATTGCAGTAGTTCTTTTAATTATTGCAGATTAGCACTCTATAATCAAAAGTCGAATTGAGTTCACTGTAGATGACTTCAAAATTATTTAGTGAATTCTGTGACAAAAATATTTTGGTGTTTAAAAGACAAAATAACTGATGTCGTATTAAAAACCTAAATTTTACAGCTGGAAATACCAGTGTTGAGTATGTAAGTCACCAACTGGCAACTGCAGTGGCATCAGTTCTTAATGGGTCAAAGGATGATGAGCACCTGCATGGCGATACAGGAATTTGGAATTACACTCTGTGAAGAAACTTGGGTGGTACATAATGTAAATTAAACTGAACATGTATTATGCCACAAAGATGATTTGCCTTCTTGTGAGTATTCTTGACTTTGTTTCAATTTGTGCCCTAAAGCAAACAGCGTAGTAGAGTGAGGGCACACCATTATGAGAATAGTTAGCTAGTTGCTGACAACATTTGTAACACTTCTTTAGTACGACCAGTATTTGGCACCAACTTAAAGATTCTCTGTGCCTACTCCCGGTTTTTGCTACTTTTATTGATCAAGTGTGGTGGAAGTTGGAGCTTCTAAGCGAGCTCAAGACCAGTGCTGCAAGGTGTTTTAAGAAAGGTACTAAATACAGTATTAAGAACATGCTATTTCATCTATATGCTAAAAAGATTTCTGGACAGACTTTAGCGGAAAAAGAAACATTTTCTGCCACAGCAGTGCAGACTACACCACTACACCGATTAGTGTTCAAAGGTCGATGTCGTCTTTGGCTGTCAGGTTAAATGGAAGTTGGTCAGCATCTGACAGAAAGGTGCAATGAAATCACCGAGTTGTTACAAAAGCATAGTTGTGGTGAGGCAATACCTGGCAATTCTCTGTACGTAATACGGAATAAAATTGACTCCTCCAGCACAAACTGTGGAAGCATCACTGTTGCCGTCGGTAAACGCCGAGCGCGCCATCTGCGGTCACTATGCCGCCTCCTGTGGTGCGGTTCGGGACCCCCCTGGCCCAGCGTTCTGTCGGCCTTGCCCTCACGGCGGCAGCTGCGTTGAGCCGCGGCCCAACCCACCGAGCCCTCGCGCTTCCGCTCACGTTAAGCGGGGGATCATCCGGGCGCTGGGTCGCTGGCGGTGAGGAGCAGGGCGGGCCGGGGCCGCCGACGGTGAGGACGGGGACCGGGACGCTTCGTGAGCCCTTCGCGATGCTCACGTGTGTGTCGTTGCAGGGCGCGGCGAGCCCCGTGTCTGCCCGGGCCTCGGCGGGGGCTGGCACGACGGCGGAACCCGGAGGGTGCGGCGGGCGCGGATCCGGAGGACGGGGGGTTCATTCCCTTCTCCGGCAGCAGGGCCAGTCCCCGGTTTTGGAGCGTTAGCCGGTCGATGGGGAACGACCACGAGAGGCTGTCGGTGAAGGTGCTGCCTCTTAGTGTGCTAGGCGCAGGGCTGTTGCTGTGGTGTGTGTCCAGAGAGAACAGGGAGACCGACGAGTGACTGGAAGCGGTTCTCTTCGGCCAGATCGTGGACCTAGATACGGCCCAGGAAAGCAATGCTTCTGTTCAGCTGCTGAAAGAGAACAGAGGACGGAAGTGCGGCTGCCGTGAGGGAGCTGACAAAAGTTTGCTGGCATTCACCTGTTTAAAAGCTGTACTGGCGCTGTAATGAAAAAAGACTTGTTTTTCTAGTTTTTCGGCAGCCTTATCTTGCAAGTTTGATTTCTTCATGCTGTTTTCTGTGCCGGTCTTGCCGTAGTAATTTACATTCCTTTGAGTAATTAACATTCCTACATTTCAAACATTCCTTTGAGTTTTTGGTGTTCCAGGAACTCTCTTTCTTGTTCGGTTTTCACCTCTGACTTGTCTGCAAAACATTCTGTAAATTAGATCTACATATTTTATTTCTTCCTGTAGTTTTATCCTGATGCTTCACACTCCCTGATAGCACCGACAGAGTCGATAAATCTTCCTGGATGCTTATGCTTTGTTTTTGTCACTGTTATCTTATCACTTGGTAGGGCCAGTCCGCAGATACAAGAAACACAATAATTGCTTTACACCATTCTCTGAGTTAGTTACATAGAAGTATTTTAGTTTCTATTTTAACTTTTTGTTAAAGCCTACGATACAATATATTTATCACACTATTATTCATATGAAATAGTGCATACATAAACTGGCATATTACACTACACAAAGCAGTTAAAAGTAAGTACAATTTGTACCATATCAAAATACTTGTGATGCAAAAAGCTAATCTATTAATAGGAAAGCCAATATAGTTTTGTCATCTATAACATCCGACCACTGTGGGGGAGAAGGAGGGTGAGCAGTGGGCCCGCAGCAAGCGGAGGGCGGGCAGGGGGACGCGGGCACTTAACTTTGGCCAGGGTGCTGATCTCGGTCGGGACAGGCCAAATCCCCGCAGAAGCGGAAGCACTGCGGGAGAAGAGGCGCCCAGAGCCCACATCGGGCTTTGCACGCCCTCCCAACTCCCCGCTGCCAATCCCACTCCTCACCATGTCGCCGCCGCTCCCTGGTCCGCGCTGCTGTCGCAGAGTTCGCCTTTGCGACCCAGAACCACTCCCGGGCTACACTCCTCTCCGCCCCTGACCCGAGTGCCGATAGGGCGCTCCGGTAGGGGCTCTGCGGGGGTCGTTTCGCCGGGACCTGGGCACGAGAGAGGGCGGGAGGAGGGGGCGGGAGAGTATCGCGAGTGGGACCCACGGCGCCCCCGCGCCCTTCGGGCAGCCCAGGCTCCGCCCCAGGCTCCGCCCCACGCTCCCACGGGCCGCAGCCTCACGGCTCCCAAGCCTGCCAATCCCGGCCCGCCTTTCTCTGTCTGCTCTGTCCAATCACAGCCGCCCTTTCAATCCGGGCGCTGTCCCGCCAATCTCAGCCCGCTCAGTCGCGGTCCAGCCCCTCAGCCTGGCCCCACTCCCCCGTAGGCCTGAGGCGCCGCTGCCGCTACCGCCGCTTTGGGAGCCGCCGGAGCTGTGTTCCCGCTGCCGCTGCCTCGGCAGGCGCTGTTGGGGCCGAGAAGGGCGGGCGGGAGCGAGCTTCCAGTTCAGGTCCTGGCCGGGATCTGGGTCTGATCCAGGGAAATGGGCAGGCGGCGGGGAGCGGGCGGACGCGGCCCCTGCAATGGCGGCGGCGGGAGCAGCGCTTGAGGGGACCGAGGGGGGTCGGGGTCAGGCCTCAAGTGTCCCCAAAGTTGGGATCCCATTAAGGTGGGTGGGACAGCTTCTAGAGACATTGAAATGATTGTAATAACTGATTTGAGACCTTATCAACAGCCCCAAGCTGCAGTGAGAAGCAGGAGCAGCTTTTAGCTACAGCCGTAGGAAGCTGAGGAGCTGGAGAGCTGGAGGCAGCAGAGCTGGAGACAGAAATATGGTAGGGTTTGGCGTAAAACCCCTGTGGGGCTGGGATAGGGAATGTGGAGCTGGGAGGTGAACTGCATGGTTGGAGCTGAAATTGCTGTAAGGACTGCGATCTGAGCTCAAGCCACACAGAGCTAGAGCTAAAACAAAGATCCTGCCCTTAGAAGTAGAAGTAGCATTATGTGGCACTGCTGCAAAGATGTTGAGCAGAAGTGGAACAGCAGAGCTGGCAGTGAAATAAATAAAGCTTCTGGGACTGGAGCTGAAATCACTGGGGCCAGGGTGGGGAGTGCAATGCTGCAGCATCAAGCACTGCTCAAAGGGATACTCGTGGTAGATCTAAAGAGTAACCATAAAATGGGACACAAAATGAAAAAGCTGGAAATAGATAACGACTGCCAGAATGGGGTGAGAATGGTGATACTGAACGTGGAGGTGAAACCTCACAACTGCAGCCAATGCCAAAACCCTGTTGTCTAAACCAGGGAGCAGCTTTGCCTGGTAGAGCTGGAGAAGAGCGCAGCAGGAGAAGGAAGAAGAGAGCTGACAGTGAAATAAAGCTTCTGTGTCAACAGCTGAAATCACTGGGGCTGGGAAAGGGGACTGTGGGGTTGGAATTGAGACTGAACATGGGATGGAAACTGAAGGGCTGACATAGAGACTGTATGATTTACGTGCTAAACTCACTGCAGGCCCGTAAAATGGATGCTGGGGCTGGGTATTGTGAGTGAAACTAGAACAAGATGTGTGGAGTGGGTTGTGGAGCTGCAATCTTGCACCTGAAAACCCCGTTGATGCCATAATATTGCCTAGATCTGAGATGACATCTCTAGGGATCGTACTGAAATCACTGTGGGGCTGGGATTGTGGTTGAAAATGGATAAGAAACTGTAGGGCTGAGAACGGGGTGGTGGGCATGGAGGGGAAAGTATGCAGAAGCTGGCACAGAGACTTTTGTGTTCTTGCGCCAAAATCACTGTAGGCCTGTGACGTGGATACAGGGGCTTGGTATTGTGACTGAAACTAGAAGAGAATGTGTGGAGTGGGAAACCAGGTTGCAACCTTGCGCCTGAAAACCCCGTCAATTGTAAAATATTACCTGCGCCTCTGGTTGCACCTCTTATGTGGGAGCTAAAATCACTGTGCGGCTGGGAAGTGTACCGCAGGACTGGGACTTTGAATGAAAATGGAAAAGGTACTAGACCTGTGAATGCGGCTGTGGGCATCCACGTGAATTTATGCAAAGCCTGGCACAGGGACTGGGGATTGTTGGCCGGGAGCTAAAATCATGCAGGGCTGCAATACTGCTGGTGGGGTGGGCTTCGAGAGGCTTGGGCGAGAGCTGAATTGTTGCTGAGCTGGAGCCAAGATCAAGACGCTGCCCTTTGAAGCTGGAGAAATACAGAGCAGGAGCTGGAAGAAGAGAGCTGGCAGTGAAATAAAGCTGGTGGGTCAAGAGCTGAAAGAGCTGAAATCACTGGGTCTGGAGCTGTCATCATTTTGTGTCTGGGATCGGGGATGAACGTGACATAGGGACCGTAGGGCTGGAAAAGAGACTCTAATGTTCTTGCGCCGAAATTGCTGTAGGCCTGTGACATGGATGCAGGGGCTGGGTAGTGTGACTGAAAGTAGGACAGGATGTGTGGAATGGAAAAGGGGGCTGCAACCTTGCGCCTGAAAACCGCGTCAGTGGTAGAATATTGCCTGGGTCTGTCATGGCACCTCTCTGGGTGGAGCTAAAATCATTGTGTGGGTGGGACTTTGAATGAAAATGTAAAAGATACTTGAGCTGCGAATGAGACTGTGGGCATCGAGGTGAACTTATGCAGCGGCTGGCACAGGGACTGGGGATTGTTGGGCGGGAGCTAAAATTACTGCAGGGCTGCAATATTGATGGTGGAGTGGGCTTAGAGACCCTTGGACTGGAGCTCAATTGTTGCAGAGCTGGAGCAAGACCAAGATGCTGCCCTTTGAAGGGCAGCAGATGCTGCTCTGAAGCTGAGCTGGAGAAATGTGCAGCTGGAGCTGGAAGAACAGAGCTGGTAGTGAAATAAAGCTTGTGGGTTAGGAGCTAAAATCATTGGGCTTCAGAAAGGGGACTTGTAGGGATGGAGCCATAAACTCTTCTCTTTTGCAGAGATAATCAAAACACCAGAACTTTTGGGAAAGTTGTAAAGCTGGTAAGTTTATTATAGTGCTAGACACATGTGGGAATCATTCCCCTAAAATGACATGCATACTTCCGGGGACTTCAGGTCCCTTTTTATCCCCCTCTCAAATACATATGCATACAATTTCACAGTTGGTTCATACATATTCATTTTTACGAATTTCACATGACATTTTCCACTTGTCCTTCTTTATCAGAAAGTATTCCTAGGTCTGGGTGATCTGCTCTCACAGTAGTCTATCACTCTCTGTTTCCCCCCCCCTTATCTCTTTCCTTTACTAAAGCAGTTTCTTTGAGCCTAGGCTTTTGCAATCAGGCTAAATATCTATGTTTTCTAACCACAGACTCAATTCAAAAATGTACATTTCACCTAAACCAAAATGGATTTCTACCCTGGAAAATTTCTACTCTGCTTCACTGCAGGGCTGTGATCGGGGCTGCACACATACTTGAATGTGGCCACGATGGTAGTTGACCAGTCCAGATTTGTAAATTTGCATTGCTAGCACCATGTTTTAGATACATATCATAATAGTGGCTTTTCACAAATCTTAAAATAGATTTTATATGTGTGATATTAAGGTAACTTTGTTATAAAGATATAGCTTGTATTTCTACTGTTAATTAAACTTAGACATAGTAGTGAAATAGCTATGCTTGTGTTCAAATGCCTGCTTGGATGGGATAACATCCAATGAACACAGGATGAGGACACCTGCTACAGATGTGCCAACTATCAGCACTCTCCACCTGAATAAAATATGGACCAAGGCCCAAACTAGAAGCAATAAAGAGAAGGAGCCAAAACCACAGCCAAGAAACACACATGCTCTAAAAGGCAGACCAAAAGAGGGACCATGTTAAATAGTTCCTGGAAAATGTAAACTACTTTATAGATATGCATAAGAGTCTATGAATATGCAAAAGGGAAAAGGTATTTAAGGAGTATCCCCAAAGGTAACAGTGTGGTCTTGGCTCAGTGCCAAGATGCAGCCAGCCATAATAACCTTTGCTTTATGGTCCTTGTCTCCTATTGTCCCTTAATAAACTTTTAAAATTTTCACAGGAGAGTGAACATGTTTATCACAGCGAGACCCTTTGAAGTGTAAACCAGGATTCCAAGATTTATTCAATTGAATTATGACAACGTGCTGTGTCCAAGTCCCTTGTACAAATAGCGTACAGGGAAAAACCAGAACTGTTTGTGATATGTATTGAATTATTGGGGATTAAATAAAATGAGATGAAAGTGAGGGAATTGGAGGACAGTGCAGCTCTCGCAGCAGAACAACATCCAAGTAAGACAGGCAGAGACAACCTGTGGGCTGCAGGGTGTCACAAGGGGCTGTGGGAAGGGGGCTGGAGGGTGACACAGAGGATGGGCGGAGCTGAGAGGCAGAAGGGGGCTTTTGGAGCAACTGGGGCGCTCCAGGGTGGCACTGAGAGACTGAGAGTGGGGAACTTGAGGGTCACAAGAAGAGGGTGAGGGGGAGCAGATGCCTTGAGGGGCAAAGTGGGGGCTGCTTGAGGGTGACAGGTGAACCAGCCCTCACGCCACCCCTAACCTTACCCTAAAAACCACCCCTAACCAGGTGGAGAGTACACGATGGAGGTCATGGGCCAAGGGACAAGGTCAGAGGTCTTGGGGTGACACACAGACATTGCAGGCTGAGGGGCAAGGACGGGGAGGCTTGACAGATGGAGAGCTCACACTGAGGGTTAGGGGTACAAAGGACACAGGGTACCAGGTAGGGTTAGGGTACAGGTGCAGCAGCCCTCAACCCAACACCAAGGTGACCCTAAACAGCACCCCTAGGACCCCAGTTTCCCCAACAGCAGCACAAGGCAGTAACCCCAGTGCTGGGACAGCCCCAGAACTCTCCCAGCAGCTGCAGGCAGCAACCCTAATAAAAAGGTAGCAATGATGTTTGTGGTCTAGAGAGTGACAGGTAGGAGTTGGGGGCTGAGCAGTTTTTTTGGGTTTTTTTAGGGTTTTTCTCATGGCTTTAAAAGGATATTTTAGGGCTTTTTTAGAGGAGTTTTTCAGGAATTTTCTGGGAACGTTTAGGATACTTTTAGGCCTTTTTCAGGGCTTTAAAAAGATTTTGTTAGGGTATTTCAAGGGCTTTCTTAGTACTTTTAAGCATTGTTTGGGTGTTCTTGGGGTTTTTTTGTAGGACTATTGAGGGTATGTAGAGGACTTTTTAGGGCTAGGGTATTTTTAGGGTTTTTGAGGGAATTTTTTTTTAGGGTCTTATCAGGGCATTTTAAGGATTTTTGAGGTATTTTTAGAGCTCTTTTTGGACTATTTGGGGTATATTTAGGGATTTTTAAAAGTTCTTTGGGGATTTTTAGGGGTGTTTTAGGTTTTTTTTAAAGTAGGGTATTTTCAGTGTATTTTAACAGTATTCTGAGGCTCTTTTTAGGTTTGCATGGGGTTTTTAGGACATTTTGAAGATTAGGGGGTTTTCAGGGAATTTTTAGGTTTTTTTAGGGTCTTTTCATGGCACAACACATGGAGGCTGAGGGGCACTGTGGGGGCTTGAGGGTGGCAGAGGCTGGGACCTGAGGAAGGAGCAGGGAGAGGAGACAGTAGGTGACACACAGAGATGCTGAGGAGGGCAGGGGCAGCTGTAGGGTGACACCGAGAAGCTGGGGGCTGAGGGGCAAAGGAAAGGGATTAAGGGTGACACACAGGAGCTGAGGGGCTGGGGGCAGAGGGACCTGTTGAGGGGTAAAGGGAGAGGGCTTGAGGGCTGGACAGTCCAGCGGAGATCAGGGCTACAGGGTACAGCCGTACCACCCCTCACCCCAGCCCTAACCTCAGCATAACCAGCCCCCCTAAACACAGCCTTTTCCCCCAACAGCAGCACAACACAGCAACCCTAACAGCGAGACCAGACAGCGGTGGCACAGAGGGTTGGGTCCCACACTGCCAGTCCGAAGGTTGTAAGTTTTAGACCCTGTAAGTTGTGGTTAGGGTTAGATGCTCTCAGCTTTGGTCTGGGCAAACTTCTGCACAGAAAATCTCACCCCCCGAGTTTCCTGATGCCAGTTTGCAGGAGGTGCTTGGCACTGCCAGGGCAGCCCAAGTTCTCGGTGGGGGCAGCATTGCTCCTGGAGAAATCCTGCACTGGCCCTCTTCCCTGTAAAACCAAACTCACCCCTGCTGTGTGTCGATGTCCGTTCGCAGGAGGCACGTGGCACTCCAAGGGCAGCAGGAGTTCTTGGCGTTGGCAACTGCGGTCCGTGAAAAATTGTTCTCTGCAGTTTGGGAGGCCGAATCGCAGTTTCGGCCACGGGCACACAGAGAGGAAAGACTGTTAATTTCCTTAGAAAGGAAAGTCTGGCACCCCATGGTTTAAGGGGCAGACGAAGGGCTGTGTAGGGGAAGGAACTCCTCACAGGACCTTTCTTCACCTCACCCCCACTCCAAGGTCTAGCAGAAAGTGTGACCAGCTGCTTTCAGAGGGTTACCCAGGCACACCTGCACAGGGAGCTGCTAGTCCAGAGGGGCTAACAGGGGGATCCCAAGTGTCCCTCCAGGAACTATGGTTGGAGCATCCAGCACGGACTAGGGAGCAGCCGGACACACCTGGGCACGGAGCATCGCTTTGAAAAATGCCAAGGGAAGAGCCCTTTTGCCAAGGGGCAGCATCTGAGCAGGCCAGGCAGCATGTGGGGTTCCAGGAGAGGGCTTTCAACTTTCCCCTTTTACTGTGTCAGTCTGTGCCCAGAGCCCCCAGACCATCCAAGCAGTACCAGAAAGGAGAGGGGTTATTAGGAGAAAAAGGGTTTAGAAAAAAGGGAAAAAGCTTCCTTTTCCATTATTTTTTGTGTTCAAACTGGGAGGGACTCTGCTTCCCTGCAATTTTAATGGTCTCAGTTGAAAGAATCCCTGCCTTTTCTATGCTGTTAGAGGTGTTAATTGACAGGGAGTCCCCATTTTCTATTATTTTCCAGTTCAAATAGAAGGGGGAAACCTTGAAAATGTTTCTTATGGGTTTGAATTAAGGGTAGCCGCTCCCTTTTTGTTGTCCTGAGGCCTAAATTGAGGGAGAAGCCCAGCTATCTCTCCATCTTCAGGCTTTGAACTGAGGGAAAAAATCTTTTTTCATCACCGGAGTGATTTAAAGTGAGGAAAACCCCTCTCTTCCCAATACTTAAGGAGAGTAAATTAAAGGGCAGAAGCTATTTCTTTGCCATTATATTAGTTTCAGTAGAGGTAACCACCCCATTTGATCTTATTAAGGGGTTTACCGGAAGGAAGCTCTGCCTTTTCCAGTATTTTAAGGGTTTAAAACTACATTTCAGGGCACTTCTTTCTGTGCTGTAGGAGCAAGTATCTCAGAGAAGGGTGAGCCTGGCATGCACTTACCCCTTACACTGCCTGGGTGGCTTTTATTTTTTCTTATTTTTACTTATAATGTAGATAGCCCTAATTAGGGGTCCCAAGGAGACTTAGACTATTCATATCATTAGCACTCTTCTCCACCCACTTAGTCACACCTGAAGTACTACTTAGTAGCCACTAAGGAATAGTTATGTAAATAAACAGCAAATTACCCAATTTATCTAGTTATGCTTCCTAAACAGAAAGGTTTATTTCACACCAGTTTTCTGCCCTTTTGCTCCAAGTAGTTGTTGCAAAAAAGAAAGCTCTGTTATTTTACTGAAGAGTTTTCTTCTATAACAAGCCCTTTACTCCCCTTGAATTTGAGTCAGAGGAGCCAAACAGCTACAGCTGCTCTGAGGGCTTTTATACCCGGTGGGATTAGTCCCCTCCCTATTCCTGGGTGCCATGGGAACGAGAGGCGGGCACCATCAGGGGTATATTAACCCCAGCCTCTGCTGAGGGGTTTCATTCCCTCTCTGGGATGTGCTGGGGTAAGAGCTCTCCTCTCATTTCAGTGAAGAGGCTCTTTCAGCTTATCTCAGCTTGTTTTCAGCAGGTGGTTCTGGGCATCTAAAGCAACAGAGGCTTTGAAGATACTGTGAAGAAAACAGTGTGGAATACAGGGAGTATTTAAGATCATGATTTGGGGTTTTGTGTTTAGGGGTGGTAAAGTGCATTGTAGTTTCTGGTTTTGTTCTTATTTTGTTTTGTATTATTTTTAGGAGGAGTGCAGCTTCCAGAGACTCCAGGTTGTGTCCAGTACAACACTTTTTTCAGCAGATTCATCATGTCACACGAGGGATCTGCCCAGTGATGTTTGGGACGGAGGCTTCAGGTGAGTTGAGGATTGTGATAAGGAGAGGGAGGGTGAGTTAGGAGTTATTGTTGGGGGGGGAGGTGGTTTTGAAGGCAGCAGGGTGAGAAAGGGTGTTTATTTGAGGTCCCCCCAAGGCTTCTCAGAAGCATAGCAGAGGCATTCACATATCATACAGCACACAAGGTCATCCACTGCACTCACAGGAATGCCGTTTAACTTTGCCTTTCTCTAACCCAGGTGCCACTCCTAATAAAGGCCACAGCCTTGGAATCAGGATGAAGCTGGAGCCTGAAGGAGCCAGGCCTACTCAGGAGAGGGCAAGTAGCTGACCTGCTGGGATTTGGCCCACATAACTCTGTACTCATACTTTGGTTTTGGTTTTCTTTATTGTAGCTGACCGAGAGGCTGACAGGCAGTCACGGGGCCCTCCGAGGCAGACTCATTTCAGGTGCAACGTGGATCCACATCACGCATCATCCAAAAGATAAGTCCGGGGCCAGGGCTTAGAGATGGGACGATGGGAGAGTAGCGGGTTGGGAGTTTTTGGGGCAGATTTAAAAATCAGCAGAGGGAAAAGCAATCTTCTCCAAGGGGCCTCTTAGAACAGCTAAAGGGAGAGGCTCTGCTTTTCATGGCAGCTTTAAGGCAGGCAGTGCAGAACAGTTCCGGTCCATGTCGTGTTGTCCGGTGTACTGTGTTACCTGGTGTGTCTTTGGGGTCCTTTTTGCCTTTTCCCCTCGAGGCCCTCATCACGAGCATAATGTATCGTCTTTAATGTCCCCCCTTTGTCACGTTTTTTGTCACGGGTGTCTGCACATCTTTGTGCCGGAGCTGTTCTGCCCTGCCGTGTAGCCTGCTGCAATAGGACAAGTCCTGGGGACTTGCAGTTTGTGGGGTGTTGTCAGATTGTAGATGATATTCCTACATAGACACAAGATGTTTGGAGCTGTGAAGTTATCCTGCAGCCCTTTGATTTTGTCCTCGCTTTCTTTCAGACGCAGAAGGATAAAATCCAGGGCAAAATCCATCCACCCATTCCGGGTGAGGATAGCCTTCAGCATCGGCCGAGGAGCTGCGGTGAGTCGGGGAAGTAGGGAGGAGGACCGAGGGTCGGCTCAGGTTTCAGCCGTGCCACATCACCTTGTCTCCCCTTACCCCAGGCGTACCCTGTGAGGCGGTCAGCCCTGAGCCTTTTTGACCGGGTGTCACCAGGAGCAGGCCCCAGGAGCCGGGCATTCTTAGGAGAATGGTGAGTAGGCAGGAATTGTTGAGTTTTTTGGCCAGTGACCGCGACAGCCTCGAGCTGCAGAGACCATGCATTGATATTGGGATTTCTTTTTAATACCTGCATGCCCAGATGCTGCTGAATAAGAAACAACAAGAAGTTGTTGAACAACAGTGCCAGCAGGAACTTCCAAGATGTTGATGCTGCCTTCTTTTGTGCATGAACGGGGCCTGCATCCCCAGATGTCTGAGAGATAAGTAGAGGGCCACGACCCACAGAGGGGATGAAAGCGGGGTGCTGGGTTGGGAATTACTGGGAGGGGTTTTTGAGTCTGCTTTGGAGGTGGGGGGGGTGTCCATGAAGCGGCCCTTAGGCCCCATAAAAGCGAAGTCTCACTTTTGATCACAGTGCTGAGATGTGCAGGGCAGAGCAGTCCCGGTGTGTATTGGGTCACTTGTCTTCTGTGTATTATGTGTTGTTTGGCTATCTCACGTCTTTTACCTTAGGCCTTTGAGGGGCCTGTCAGAAACCTTGGCATCAATCTTAGCATCTGTGCTCTCTGCATTCCTTGGCCTGGCAGCCGGGCCATAGAACTTTTGACTCGGGAGCTCAGACAGGCATCAGTCTCTCTTCTCTCTTTAGAAGCATCCGGTCAGATGTCTTTTCAGGTCTTGTTCTGCGCTGTATGGACAGCTATGATCCACCAGGATCCATTATGGTGGACTAGGACTTGAAAGAATGTGAGGATAGGTAGAGGCTTCTGACCGTAGGGTTCTCAGGCGTCCATCTTTGCAGTTCTTGGAATCAATAATTCAGTTAGCATCTTCTTCCTCCAGGGTTCTCTGAGCCTCATCAGCTCACCCTTGGTCTCACCTCAGTCATAGCATTTTGCCTTCTCTCAGTCCTTGCAGCCATTTTCCTCGCCGAGAGATTTCTCTCTGTGTCTTGTGCCCTGTGTTTGTCTTGTCCTGTCTGTCCTGTGTCACGGGTGTCTGCACATATTTGTTCAGGAGCTGCTCTGCCCTGCCGCATAGCCTGGTGTAATAGGTGAAGTCCCGGGGACTTGAAGTTTGTAATGTGGGCTGTACTTGGACTCTAGATGGGATTCCTAGATGCACACAGGATATCTGGAGCTCTTAAGTTATCCTGCAGCAGTTTGACTCTTGTCTGATTTTTTTTTTTTCAGAGTCAGATGGATTAAATGTGTGCTAGAGGGCCTCATCCCGGGTGAGGGGTTTCCCCCAAGCAGGTCAGTCACTGTTTGTGTCTGCAGCAGAAGTGTATATGGTGACTCTGTTACAGCTCTGTTCTTTTTCTTTCTGTTTAGGAAGCAAATCTGGATACCAGCAGTCAAGGTGAGCAGTGGAGACAAGTAGTTGTTATTGCTGAGGTCTCCATTTCTGGTGCAGCTCTAAGTTTCCCTTCTGGTTTGTGTGCTTTAGGCAATCCACTCGGAGTACGCGAAGGCCCCGTCACCGACCGGCCGATGCCCTGGGTTTCCTGCACATGTGAGCCCTGTGGATGCATTACAGGACCTGGTGATGAAGCCCTGAACTTTTCTTTTGAAAGGTGCCATCCGGGTGGCATTTGGCAAGCGCCAAGGAGTTGCGGTGAGTAGGGGAAGTAGGGAGGAGGAGCGAGGGTCCACTCAGTTTTCAGCCATGCCAAATCACCTCATCTCCTCTTAACCCAGGCACCCCCTGTGACGACGGCCTCGGTCTCTGTGCGTGCCTGAGCAGCTGGGCATTCCTAGGAGCACGGTGAGTAGCAGACTTGTGGGGTTGTGGCCGATGGGCTGCCGTGATCAGGCACTGATGTTTAATTTTCTTTAATATAGCTGTCTAAGAGACAACAGGCCGGTGCCAGCAGGACCTTCCCAGCTGACCAGGTGGCCTTCCTTCACCCCTGAGACCGGCATCCCCAGATGTCTGAGAGATAAGTGGAGGGCCACGACCCACAGAGGGGATGAAAGCAGGGTGCTGGGTTGGGAATTACTGGGAGGGGTTTTTGAGTCTGCTTTGGAGGTGGGGGGTTTCCATGAAGCGGCCCCTTAGGCTCCATAACAGGAAAGTCTCACTTTTGATCACAGTGCTGAGATGTGCAGGGCAGAGCAGTCCCGGTGTGTATTGGGTCACTTGTCTTCTGTGTATTATGTGTTCTTTGGCTATCTCACGTCTTTTACCTTAGGCCTTTGAGGGGCCTGTCAGAAACCTTGGCATCAATCTTAGAATCTGTGCTCTCTGCATTCCTTGGCCTGGCAGCCGGGCCATAGAACTTTTGACTCGGGAGCTCAGACAGGCATCAGTCTCTCTTCTCTCTTTAGAAGCATCCGGTCAGATGTCTTTTCAGGTCTTGTTCTGCGCTGTATGGACAGCTATGACCCACCAGGATCCATTATGGTGGACTAGGACTTGAAAGAATGTGAGGATAGGTAGAGGCTTCTGACCGTAGGGTTCTCAGGCGTCCATCTTTGCAGTTCTTGGAATCAATAATTCAGTTAGCATCTTCTTCCTCCAGGGTTCTCTGAGCCTCATCAGCTCACCCTTGGTCTCACCTCAGTCATAGCATTTTGCCTTCTCTCAGTCCTTGCAGCCATTTTCCTCGCCGAGAGATTTCTCTCTGTGTCTTGTGCCCTGTGTTTGTCTTGTCCTGTCTGTCCTGTGTCACGGGTGTCTGCACATATTTGTTCAGGAGCTGCTCTGCCCTGCCGCATAGCCTGGTGTAATAGGTGAAGTCCCGGGGACTTGAAGTTTGTAATGTGGGCTGTACTTGGACTCTAGATGGGATTCCTAGATGCACACAGGATATCTGGAGCTCTTAAGTTATCCTGCAGCAGTTTGACTCTTGTCTGATTTTTTTTTTTTCAGAGTCAGATGGATTAAATGTGTGCTAGAGGGCCTCATCCCGGGTGAGGGGTTTCCCCCAAGCAGGTCAGTCACTGTTTGTGTCTGCAGCAGAAGTGTATATGGTGACTCTGTTACAGCTCTGTTCTTTTTCTTTCTGTTTAGGAAGCAAATCTGGATACCAGCAGTCAAGGTGAGCAGTGGAGACAAGTAGTTGTTATTGCTGAGGTCTCCATTTCTGGTGCAGCTCTAAGTTTCCCTTCTGGTTTGTGTGCTTTAGGCAATCCACTCAGAGGGCGCCGAGCCCCCATCACCGACTGGCCGATGCCCTGGGTTTCCTGCACATGTGAGCCCTGTGGATGCATTACAGGACCTGGTGATGAAGCCCTGAACTTTTCTATTGAAAGGTGCCATCCGGGTGGCATTTGGCAAGCGCCAAGGAGTTGCGGTGAGTCGGGGAAGTAGGGAGGAGGAGCGAGGGTCCACTCAGTTTTCAGCCATGCCAAATCACCTCATCTCCTCTTAACCCAGGCACCCCCTGTGACGACGGCCTCGGTCTCTGTGCGTGCCTGAGCAGCTGGGCATTCCTAGGAGCACGGTGAGTAGCAGACTTGTGGGGTTGTGGCCGATGGGCTGCAAAGATCAGGTACTGATGTTTAATTTTCTTTAATATAGCTGTCTAAGAGACAACAGGCCGGTGCCAGCAGGACCTTCCCAGCTGACCAGGTGGCCTTCCTTCACCCCTGAGACCGGCATCCCCAGATGTCTGAGAGATAAGTGGAGGGCCACGACCCACAGAGGGGATGAAAGCAGGGTGCTGGGTTGGGAATTACTGGGAGGGGTTTTTGAGTCTGCTTTGGAGGTGGGGGGTTTCCATGAAGCGGCCCCTTAGGCTCCATAACAGGAAAGTCTCACTTTTGATCACAGTGCTGAGATGTGCAGGGCAGAGCAGTCCCGGTGTGTATTGGGTCACTTGTCTTCTGTGTATTATGTGTTGTTTGGCTATCTCACGTCTTTTACCTTAGGCCTTTGAGGGGCCTGTCAGAAACCTTGGCATCAATCTTAGAATCTGTGCTCTCTGCATTCCTTGGCCTGGCAGCCGGGCCATAGAACTTTTGACTCGGGAACTCAGACAGGCATCAGTCTCTCTTCTCTCTTTAGAAGCATCCGGTCAGATGTCTTTTCAGGTCTTATTCTGCGCTGTATGGACAGCTATGACCCACCAGGATCCATTATGGTGGACTAGGACTTGAAAGGATCTGAGGATAGGTAGAGGCTTCTGACTGTAGTGTTCTCAGGCGTCCATCTTTGCAGTTCTTGGAATCAATAATTCAGTTAGCATCTTCTTCCTCCAGGGTTCTCTGAGCCTCATCAGCTCACCCTTGGTCTCACCTCAGTC
Source organism: Emberiza elegans (assembly GCA_024865655.1). Lineage (NCBI taxonomy): Eukaryota > Metazoa > Chordata > Aves > Passeriformes > Fringillidae > Emberiza > Emberiza elegans. The sequence goes on from JALJVW010000197.1 coordinate 16,775,420, forward strand.
ATAGCATTTTGCCTTCTCTCAGTCCTTGCAGCCATTTTCCTCGCCGAGAGATTTCTCTCTGTGTCTTGTGCCCTGTGTTTGTCTTGTCCTGTCTGTCCTGTGTCACGGGTGTCTGCACGTATTTGTTCAGGAGCTGCTCTGCCCTGCCGCATAGCCTGGTGTAATAGGTGAAGTCCCGGGGACTTGAAGTTTGTAATGTGGGCTGTACTTGGACTCTAGATGGGATTCCTAGATGCACACAGGATATCTGGAGCTCTTAAGTTATCCTGCAACAGTTTGACTCTTGTCCTAACTTTTATTTCAGAGTCAGATGGATTAAATCCTTGCCAGAGGGCCCCATCCCGGGTGAGGGGTTTCACCCGAGCAGGTCAGTCACTGTTTGTGTCTGCGGCAGAAGTGTATATGGTGACTCTGTTACAGCTCTGTTCTTTTTCTTTCTGTTTAGGAAGCAAATCTGGATACCAGCAGTCAAGGTGAGCAGTGGAGACAAGTAGTTGTTATTGCTGAGGTCTCCTTTCTGGGTGCAGTTTCTAAGTTTGTGTGCTTTAGGCAATCCACTCGAGTACGCTGAGAGCCCCGTCACCAACCGGCCGATGCCCCGGGTTTCCTGCGCACGTGAGCCCTGTGGATGCATTACAGGACCTGGTGATGAAGCCCTGAACTTTTCTATTGAAAGGTGCCATCCAGGTGGCATTTGGCAACAGCCAAGGAGTTGCGGTGAGTCGAGGAAGTAGCGAGAGTCCCCTCAGTGTTCAGCCATGCCAAATCACCTCATCCCCTCTTAACCCGGGCACCCCCTGTGACGACGGCCTCGGTCTCTGCGCGTGCCCGAGCAGCTGGGCATTCCTAGGAGCACGGTGAGTAGCAGACTTGTGGGGTTGTGGCCGATGGGCTGCCGTGATCAGGCACTGATGTTTAATTTTCTTTAATATAGCTGTCTAAGAGACAACAGGCCGGTGCCAGCAGGACCTTCCCAGCTGACCAGGCGGCCTTCCTTCGCACCTGAGACCGGCATCCCCAGATGTCTGAGAGATAAGTAGAGGGCCACGACCCGCAGAGGGGATGAAAGCGGGGTGCTGGGTTGGGAATTACTGGGAGGGGTTTTTGAGTCTGCTTTGGAGGTGGGGGGTGTCCATGAAGCGGCCCCTTAGGCTCCATAACAGGAAAGTCTCACTTTTGATCACAGTGCTGAGATGTGCAGGGCAGAGCAGTCCCGGTGTGTATTGGGTCACTTGTCTTCTGTGTATTATGTGTTCTTTGGGTACCTCACGTCTTTTACCTTAGGCCTTTGAGGGGCCTGTCAGAAAGCTTGGCATCATTCTTAGCATCTGTGCTCTCTGCATTCCTTGGCCTGGCAGCCGGGCCATAGAACTTTTGACTCGGGAGCTCAGACAGGCATCAGTCTCTCTTCTCTCTTTAGAAGCATCCGGTCAGATGTCTTTTCAGGTCTTGTTCTGCGCTGTATGGACAGCTATGCCCCACCAGGATCCATTATGGTGGACTAGGACTTGAAAGAATGTGAGGACAGGTAGAGGACTCTGACTGTAGGATTCTCGGGCATGTATTAGAGGACTCTGACTGTAGGATTCTCGGGCATGTATCTTTGCAGTTCTTGGAATAAATCATTCAGTTAGCATCTTCTTCCTCCAGGGTTCTCTGAGCCTCATCAGCTCACCCTTGGTCTCACCTCAGTCATATCATTTTGCCTTCTCTCAGTCCTTGCAGCCATTTTCCTTGCTGAGAGATTTCTCTCCGTGTCTTGTGCCCTTTGTTTGTCCCGTCCTGTCTGTCCTGTGTCACGGGTGTCTGCACATATTTGTTCTGGAGCTGCTCTGCCCTGCTGCATGGCCTGGTGCAGTAGGAGAAGTCCCGGGGACTTGAAGTTTGTAATGTGGGCTGTACTTGGACTCTAGATGGGATTCCTAGATGGACGCAAGATATCTGGAGCTCTTAAGTTATCCTGCAACAGTTTGACTCTTGTCCTAATTTTTTTTTCAGATTCAGATGGATTAAATCCTTGCCAGAGGTCCCCATCCCGGGTGAGGGGTTTCCCCCGAGCAGGTCAGTCACTGTTTGTGTCTGCAGCAGAAGTGTATATGGTGACTCTGTTACAGCTCTGTTCTTTGTCTTTCTCTTTTAGGAAGTAACTCTGGGTACCAGCAGTCAAGGTGAGCAGTGGAGACAAGTAGTTGTTATTGCTGAGGTGTCCATTTCTGGTTCAGCTCTAAGTTTCCATTCTTGTTTGTGTGCTTTAGGCAATCCACTCGGAGTACGCCGAGCCCCCGTCACCGACCGGCCGATGCCCCGGGTTTCCTGCGCATGTGAGCCCTGTGGATGCATTACAGGACCTGGTGATGAAGCCCTGAACTTTTCTATTGAAAGGTGCCATCCGGGTGGCATTTGGCAACCGCCAAGGAGTTGCGGTGAGTCGGGGAAGTAGGGAGGAGTAGCGAGGGTCCGCTCAGGTTTCAGCCATGCCAAATCACCTCATCTCCTCTTAACCCAGGCACCCCCTGTGACGACGGCCTCGGTCTCTGTGCGTGCCTGAGCAGCTGGGCATTCCTAGGAGCACGGTGAGTAGCAGACTTGTGGGGTTGTGGCCGATGGGCTGCCAGGATCAGGCACTGATGTTTAATTTTCTTTAATATAGCTGTCTAAGAGACAACAGGCCGGTGCCAGCAGGACCTTCCCAGCTGACCAGGTGGCCTTCCTTCGCACCTGAGACCGGCATCCCCAGATGTCCGAGAGATAAGTAGAGGGCCACGACCCGCAGAGGGGATGAAAGCGGGGTGCTGGGTTGGGAATTACTGGGAGGGGTTTTTGAGTCTGCTTTGGAGGGGGGGGTGTCCATGAAGCAGCCCCTTAGGCTCCATAAAGACAAAGTCTCACTTTTGATCACAGTGCTGAGATGTGCAGGGCAGAGCAGTCCTGGTGTGTATTGGGTCACTTGTCTTCTGTGTATTATGTGTTGTTTGGGTACCTCATGTCTTTTACCTTAGGCCTTTGAGGGGCCTGTCAGAAACCTTGGCATCATTCTTAGCATCTGTGCTCTCTGCATTCCTTGGCCTGGCAGCCGGGCCATAGAACTTTTGACTCGGGAGCTCAGACAGGCATCAGTCTCTCTTCTCTCTTTAGAAGCATCCGGTCAGATGTCTTTTCAGGTCTTGTTCTGAGCTGTATGAACAGCAATGCCCCACCAGGATCCATTATGGTGGACTAGGACTTGAAAGAATGTGAGGACAGGTAGAGGACTCTGACTGTAGGATTCTCGGGCATGTATTAGAGGACTCTGACTGTAGGATTCTCAGGCATGTATCTTTGCAGTTCTTGGAATAAATCATTCAGTTAGCATCTTCTTCCTCCAGGGTTCTCTGAGCCTCATCAGCTCACCCTTGGTCTCACCTCAGTCATATCATTTTGCCTTCTCTCAGTCCTTGCAGCCATTTTCCTCGCCTGAGAGATTTCTCTCCGTGTCTTGTGCCCTTTGTTTGTCCCGTCCTGTCTGTCCTGTGTCACGGGTGTCTGCACATATTTGTGCCGGAGCTGCTCTGCCCTGCTGCATGGCCTGGTGCAGTAGGAGAAGTCCTGGGGACTTGAAGTTTGTAATGTGGGTTGTAGTTGGACTCTAGATGGGATTCCTAGATTGATATAAAGGTGTTTGCAGGTTTAGTGTTATCCTGCAGATGTTTGACATATGTTGTAACTTTCTTTCAGGTACTGATGCATTGCATCCATGGCCAAGCAACCCATCCTGGTTGAGGGGATTCCCACAAGCACGTCAGTCACCATTTGTCTGTGCCGGGGCAGTGCCAAGTGTGACCCTGTTGCAGTGCTGTTCTTTATCTTTATTTTTAGGAAGTATAGCTGGATCTCAGCAGTCAAGTTGAAAAGGGCAAGGTGAGCAGTTACCCTAGCCTTTTTCGTTGCTTAGGTCTCAATTCATGGGGCAAGTCTAAGTCTCCATTCTTGTTTTTGTGCCTTAGGCAATCCACTCGGAGTACGTCAAGCTCCCACCCCCAGCCGGCCGACGGACCGGAATTGCCGCTATTGCGAGCCCTGCCTTCCGGGTAGCCGTCAGGAACAGCCGAGGAATTGAGGTGAGTCAGGAAAGTAGGGAGGAGGAGCAAGGGTCCACTCAGTTTTCAGCAACGCCACATCACCTCCCGTCCTCTTAACCCAGGCGCACCCCGCAACGACGGCGTCGGCCTCCGAGCGCGGCCCAAGAGTGGGACCTGAGGAGCTGGGCCTTAGGAGAACGGTGAGTAGCAGAATTGTGGAGGTTCGGCTGATGTGGTGCCAAGATCAGGTATTGATGTTTGGTTCTCTTTAATATAGCTATCTAAGAGACAACAGCCTGGTGCCAGCAGGACATTCCCAGCTGGTGCAGTGGCCTTCCTTTGCAGGTGACACGGACCAGCATCCCCAGATGTCTGAGAGATAAGTAGAGGGTTATGACCCGCAGAGGGGATGAAAGTGGGGTGCTCGGTCAGGACTCCCGGGGGGGGGGGGGGGGGGCGGGTGGCCAGGTTTCAGTTGGCCCTGGATATGAGGGTAGCCAGGAAGTGGGCCCTTAGGCCCCACAAAAGGAAAGTCTCTCTTTTGATCACAGTGCTGAGGTGCGCAGGGCAGAGCAGTCCTGGTGTGTATTGGGTCACTTGTCTATCGTGCATTCTGTGTTGTTTGGGTATCTCATGTCTTTTACCTTAGGCCTTTGAGGGGCCTGTCAGAAACCTTGGCATCATTCTTAGCATCTGTGCTCTCTGCATTCCTTGGCCTGGCAGCCTGTGTCACGGGTGTCTGCACATATTTGTGCCAGAGCTGCTCTGCCCTGCCGCATAGCCTGGTGCAGTAGGAGAAGTCCCAGGGACTTTAAGTTTGTAATGTGGGCTGTACTTGGGCTGTAGATGGGATTCCTAGATGGACACAAATATCTGGAGCTCTTAAGTTATCCTGCAGCCCTTTGACTTTTGTCCTAACTTTCTTTCAGATGCAGAAGGATAAAATCCAGGGCAGAGCCCCCCATCCTGGGTGAGGGGATTCCCCCGAGCAGGTCAGTCACTGTTTGTCTCTGTAGAGGAAGCATAAATGATGGCTGTTACAGCAGTGTTCTTTGTCTCTCTTTTTAGGAAGTCAAGGCTGAGAGCAGCAGTCAAGGCCAAGTGGGCCAGGTGAGCAGTGAGTAGCGTACAGAAGCAGTTGTTATTGCTGAGGTATCCATTTCTGGTGCAGCTCTAAGCATCTCCTCTTTTTTTTTTTTTTATTTTAGGTGGTCCATTTGCAATCTATCCTGGCCCAGCATGCCCATGCCAGGTGGATGCAAGCTTAAGGTGTATCGGTGTGGCATACTTGTCAGATTTGGGAGGTTGTGTTTTCACAGTATCTCAGCATGCTTTTCTGCTTTGGGTCCTTGCAGGTGCTGTCGATGCCCTAGGCATGCCCAGGAACAGAGGAGGGCAGGTGAGTTGGTGTTTAGGCAGGCTGACTCATAGATGAGCGTTCTGCAGCAGCATGCTAAGCGTGTACCTTTTCTTTTTGCAGGTATCTTCTGGGCACCCTCTGGAGTCAAATCAAGATTTGAGGTGAGCTGGGCCAGTGGTGCGGAGGAGTCCCGGGGATTACTGTTTTTGAGGGCAATAGTCACATTTTCTGTTTTGTCTTAGGTACCCTGCGGAGGCTCGTTGCCAAAGCTTGGAAACGGCAGCACCGAAGCGCACACGGAGCACATCTCAACGGCCAGGTCTGACCGAGGATGGATTTTTGTCCGCTCGTCTTCCAAAAGCTAAGTGTCGGGGCCAGTGGTTGGGAGAAGGGGAAAAACCTTTATTATCACAGGAGGCAATCTGATGTCAGCTTAGCAGAGAGGTTGTAGGGGGACAGGCTCCCTGGAAGTAAAGGGAGAGGGTTTCTCGTCAGCCTCACCAGAGCCTTTGCCGGGCAGGGCAGTTCCGACCCATCTCCACATTCTCGTGAATTTTGCGTCGTCAGCCTTCCTCGACTCCACGTCGTCGCGGATCTTTCCCCCGAGCAGCTCGCATTCAGGTCTGGAGCTGTAGCCACGGTCACCCGGCAGTCCGCTTCCTTCTCTAGGCTTACTGAGCCTCTGGAGCATCCTCTTAACTGCATTGGCACTAACTTCTTTTAATGAGTTAAATTTCATCATCACATGCTATTGTCATAAGGCATTCTTTCCTTTGGCATCATCAGCCTCTGGCTCATCTTGCGCTAGGCATCTCGGGTCCATAAGTTGAAAGTGCCAGGCAGTTGCCACTTGTCTGTTATGTCATCTGTGTCTATGTTATGTCGTCCGTGTCTGTGTTACGTAGTCTTGTGCATTGTCTTCCACGTCACAGGCCTTTGTTACATCTCTATGCTTTACCGGCACTATTCTGTGCCATATCGCCCGTATTCCACTCACGTTCCTTTCCGGATATCCCTTATTCCGGCATCTTTATTTTTATTCTTTGAGACAGGAAGGAGTATACAAGATGTTCTCATCCATGTTCCTTCTCACTACCAGCTTTGGTAGTGCCCTTTTTTCCATGCCATTCTCTTGGACTTCCAGAGGGAGCGTCTTACACCCTCCTCACGTGACTGCAGTAGTTCTATAGGTTCCATCTTCTCAAAGGGTATAGGGCTCAAGAATTGATATCTTTCAGAGAGTTATCTCAAGTCCTGGCTTATACTGTGTGTACCTATGTTGGTTTATACTGTATGTACTTATATTGTGTGTACCTATGTTGGTTTATACTGTATGTACTTATACTGTGTGTACCTATGTTGGCTTATACTGTATGTACTTATACTGTGTGTACCTATGTTGGCTTATACTGTATGTACTTATACTGTGTGTACCTATGTTGGCTTATACTGTATGTACTTATACTGTGTGTACCTATGTTGGCTTATACTGTATGTACTTATGTAAGTGCGTCGCCTTATACTGTGCGTACTTATACTGTATGTAAGCGCATTGCCTTATATTGTGCGTATTTATATTGTACCACTTATGATCGGAGCTGCCCTGCCCTGGCCCATGTAGTCACAGTTAGGTAGAACAGTTATAAAAACTTTACTGTTCATCTGTCTTTTATGGGATTTTGGGTAGAAAATTTATTGGTCCAGAGCGGGGACAAGTCGTAGCTGTCAGATAGCCACTTGTTGACCACTTCCTGTCGTCTCACAGGTCCCCGAGGCTACCGATTTCCCCAGAATCTACCGTTTGACGTCAAGGAGCGGCAGGCAGAAGACGTGTCGAAGCACTTTCCTCAGCGTCTCAAGTAAGGGCCGCAGTGAGGGTGTAAGTGGGAAGAGTGTGTGAGTGTCTGTGACAGCATGTGACTGTGCGTGTCTGCTCGTCTCTGCGTGTGTGAGCGCATGCTGACTGGATTTAACGTTGTCTGTATGACTTTTGCTTTTCAGGTTTTTCAACTAATTTTTAAATTTAGAATAAAAAATCCCCAGCCGGGGGGGTTTTTTTTTTCCTCTCGGCTGGGTTTTTTTTTTTTCCCTTGGTCCCAGTCAGTCTGCGAGGCGATGTTCATCACCAAAGTTTGGGTGCTGACCGTCCAGGGACTGGGGTTTTCATTAGGCAGGAGGATATTTTTGGAGGTTCCCGAGGACCAATGATTGCTGGAGTGTAATTTAGCAGTTGTGATGAGAGAGATGGTGAGTTTGTGTGTGATCTGAAGGGGGTGTTAATGGTAGATGAGTGTTGTTTTCTGTGAGCTTTTGTTGTTCTACGTTTCCTGTAACAATAAATCAACATGTAATGAAAATAGGAAAAGGTTATCATTTCGTGTTAAATGGGTATTGCTCTGTAGTGCCTGCTGCATTTTCCTGTATTGCTCTATATGTAAATTAGACTTTTACCAGTGTGTCTATGGATTGCACCTGCACTTGCATTTGTACACACTGTTTCCATGTATTTTGCTGATGTATAAATAAAAACATTTATTAAATAAAAGTTGAATCACCCTTAACAAAGATCCCCCCTGTATGAAAACAATCGCAATATTGCCAGGTGGAACGTGCCTGGGCTCTTCTGGCCCTCGCTGCTTGGCTAGAGGCGGCAGCTGTGGTATTTCACCACAGAGATACCTCTGGCTGGCTGGATGTTGCAGCTAGGCACTGAGAACGAGTCCAGGCTTGCAGGAACTCAATTTACCTCTGGTGAGAGTCCTTAGGCGAGGTGAAGAGAAAAGGAGATGGATTCTGAGGAGGGTTGTAAATCCAGAGTTTAATTCCAAGATGACACAGAGCTCTGAATAGTAGGAACTGCTCCAACAGAATACCGGGACCTCGTGGCCTGTCTCCTTTTAAGCCCTAGGGCAGGGGGCGGGGAGAGACAGGTAAGCTGCCAACCAGGTGAAGAGGGGGCGTGGCGCAGGGGACAAGACGCTTGGCTAAGCCAATGACCCCAGGGCTGAGGGGCATCTTTTGAATTTGTGCCAATCACACGATGGCTTTGATGGTATGTGAAATTTGATAGACAGGCCTTGGCAAGGGGACAAGGGGGTTGTGGGTAGGTGAGGCTAGAACACCTGGGTTAGTGGGCAGGAAATCACATGACACACCGCAACATCTCCCCCTAGTTTTGTTTAAAAAGAAGAGGACTGGGTTTGTGGTGCAGAGTGCTTGCCAAACCACGGTTGGTAGATCAATTCCTCCTCTACAGGAGGGTCAGTGTTTTCTACTGAGGTTTCCATGTCATCTATTGGGGCACTAAGGGCTTCTAAATGGTAAACCTCAGGACGGGGAGATGAGCTTGATATCAACTTCAGAACCATGTGTTTGATTAGTCCAAAAATAATGCTAACAACTAAAATAACAATAACTAAAACAAACAATACTAAAAACACAGTTTTCAGAATAGATCCCAACCAGCCCAAGAGTCCCCAACTATTGAACAGTCCACTCAGCCAGTCGTCTGTTTCTCTCTTGATGTCGCTCACCAGGACTTTCATCTTGTCAATTGTGGCATGGATGTTCTCTGCTTTTGATGACAGGTTGAGGCAGCAGAGTCCTTCAAATTCTTCACAGCGATGGTTGTGCAGAAGGAGCAGGTAGTCTATGGCTGCCCTATTCTGAATGGTGGCTTGCCTGGTAATTTCTTCATCTGATAGGAGGTCACTCAGGGCAGTAGAAGTGAGATTTGCCTGTTTTGCAACCCAACATTCCAATCGGCCTAATTCTCCCATGCTTTTTGCTGCCGAGATCCATGGCAGAAGAACCGTAATTGCGGTGGCCTTAAGTCTGGACCAGTGAACAATTTCCGAATTACAGTCAGGGTCTAATTGCCTTAGGTCTCTCTTTTGGATAGCCAATGTATGTGTACTTTTTTTTTATCTGCCAATGTATTAGATTTGTTCGATTTGGGGTTAACAGGCTCAACTTGCCAAAGGTGCATGGACCTCCGAGCAGACGAGAAGGGAGACCTGCCCACGCTCTGTCTCCACATATTAAAAACACACCCCTAGGGAGTTCACGAGGCTTATAATCACTACCTGATGAGTGCAAGACTAGGACTGAGTTTTCACACCAGTTTTTGTCTGTGTAGTGTGGGTTGCTAGGGTCAGGATAGGTGTTTCGTTTACTTTCCTGATATGAAAAGTGGGAATTGAATTTAAAGTGAATGCAAAAAGTTGCATTCATGGAGCCTAAGAGATGGAACTCTTGTGGCTCCCTTTTTGGCACTGGTAACTTTCTCGCCCACTCCTGCCAAAACAGTAAAGTATTATCAGCAGGGAAGCGGCCAGGAGAAGGTGCGAGTAGGTTCACTTCATTTAAAGCATTCCACATTTCGTTTGGGAACTCTGAGGGTTTAAAGGGAACTCCCACCAGGCAAGTTGACAGGGGGTCAGAGGCTGTCGCTGTGGAGAGACAAATGTGATCTTGTCTCAGGGCACTGGCCAAGGTGGTCCATACATTTGCTTTGGGTTGAGGGACTATCCAGGAAAACGCTGGAGAAATGGTCGCGAGCAGGACGAGATGCAGGTTCAGTCTCATGGCGTCTCGAGACTGCACACCAACAGCGGGATCTAAACTAGTAAAAGGAAACTTAAGACAAAAATATATTACAAACTATACCAGATAGGAAGCTTAAATGAAATTTCTTCCAGAGAACGCGTGTGGCGTCTCCTTCTCCAGGCAGCATTAGCAACCTGGGGCGCTTCTGTAGATTCTTCTGAGATTTTGGGAACATAGGGCTTCACCCATTTGGAAGGAATCCACCTTAAACCAGAGGGGGTGGACACACAGGCATATCCACGTCCCCAAGTAACCAATTTGTAAGGACCAACCATTTTCCAAGTCTCAGGGTCCCTTACTAAAACCGGAGGCTTTTCTTTCATCAATCTCTGACTGCTCCCCCCAAAGTGACGTAGGATGGGCGGATTCAGGCTGTCAAAAGAGCAATTCAGAAAATTGATTGTGAATAGCTCTCTGGACAACCGGATGTGGGGAGGTTCTACTTTTAGAACCTGTTGTTGCTGGTCCAGGACTCTCTTAATATTGCAATGAGTCCTCTCTACTATGGCTTGACCTGTAGGGGAGTAGGGGATGCCAGTTTTGTGCCCTACTCTCCATTGCTGCAGGAAGCTCCCAAATTCCTTGGATTTGTAGACAGGTCCATTATCAGTTTTCAACTCCTTGGGGATGCCCATGAAAGAAAAAGCCTGTAAGAGGTGCCTAATGGCACCAGTAGATGATTCTCCTGTGTGGGCAGAAGCATAGACTGCTCCAGAAAAGGTATCTACACTAACGTGAACGTATTTCTGCCGTCCAAATGACTGTATATGTGTAACATCTGTTTGCCACAGTTCACAACTGTTCAATCCCCTTGGGTTTGCTCCCGTACTCACTGTAGGGAGTGCATGTTGTTGGCAATTTGGGCATGTGGCCACAATTGCCTTGGCCTGTTCTCAAGTGATGTGAAACTGACGAACCAGGCCGGGTGCATTTTGGTGGAAAAGCTGGTGGCTGATTTTTGCCTGTTCAAAAACATTTGGGAGAGGTGTCATTTCTGCAGGTGCAGCAAGAGCATCTGCCCTTCTGTTGCCTTCGGCAATGAACCCTTCCTGGTCAGTGTGTGACCTGACGTGCATCACATAAAATGGTTGCTCTCTCTGAGTGACTAACTTTACAAGCTTTGAGAGCAATTCAAAAAGTGCGATGTTAGATACTTCTTGCAGTACTGCTTGGTCTGCCCTGGATACTACTCCTGCTACATATGCAGAATCTGTGATCAGATTGAATGGTTCTGAGAACCTTTCAAAAGCCCTAACAACTGCAGCCAATTCCGCAACCTGAGGTGAACCTTCCACCTCAGCAATGTCCGTCTCCCACTGCTGGGTTTGAGGATCCTTCCAAGTCATAACGGACTTGTGGGACCTCCCGGATGCATCTGTAAAAACGGTCAGAGCCTTTTTTAAAGGTCTCTTACTTAGAGCACTTCTCAATTTCAGAGTGAATTGAGCATCTTGTTCGAACATTTTGTGACCAGGCCATTGTACAGAAATTTGTCCTGAGTAGGAATCCAGAGCAAACTGCAATACTTCATTTTCTCGAAACAATTGTTCCAGTATTTGCATAGTATTTTGGCCAGATTTTAACTGAATTGGAATGTGAATGCACTTAAAGTCACATCCTGCTATCTCCCTGATCCGGGTTCTAGCTTTCCGGATCAGTTCTGCTACCAGCTCCTGAGGCTTAGTCAATCTCTTGGACCTTTTATGACTGAGGAAAACCCATTCTATGATCAAGAGAGGGTCCCTCTGGTCCCGGCCCTTCTTAGGTGTATCCTTTCCCTTAGGTGTTTGCTTTTCTTCCCACTGAAAAATGATTCCGTGAAGGTGTGGCAACTTACCGAAGATGATAAATTTGAATGGCAGGTCAGACCGACATCGATGGGCCTGTCTTGTGGACATTGCAAACTGAACCTTTTCTAGAGCTTTCCGTGCCTCTGGGGTCATAGACCTAGGAGCACCCGGGTCCTCTCCCCCTTTCAATAAATCGAAAAGAGGGGCAAGGTCTTTGTTAGTCAGACCCAGCCATGGCCTTACCCAATTTAAAGACCCACACAACTTGTGGACATCCGCAAGGGTCTTGATCTTTGGATTGATTTCTAGTTTTTGAGGAACAATGGTCCTGTTTCCAATTTCTAAGCCTAAATACTTCCAAGGTGGCATCTTTTGAATTTTCTCTTCCTGGAGCTCGAACCCTGCAACAATCAATGCATTGATCGTTAGGTCAAGCGCATGTGTGAGTAAATCATCACTGGGGGCACACACCAGGATATCATCCATATAATGATAGATGATAGCCTTTTCAGCAGCTGCACGCACTGGGGAAAGCAGGGAAGAAACATACTGCTGCCAGATAGCTGGCGAGACTTTCAGTCCCTGAGGAAGAACGGTCCAATGGTACCTTTTCATAGGGGCTTCCATGTTGATGGTGGGGACCGAGAATGCAAAACGTGGTGCATCGTCCGGGTGTAGAGGAATATGGAAAAAACAATCTTTTATATCAATAACAGTTGATTTCCAATCTCGGGGAAGCATAGTTGGGGATGGCATACCAGGTTGGGGAGAGCTCATATCTTCAATTACATTATTAATTTGTCGGAGGTCGTGGAGGAGCCGCCATCTCTTTTTATCGGCTTTTTGGATGACAAACACTGGAGAATTCCACGGGGACGTGGTCTCCACAATATGACCCTTTTTTAGTTGTTCTTCTACAAGCTCTTCAAGACCCTTAATTTTTTGTTTACTGAGCGGCCATTGTTTTACTTCAACTGGCTTGTCTGTTTTCCATTTCAGTTTTTGGGCGGGGCGCTGTTCCACAACCGCTGTATAAATATGCTGTGGAGAGTCTGGAATATCAATAGTGACACCCCACTGGGTCATTAAATCTCTCCCTAACAAAGGTTCCAAATAATCTAGCACAAATGGACGGATATTTGCCAATTGTCCGTTTGGTCCCTCGATTTGGATGATGCATTTGGATTGTCTCGCCAATTGTAGACCTCCTACACCTCGAACGTGACCGGCAACATCTTGCAAAGGCCATTGCGCTGGCCAGTCTTGTACTGGGATTATTGTGCAGTCTGCACCCGTGTCTACAAGCATCTCAATGCGTTTTGACTCCCCACCCCCACTGACATTACACCATACTTCGGGTTTTTCTTTCCCAATAACTTGGACCCGGGCGACTGAGGGCCCTTGCTTTTCGGTGCTCGCAGGTAAAAATGGCACAGGAATAGCTTGTGCAATAATTTGTCCTTTGGGAAGAAACAGGGGTGGGTGGAAACAGTGCAGCCAGAGAACAAATTGCTCAGGATCTGACATTGTCATTCCTGGGACAATTTCGATCTCTCTGGTGTGTGTATTTTGTGTCCCCGATGATGACGATGTACTTACAACAGATCTGAGACCAAGTACCTCTCTGTTCTGGATTGACAGAGACAAAATGCCAGTCAGTGTCTTTCAGGTGGAGTGATTCTGTCAGCTGCAACCTGTAAGGCTCATTAACAGAAGATGTGGTTAACATAGGTTCACTTAAGTCATAGCAAATATTATTTTGTTTTGCTTGTAACAATGGACCAGCAGACGTGGTCTTTGAAATATTTGCTTCACTTACAGAAAAATATTAACATTACCGCGCTTTGTTTATTTTGCTTCTCTTATTCCCTTGGCCTGCTCTTTTTTTATGTCTGCACGCCTGGCAGGCCGGGCGCTCTCCTTTCAGTTTTTTGTTGCTGTTGACCCCTGGGAGTGCTTGCAATTCTCTTCTCGAGCCATTTCTAAACTCATGAGACCATCCCTTCATGGGCCAAGAGAGCCAGACCTGTCTCTCCTGACACCTTTCATCTGGGGGAAATCCTTGGACATAGGGAATTTTGGAGATGGAATCTCAGTTTTGGTGGTAGGCACCTGGATAGGAAGAACAGCTGTTTTTATTAAGAAGGAGAGCACAGAGCCCCAGTTTTTCAGGGGCAGATGAGTGCCAGCTCTCCAGAAGCCAAGGCTAGCCAGACTTGTCAGTCCTGGCAGCTTTTGCGTGGGAGCTATCCTTGGATATAGGGAATGCTGGAGGCAGATGCCCAATTTTGGCCATGGGCGACTGGTCGAGATGGGTGTTTTTTTCCCATAAGAAAGAAAAGCACATGGTTCCAGTGTTTCAAAGGCAGACGAGAGGTGGCCCCTGGGTAACCAAGGCAGCCAGATCTGTCTGTCCTGGCAGATTTCATCTGAGAACAATCTTTGCATTTAAGGACATTTAGAGAAGCAATCCCAGTTTTGGCCATGGGCCCCTGGAGGAGAAGGACAATTCTTCCCATAGGAAGGAAAGGCCAGAGCCCCAATGCTCCAGGGGCAGATGAGAAGCAGCCCTCAACATGCCAAGGTCAGCCAGACCTGTCAGGTGGTTCCCAGGAGGCCCAGCCAGCAAGAACTTGTTCCATTGTTCCATGTTCCCTTGGTTTTGTGGGACCCCACAGTGTCACAGTGGTCTCCCTTGGTGCCATGAGGCCCTGGAGTGTCACAATGGCCCTGTGCTTCCATGAGGCCTTGCAATGTCACCATGGCTTTGTGGTTCCACAAAGCCCTGATGTGTCACCATGGCCCCTCGGCTCCATGTGCCCTCACTGTGTCACAGTGGCTCCTCTGTGACACTACGGGCTGCACAAGGTCACCATGGACCCTTGGTTCCTTGGGGGCCCCTGAGTTTCACAATGGTCTCCTTGATTCCATGAGGCACCACAGTGTCACAATGGCCCATTGGTTCCATGAAGTTCCATAGTGTCACCATGGTGCCCTTGGACCCGCATTGTCATATCTGACCCATGGCTCCATGAGGTTTCATAGTGTCATCGTGGTGTCCTTGGACCCGCATTGCCACAACTGACCCATGGTCCCTTGAAGTTCCATAGAGTAAGAGCCTGAATGAGAGGTGCTGGACTCCAGGCGGCTCTTCAAAATGCAGTTTATTGTATCCAAGATGTTAGAGCAGTCCAGGGTTGTGGGTGACAGAGCCTGTGCCTACAGCTGTCACCTCCAGCTTCAGACAAGCCTGAAGACGCTTTAGTTTTGGTTACAATGCATTATATACTTTTCTTTGCTGAGCATCTCAATACAGAAGAATCAATATATACCTTAATTTTTACCTATAGCCTATTATAAGTATTATAATTACCATATTCATGTTACTGTTCTCCAATCACTAAAAGTTAGTACGTTACAATTTAAGCTATAAATTTTTTATCAGTTTTCTTGCAGTGGAAAATTCTGAGACCTTTTTTCTACTTGCAACATTGGCAGTCTTGTTTGCCAGTGGTATCTTTCTGCTCGGTAAAAAAATGGATTTATCCATTGCTCTAATCCTTAAAAACCCCTTTAACTAACATTCGCTTTGCGTCCTTGGTTATCCAGTAAGACTGGCTCAGCAATTCTTTTCTCCTATATCAAAACTTGCTTTCATGTCCATTCTTTCTTCAGACTTTACATTCAAAAATCTTTCTGCCAAGCATACATACCTTTGAGACTTTCTTGTCAAACTTTCATCCTTCTCAGCATCCATTAATAGCGGTCAAGTGCTTCAGGCCAAGAGTGCCTGGACAAGAGGGACAGTTCTTTTCTGCAGGAAGGAAACCACAGAACCCCAGGGTTTTGAAGGCAGATGAGAAGCAGCCACCAGAGGCCAAGGCCAACCAGACCCTGTCCTTGCAGCTTTTGTCTGAAAGCAGCCTTTGGATATTTGGGGAGTTTTGGGGGTGGAATTCCATTTCAGCCATGGGTGCCTGGACTGCAATGACAGTTCTCTGTAGAAAGGAAAGGGCAGAGCCCCAGTCTTTCAAAGGCTGATTAGAGGTGGCCCCAAGGAGGCCAAGGCCAGTCAGACCTGTTGTCAGGGAAGAATCCTTGAGCTGATGGAATTTGGGAGGCCAAACCCCACTTTTGTCTATGGGCATCTGGATGAGAAGGACAGTTCTTCTCCATAGGAAGGAATGTACAGAGCCCAGTGTTTCAAAGGCAGATGAGAGCTGGCTCTCAGGAAGCCAAGGGAACCTGGACAGTCCTGGGAGCTTTTGTCTGGTAGCTATCCTTGGATACAAGGAATTCTAAAGGAAAATTCTCAATTTTGGCCATGGATGCCTGGACTTGAAAGATGGTTTTTTTTTCCATGAGAAGAAAAGCACAGGACTGCAGTGTTTTGAAGGCAGATGAGAGGTGGCCCCCAAGAGGCCAAGGCCAGCCAGAGCTGTTTGTCCTGGCAGGTTTCATATGGGAATAAACCTTGGATATAATCAAATTTGGAGGCAGATTCCCAGTTTCAGCCATGAACCCCTGGAGGAGAAGGACAGTTCTTTCCCACAGGAAGAAAAGCACAGAACTCCAGGGCTTCAGGGGCTGAGGAGAAGTGACCCTCAACATGACAAGGCTGGCTGGACCAGTCAGGCAGCCCCCAGGAGGCCCAGCCAGCCAGACCTGTTCCATGTTCTTGGATCTTTGGGGCCCTGCAGCATCACAATTTCCCCTTGGTTCCATGAGTCCCTGAAGTATCACAACAGATCTTTGTTTCCATGAGGCCCAGTGATGTAACAATGGTCTCCTTGGCTCCACAGTGGCACAATGGCCCCTTGCTTCCATGAGGCCTTGTAGTGTCAAAATGGTTTCCTTGTTTCCATTGGACTGTGCAATGACACAATGCCCCCTTGGTTCCATGAGGTCACAGAGTCTCAAAATGGCCCCTTGGTTCTATTAGGTTCCTCAGGGTCACAATGGCCCCTTGGTTCCACCAGGCCTGGAGGTGTCACACTGGCCCCTTGCTTCCATGTGGTCCTGCAGTGTCACAGTGATTGCCTTGGTTCTGTGAGGTCCTGTGTTGTCACAATGACCCCTTGGTTCCACAGGGACTCAGAGTATCAGAATGGTCTCATTGGTTCTATGAGGCTCCACAATGTCACAATGGACTTTTGGTTCCATGAGCTTTTGTACTGCCAGCAACAGTCTCCTTGGTTCGATGGTGCCACACAGTGTGACAACTGCCCCTAGGTTCAGTGAGGCCTTGTAGTGTCACAGTGGTCTCCATGATCCCATAAGGTCTTGCAGTGTCACAACAGACCATTGCTTTCCCTGAGCCCCACAGTGTCACTGTGGTCCCCTTGGCTCCACAAGGCTCTGAAGTGCCACAAAGGCCCTTTGGTTTCACAAGGCCTCAAAGTGTAAAAATGCCCTCCATGGTTTCATAAGGCCCTGCTGTGTCACAATGGACCTTTGGTTCCATGATGTCCCAGAGTGTCACTATGGTATCCTTGGATCCATTGGACCCTTCATCCCACAAGGTTCACTGGAGTCCCCTTGATTCGATGAGGCCCTGCCATGCTGTAATGGCCCCTTGGTTCCAGTGGGTCCCAAAGTGTCAGAGGTCTCCACTGTTCCATGAGGCCCCACAAAGTCACTGTGGTCCCCTTGGTTCCACAGGGCCCCCAGTGGAACAATGGACTCTTGGTTCCATGAGGTTCCTCAGTCACAATGGTCTCCTTGGATCTGCAGTGTCACAGTGGCTCCTTGGCTCCATGTGGCCACACTGTGTCACAGTGGCTCATGGTTCCATGAGGCCACAGAGTTTAACAATGGACCCTTGCTTCCAAAGGCCTTGAAGTGTCACAATGGATTTCTGGTTCCATGAATGTTCATACTGCCAACAGTCTCCTTGGTTCTGTAGTGTCCCCATGGTCCCTTTGTTCCATGAGTTCCACAGTGTAACATGGTCATCTTGGTCTCATGAGGTTCTGCAGTGTCACAATGGACCCATGGTTCTCGGAGGCCTTGAATGGAGTCACAATGGCCCCTTGGTTCCAAGAGGTTCCTCAGTGTCACCAATGCTCTGGTTGGATCTTCCAGTATCACAATGGCAATTATTGGTTTAATGTGGCCCCAATGTACCACAATGGATTTTGGTTCCATGGGGTTCTGCTGTGTCACAATGGACCTTTTGTTCCATGAGTTTGCACAGTGTCACAGCTGACTCCTTGTTCTGTGAGGCCTCGCCACTACCAAATATGAAAAATATCAGAATAAAGCTCCTGAACACTACTTTCTCATTTAAGAGGGCATCATTTATTCAGGCCTGAGGTCTAGTGAGGGATAACTCCTAACCTTATATGGACATGTAATTCTACCAGCATCACTAAATGTGAATTACAATTTACCCATTACCATAAGACCCACCCCAAGTTCCCAGATTCAGTCCTTTGATTTTCTGTCACTGCATTCTTGAGCCAAATGTCTTCTTGTCTTCCAATGGCCTTACTGAGAAAGCAGCCTCTGAATGTTCCCAGGCTAAAAGTTACCAGGCACAGTAGAAATTGAATGAACCCTTTTGGTATCAAGGCCAAGGCTTTGTGTGGGCAGGCAGAGGCAGGCAGGAGGCAGAGCTGTCAGCAAAGGAAGGAGCCAGCCTTTCATTTTTGCCAAGGGGATGCCAACAGCCTGCAGGGACAGAGTCGCAGGTTTGGGGTTGGAGTGGGACAGCCTGGGCTGCACAGGGCACAGAGATGGGCAGCAGCTGCAAGGCGCTGCCAGAGCCAACTTGGGCAGCACTTTGGCCATGGCTGCTGGCCCTGGGCCTGAGGCCACGAGGGGACAAGTGACCCTTGCAGCCCTGGGGCCTCATTGCCTCCTTGTCCCTGCTCCTTGGGCCTGGGGGGGGCTGCCCTGTCTGTCCCCCCTTGGCATTGCACATCCCCACATCCCAGTGCCAATCCCGGGAAGAGCCCTGAGCAAGGAGGGAGGGACAGGATCTGCCTTGCCAGGGGCTGGGGCTCAGGCCTTGGCCCTGTGCATCCCTGAAACACATCCAGGTTTGCTCAGCACCAGAGACACCTTTCCCTTACTTGTCCCCAGCTGTCATCACTGCCTCCAGTGTTCTGCTCTGACTGGAACCTGGGGACACTTTCTCAGTCATGTCCCCTCAGATGGATCTATTTTATGTATGAGAAACTTCAGTGTTTCAATCTCACTTTGAGTTTTTGAGAATTTTTTTGAGCACATTCTGAGGGACTGAGTCTGATGCAAAGAGCACCAAAGCCCTGTGATGTCAGCCAATTCCTTGTGCTGTATTCCAGCTGCTGAGCTGGGCCGGGCTCCTGGCCCACAGGCAGCTCCTGGCAAGGGCAGTGCTGCATGGAGACAGCTCTGATGTCAGGAGCAGCTCCTGTGACAGCCCAGCAGGGTGCCACACTGAAAAATCATACTGCTTGAGGCTGTGACATCAAAAACATTGTGCCCTGCAGAACAGCAAACTGCACAAGGATTTTCACTTCCCCCATGCCATGTCCCATTTCAAAGCCATTCTCTGAGACCAGCAGATCCACATTCTACAATGGCAGAGAGTTCCCAGGCATCACAGATATCCAGATGCTCTGTGATGTCAACAGCCAGCTCTCTAACATCACTGTGACATCAGTGATGTCAGAGTATGAGGGGTCAAGAACTCTGTTACATTGGCCACACTGGGTTCTGTGACATCTTTGAAGAGGCTGTTGTGACTCATCACAGATTGAGAAAGTGTCCCCAGGTTTCCAGCTAGAGGCATCACTGCCAGGGCAGTGATGACAGGTGGGGACAAGCCTGGGGCAGGTGATTTTGCCTGGTGCCCAAACCTGGATGCCCATGGAGAGATCAGTGAATTGTGGGCCAAGGCCTGAGCCCCCCCAGCCCCTGGCAAGGCAGATCCTGTCCTCCCTCCTTGCTCAGGGCTCTTCCATTTGGGGCAGTGGGATGTGGGGATGTGTGCATGCCAGGGCAGGACCATGGGGTGGCCCCTGGGGCTGAGCAGGGACAGGGAGGCAATGAGGCCCCAGGCCTGCAAGGGTCACTTGGGATTTTTGTGGCCTCAGGCCCAGGGCCAGCAGCCATGGCCAAAGTGCTGCCCAAGTTGGCTCTGGCAGGACCTCACAGCTGGCTGCCCATCCCTGTGCCCTGTGCAGCCCAGGCTGTCCCACGGTGCAGGGGCCCTGGCCTCTGTCCCTGCAGGCACTCTCGGCATCCCTCAAGCCCCACCTGGCTGGGCCCCTTCCTTTGCTGACATCAGCTCTGCCTCCTGCCTGCCTCTGCCTGCCCCCCACAGAGCCTTGGCCTTGAAACCAAAAGGTTAATTCAATTTTTACTGTGCCTGTGACCTTTTAGCAAAGGAGTCCCAAGGCATGCAGGGGCTGTTTTTCAGCAAGGATGGTTGGAAGAGACAAGAAGACATCTGGCTAAAAAGAATGCAGGGAGAAAAAAGCAAGGACTGAATCTGGGAACTTGGGGTGGGTTTTATGGTAATGGGTAAATTGTTATACACATTTAGTGATGCTGGTAGAATTACATGTCCACATAAGGTTAGGAGTTATCCTCACTAGACCTCAAGGCCTGAATAAATGATGCCCTCTGAAACAGCAAATTAGTGTTAATGAGCCTTATTCTGGTATTTCAGAGATTAAATGATTAAGGACCTCACAGAACCAAGGATCCAGCTGTGACACTGAGCAAACTCATGGAAAAAAGGGTCAATTCTGACACAGTGGAACCCCATGGAACCAAAACCATTTTGGCACATTGGGGCCACCTTGAACCAATGGTCCATTGTGATACTGCAGATCCAAGGAGACCATTGTGACTCTGAGAAACCAGGGTTGGAACCAAGGGGCCATTCTGACACAGCAAGGCCCTCATGGAACCATGGGGCCATTGTGACATTGCAAAACCTCACAGAACCAAGGTGACCAGGATTCTGCTGCGGAACCTCATGGAGCAAAGAGTCCATGGTGACACTGCAGAGCCAAGGAGACTTCTGTTGGCAGTGTGAAAGGTCATGGAACCAGAAATCCATTGTGCACAGCAAGGCCTCATGAAATCAAGGGTCCGTTGTTAAACTGTGTGGCCTCATGTAACCATGAGACGTTGTGACACAGCGTGGCCCCATGGAGCCAAGGAGCCACTGTGACACTGCAGATCCAAGGAGACCATTATGACTGAAGAACCTCATGGGACCAAGAGTCCATTGTCATACTGTGGGGCCCTGTGGAACCAAGATGGCCACAGTGACATTGCGGGGCCTCATGGAACAATGGAGACTATTCCGACACTTTGGGACCCACTGGAACCAAGGGGTCATTAGAGCATGGCAGGGCCTCATGGAACCAAGAGGACTACCATGAACACTGTGGGTCTCAATGGGATGAAGGGTCCAGTGGGACCAAGGATACCATTGTGACACTCTGGGGCATCATGGAACCAAAGGTCCATTGTGACACAGCAGGGCCTCATGAAACCATGGAGGCCATTTTTACACTTTGAGGCCTTGAGAAACTGAAACCAAAGGGCCAAATGTGGCACTTCAGAGCCTTGTAAACAATGGCCAAGGGGACCACAGTGACACTCTGGGGCTCAATGAAAGCAATGGTCTGTTGTGACACTGCAAGGCCTTATGGGATCATGGAGACTATTGTGACACCACAAGGCCTCACCTGGAACCAAGGGGCCATTGTGAAACTCATAAAGGCCTCATGTTTTCCAAGGAACCATTGTGACACTATGGAGACCCCCCCAGCAAGGCCAAGGGCAGTGGTCACACCTGTGTGACCTCCACTGTGGGAACAGGAAGGAGTCTGTTGTGACTGTTGGCAGTACAAAAAGCTCATGGAACCAAAAAGTCCATTGTGACATTGTGGGGCCTCACAGAACCATGGAGACCATTATGACACTTGGGGACCCACTGGAACCAAGGGTCCATTGTGACCATGCAGGTCCTCATAGAACCAAGACCAACCACTCTCCCACTGGGCCTTTGGACACCATGGGCCTGCAAGGGGACCATCAGGGTGAGGTCCTGTGGAACTTCATGGAACCAATGAGATCATTCTGACACTCTGAGTCCCCATGGAACCAAGGGGCCCATTTTGACACCCAGGGCCTCATAGAATCAAGGCAACCACTGTGACATTGTGACAGGGGTCCCCATGGTCCAAAGGGCCAGTGTAACACATCCAGGCCCAGTGGAACCAAGGGGCCATTGTGATCCGGGGGAACCCAGTAGAACCAAGAGGCCATTTTGAGACTCTGCGACCTCATGGAAACAACAGTCCCATGGAAACAAGGAAACCATTTTGACACTGCAAGGCCTCATGGAAGCAAGGGGCCATTGTGCCACTGTGGAGCCAAGGAGACCATTGTTATATCACTGGGCCTCATGGAAACAAAGATCTGTTGTGATACTGCAGGGCCTCATGGAACCAAGGGGCCACTGTGATGCTGCAGGACCCAAGGATCCAAGAACATGGAACATGTCTGGATGACTGGGCCTCCTGGGGGCTGCCTGGCAGGTTCAGCTGACCTTGGCATGTTGAGGGTCACTTCTCATCAGCCCCTGAAGCCCTGGAGTTCTGTATTTTCCTTCCTGTGGGAAAGAACTGTCCTCCTCCAGGCCTTCATGGTCAGAAATTTGGATTCCTCCTCCAAATTTGATTATATCCAAGGATTATTCCCATGTTACCTGCCAGGACAGACAGCTCTGGCTGGTCTTTGGTTTGGGGGGCCACCTCTCATCTGCCTTTCAAAACACTGGGGGCTGTGCTTTTCTTCCCATGGAAAAAAAATATCATTCAAGTCCAGGCATCCATGGCCAAAATTGGGAATGCACCTCCAAAATTCCTAATATCCAAGTATAGCTCCCAGACAAAAGCTGACAGGACTATCTAGGTTCACTTAGTTTCCTGAGGGCCAGCTCTCATCTGCCTTTGAAACACTGGGGCTCTGTACTTTCCTTCCTATGGAAAAGACTTGTCCTTCAGATGCCCATAGAAAAAAGTGGGGTATGTCCTCCCAAATTCTCTCTATCCAAGGATTTTCCCTGACTACAGGTCTGGCTGGCCTTGGCCTCCTTGGGGCTGCCTCTAATCAGCCTTTAAAACACTGGGGCTCCACCCATTCCTTCCTATGGAGAACTGTCATTCCAGTCCAGGAACCCATGGCTGAAATGGAATTCCACCCCCAAAACTCCCCAAATATCCAAAGGCTGCTTTCAGACAAAAAGCTGCAAGGACAGACAGGTCTGTCTGGCTTGCCTTGGCCTCTGGTGACTGCTTCTCATCTGCCTTCAAACTCTGGGGTTCTGTGGCTTCCTTTCTATAGAAAAGAACTGTCCCCCTTGTCCAGGTGTTCCTGGCCTCAAGCACTTGACAATTTATGGGGACACAGCAGCTCTGTGCTCAGTGGGGTGGAGACTGAGGACAGCAGAGGAAAGCCCTGGGAGGGATTGAAGGGGTCGTTTCAGAGATGTTGGATCCTTTTCACATAGTAGAAAACAGCCAGAGAAAGAAAGAATTAATTCCAAGGGCACCTGGGGAAGACCAGACTGGATACCAGGAGAAAATAATTTCCCTGCCAGGGCAGGGCTGTGCTGCAGCACGTGCCCAGAAGGAGCCTGGAGCAGCCCAAGGCTTTGTGTGGGCAGGCAGAGGCAAGAGACAGAGCTGTCAGCAAAGGAAGGGCCCAGCCAGGTGGGGCAGCCATGGGGTGCTGACAGCCTACAGGGACAGAGGCACAGGTTTGCTCAGCATCAGAGACACCTTTCCCTTGCTTGTCCCCACCTGTCATCACTGCCACCAGTTCTCTCCTCTACCTTGAACTTGGGGACACTTTGTCAGTCTTGTGCCTCACAGGGGTCTACTTAAAGTACGAGAAACTTCAAGGTTTTGATCTTACATTGAGTTCTTGAGAAATTTTTTGAGCCCTCTCTGAGGGACTGAGTCTAATGCAAAGAGCACCAAAGGCCCAGAGGGTCATTAAAGTCCCTGTGCTGTGTCTGTGCTGCTGAGCTGGGCTGGGCTCCTGGCCCAGAGGCAGCTCCTGGCAAGGGCAGCACTGCAGAGAGACAGCTCTGCCCAGGAGCAGCTCCTGTGCACAGCCCAGCAGGGCTGGGGCACTGCCAGGGCCCCTCAGGGACACCAGCAGGGCACAGACAGAGCTCACAGGGGCTCAGCACTGGCAGGGGCTGTGGGATGTCCCAGAGGGGGCTGTGTCACAGCAGCACCTCTGTGGCTGTGTCATAGAGGCACAGAGCAGCTGTGATGTCAGCAAGGAGCTGTGTGACAGCACAGAGTGGGCTGTGTGAGGTCACAGATTGGGGTATGACATCACAGAGTTTGTTGTGAGGTCTGAGCAGCTATGGCATCATAGAGCCCTTCTGTGTGAAATCACAGAGCAGGCTGTGACATCATGGCATGGCTGTATGACATCATAGAGTGGGCTGTGAGATCAAAGTGTGTGCTGTGACATTACAGTGGCAGTATGACATCACAGAGAGGGTTCTGTGATATCACTGAAGGGGTTGTGACATCACAGATCTGTCTGTGATATCATAGAGTAGGGTGTGAGGCCAGAGAGGAGATCCTGCCATCATAGAGGGTGTCTCTCTGACATCAGAGAGTGGGTTGTGACATCACTGGGTGGCTGTGTAACATCACAGAACAGGCTGTGACATCACAGAACAGACTGTGACATTGCAGGGTGACTTTCTGAAATTTCAGCATCTTCTGTGATGTCACAGAGCAGCTGTATGACATCACAGGGTGACATCCCAGAGTTGGCTCTGTGACATCACCAGGGCTGTGTGACATCACAGGAAGTCTGCGTAATATCACAGGGACTGTGTGAAATTACAGGGGCAGTGTGACAACACATGGGGCTGTGTGACATCACAGGGGCTGTGTGAGGTCACTGGGGAGGTCACTCTGCCCCAGCCCCCTCACAGTTCCCCCCAGAGCAGTCCAACCCTGCTTGTGCACAGCAGGATCCCCTGTCCCCCCGGGTCCCCCTGCCCCCGGCCCCGCAGCCTCCCCTAGAGGATGTTCCATGAGATCGACCCCAGAGCCTGACACGGGGACGGGGGGCTGGGGCCCTGGGGGTGGCACAGAGGGACAGGGACCCCCTGGCAGCGTCCCCGTGTCCCCCAGGGCCAGAGCCTGGGTCAGGGCTCCTTCACCCTGGTACCAACGAGGCCTTGAGAGCACTGAAAAAATCCCCAGCAAGGGATCAGCAAAAGCCAGATTTAATATTAAGGGACAGCAGCACAAAGTTCCTTGGCAAGAGTCACCCTGCCCCTGACTGGACACTTCAGGCACAGCAAGGAAACAAAGCAACAACAAAACCAAACAAAATCCAGGCAATCAAACCAGAAATGAACCAAGAACTGTCCCTGTGTGTGTGTGTGACACCAGGACAGTGAGAGCAGGCATAAAAGGAATATAGTCTAAAAGTTTAACAGAGTTCAAACTTAAAAGGATTTAACTTGTACCTTAGCTTCAACTGATACTTTCAACTTCACAATTTAGCAAAAGAGCAGCACTTAATAGTACTTATCCTAACTTATAACCCATGACTTTGCAATTTAACAGAGGAATAACACTTAACAATATTTAACCCCACTTATAACTTACATAAAACAACTTAGCAAAAGAACAACTATCAGAGGCATTTAACTTCCCTTAGACCTTGTGATTTAACCTTACCAACAGGCCTGACTGACTCAGCTATCCAAGGCACTCAAACCCCTCAGAGAGCAGCATTTCTGCCACATTTCCCTAGCACAGGCACTCCTGTGTGCACACAGACACAAAGAATCAGTGCAAGGCACCTGTGAGCAATTCCCATGAGGGCAGGAAATGCTCCCTGTGGATCCTTTGGCATCTCCCCAGCAGTCAAAGGGTTGAGCCTGGAGGAGTGGGGGGATTGGCCCAGGCTCCGTTGTTGTTCGGGATCCCCGAGTGCAGCAAACGGGAGAGTTCCCGGCTGGGAGAGGCCCCACTCAGAGGGGGTCGCTGGCCCAGGAGAGCTCCAAGGGCTCCTTTTGGAGCGCTGTTTGCAGGGCCCCAAGAGAGGGGCTTCAGTCTCAGCAATGGTTCATCCTGGCCACACTTGGCACCAACAGCTTTCTTTGGCAGTGTGAGAACAGGGATGTTGTGCCACTGAGGGAACAAAACCAGTTCCCAGGGCTGCTCCTACAGAAAGCAGGAGCTGGTTGGGCAGCAGCAGTGCCTGGAGCAGACAGTGTTTGTGATGAGCTGCAGAGGAGCTGAGCCCAGGGGCTGTTGGCCAAGGCTGAGGCCCAAGGAGCATTTCTCAGCTGGCAGGGTGGCCTGAGAAGGGGAGGGGGGAATGCAGCAGCACAGGGCCCATGGAACCAAGGGACCATTGTGACACTGTGGGGCCCTGTGAGACCAAGGGACCATTGTGACACTGTGGTGCCTCATGGAATCATGGAGAGCACTGTGACATTTGCTGGGCCTCATGGAACCAAGGGGACTGTACTGATGCTGTGTGGCTCCATGAAATTTAGAGATCATTGTGACACTGAGAGGCTTCATCAAACCAAGGGTCCATTGTGACACCGCTGGGCCTCTTTGAACTGTGGAGACCATTATGACACTTTGGGGTGTCATGGAACCAAGGGGCCATTGTGACACTGCGAGACCCTTGGTCTCATAATGGTGCCAAAATCCCTTGTGACATTGCAAAGCCTCATGGAACCATGGAGAGACCATTAGGACACTTCACAGCCTCATGGAACCAAGGGGATCATTGTGACACTGTGGGGCACCATGGAACCAAGGAGACCATTGTGACACTGCAGGGACTCATGGAATCATGGAGACCATTGTGACACTATGAGGATCCATGGAATAAGCAAAGCATTGTGACACTGTGAGGCCTCATGGAACCAGTGAGACCACTGTGACCCTGGGGGTCCCCACAGAACCAAGGGACCATTGTGATATTGTGGGGCCTCGTGAAACCAAGAGGCCTTTGTGACACTGCAGGGCTGCATGGAACCAAAGCTCCCAGGGTGACATTGCAGGGCCTGATGTCATCAGGGGTCCATTGTGACACTGTTGAACCAAAGGAGACCATTGTGACACTGCAGGGCTGCATGGAACCAAAGCTCCTGGGTGACACAGAGGGGCCTCCTGTCATCAATGGTCCATTGTGACACTGTGGAGCCAAAGGAGACCATTGTGACACTGCAAACCCCAGGGTCCAAAGGTCCATTGTGACACTACAGGGCTCATGGAATAGAGGAGTCATGTGACATTGTGGGGCCTGAGGAACCATGGAGACCATTGTGACACTGCAAGGCCCCATGGAATCATTGGGACCATTGTGAAGCTGCTGGACCCCATGGAATCAAGGCACCATTATGATACTGCAGGGCCCCATAAAACCAAGGGAACATGGAACAGGTCTGTCTTGGCCTACCAAAGGCCACCTGACTGGTCCAGCTGGCCTTGACATGTTGAGGGTCTCTTCTCATCTGCTAATGAAACACTGGGGCTCTGTGCTTTCCTTCCTATAGAAAAGAACTGTCCTTCTCCTCCAGGCACCCATGACCAGAACTGGGATTTCACCTTCAAATTTCCTTTTATCCAGGGATTGTTCCCACAGGAATATTTCCAGGACAAGTCTGGTTGGCAATGGTTTTACAAGGGTCACCTCTCAGCTGTCCCCAAAACACTGGGAAAGGCTCTGTGCTTTTCTTCCTATGGGAAAGAAATGTCCTGCTTCTCCAGGTGCCCATGGCTGAGATTGGGCTTCCACCTCCAAAATTCCTTAAATGCAAATACTGCTCCCAGACAAAATCTGCCATTCCTGACAAGTTTGGCTGGCCTTGGCCTCGTGAGGCTCTCCAAACACTGGGGGTCCATACTTTCCTTCCTATGGAAAAGAACTGTCCTTCTCCTCCAGGTGCCCATGGCCAGAAATGGGATTTCACCTCCAACATTGCCTTACTGTGACAGACTGGAGGAGATTGTTGGCTGGAAACATTTCATGGGGGAGGGGGAGGAAGGGGCAGGTCCAGCCTTGCCCTGCCCTGGAACCCCAGCCCTGCCCTGCCCTGGAACCCCAATCCCCCCAGAGCCTCTATCCCAGCCCAGCAGTGGCTGCCAGTCCCTGGCACAGCACAGGCAATGCTCCACAGCCACCTCTGCAGCCCCCAGCCCAGCTCCTGAGGGACCAAATGAGCCCAAGTCCCACCTGGGGGAAGGGCCCAGGGAGACCAAGGGGTATTGAAGGCTGACCACAAGGCAAGCACACATCTTGACCCTACCTCCTCTTTTCCATCTGAACAGTGCTGGAATCCAGGGCTTAGTAGCTGTGTGTGTACTTCTCTGTATCTTTTATGGTTTTGTCTCTTTCTGTGTCTTCTTCTACTGTTTCTGTGCTCCTGCAAATTTTGATTAACAGATATCTTTTACGAAAAATCCTTTCCTTAGGATTTTTCCTCCTGAGAAGTGGAGAAGTCTCAGGAACAAAATGTAAACAATGATTATCTGCTGCTGTGGAATGCAACAGGGGGATCTGTGATTGGCCCATATTGGTTGTTTCTAATTAATGGCCAATCACAGTCAGCTGGCTCAGACAGAGAGTCCGGGCCACAAGCCTTTGTTATCATTCTTTCCTATTCTATTCTTAGCTAGCCTTCTGATGAAATCCTTTCTTCTATTCTTTTAGTATAGTTTTAATGTAATATATATAATAAAATAATAAATCAAGCCTTCTGAAACATGGAGTCAAATCCTCGTCTCTTCCCTCAACCTGAGACCCCTGTGAACGCCGCCACAAACAGTCTTGGAGTTTGTGAAGTTGAATGGGCCAAGTCAATGCTTTGAGAAGTGTTTTTTGTTGATTGAATGTCTTTCATATTTTGACATGAGAAGAGTTTTAAAAAGTAATACAAAACTTTTTGTGTAACTGACAATCTGTTAAACCACTAAGATTCTGAACATGCCTCTGTGAAACACATATGATAAAGATGAAAAAACCCAGGAACCTCCTCTTTCTTTTCCAGTCAGCAAAGTAGCAGGCCCCGGCCCCCATCTCAACCAAACCAAACCAAACCAAACCAAACCAAACCAAACCAAACCAAACCAAACCAAACCAAACCAAACCAAACCAAGCAACCCTGCCATGGGCTGAGCCCCTTCCCCCCTCCCCAGGCTGCCCCCCCCCAACATTGGCCCCATTCTTACCAAACCAAACCCCAACAACTACCAAACAGAAAAACAAAAGAGGCTACAAAACCCCAACCAGAACAAAGCCAGCCACAGCTATTAAAACCTTACCATCAAGTCCCCTCCATTAAACACAACTCAAAACAAAAACCCCTACAACCTACAACCCACACAAAATAACCTTACAACTAATATTAAACACAAAAAAGCCAAAAATGAACCATAAAACCAATCCTAACACAACCCAACCACAACTTCCACCACCAGTTATTGACAGATCAGGTGTTAATCCTCTCAATACTTCAATACTCCCTCGAGTAAAAGAAAAACAAAATGCAAGCAAATAAAACAAACAACATAAAACCATCAAAGTCAGTAAAGAACAAATGGAATCCCAAATAAAAAATAAAAAAAAAAAAAAAAAAAAATCCTCTTATAAACTTAAAAAAAAATCTTTTATAAAAACAAAGAAAAAACTATTTAAACATTCAAATTAAAATCAATTAAAAAACCTCCAAATTAATATCAAAGAAAAACCTCCATGCTAATATCAAACTGTTAAAATAACTGTAATTTCATAAAAAGTTTAAACAGGGGGAAAAAAAGTAATCCAGTATCCCCAAGAGAAGATCTGTATTCCCAGAAATAAAAATAATTTTAAAAGTAAATTATGAAAACTTTCACCTTTAAAGAACTCATCTTTAAAACAATACCCCATAAGTCGACATGGCTCATCAACAAGCTGTAAAAAAGCTTGTAGCAATAAAAACAACTTCATAATAATGAAGTTCTCCAGACAACTGTTATCCATGACAAAACCAGTACCACAAAAAAAATCTTTTTTCCTCCTGTGAAAGAAAACCTCCATAACCTTAACTACAAAAACATCCCTCCCAAAGTAATCTAAAAAAAAGTCTATTCTAGAAATAGTAAAGTAACTAGAAATTTTAAGTTTACTTTACTTAAATTGTCAGTAAAAAGAAAAATTGTAAACAAAACCAAGTGTTCTAAAGAGTTTAATTCTTACTACCTTTTTTCTTTTAGATACTTTTAATAAAATTTTCTTTATACCCTTTTAAAATTTTAAGCCTACTTTACCTTTCTCCTAATCATATCTCACAAAAAAGGAAATATATAATTAACTGACATTAAAACCCACCATACTCATCAATACATTAATTAAGGAATCTCAAGATTAGAAAAATCTTCAATTAACAAAGCAAAATCACTACAATGTCATTAAATATTTTTGCCAAAGTTTCACTGATTTTCTAAAGTTAACAGTAAACACTGTTTTGTTGTTTTGAGCTCCTGACAATCTCTTGCTGGTATTTCTCCAGTGAGTCCAAGTCAGAGGACACAAACAATTGTAATTCCTTTTACATGTCTCCTTGAGAGAGTTTTTTAGTGGATGGGAGTCAGGGCTTGTGTGTCCTGCTTGGCACAGCCCAGGCAGGGCTTTCCCAGCCACATTCCACACTCCATTGCCCAGCTGGAGCCGCTGGTGCCTCTGAGTTGTGCTGCCCCAGCCCCAGGGATGCTCTCCTTGTCTGCCCATTCCCCCACGGTCTCTGGGCAGGGATGGCCTCAGTGGGGGCTGCTGACATCCTCAGCAACTTGGAGGCTGCTGCTGAATTTTCCTGCTCCAGAGGCTTGTTCAGCCTTCAGCTCTTCAGTGCAGGAATTCAGTGTCCCAGGGCTCACTAACAGTCAGAACACCTTAACCAGCCAAGCCTCTGGGAGTAATTTGATTTCAGTTTCCAAGTAATTTGTAGTTAAGTAGATATCCGTAGTGCATTCAAAGTGAATATATGATATTTAAAAAGATGGAGAGAAAATATTTTTTAGGTCCTGTCTAGTTTTGTTTTCTTGTTAATTTATTGATATGTGCAATCTCCAATTGGCATTGAATCCAAGTATCTCTTCATGCAGTTGGAAGAGATATGAAAATCAAGACCTTTCATGGCTGACAATCAATCAGACTCTGTCCCTACCCCCACCCCACCATTTCCCCCATCCAAGCCCTGGCACTCAGAGCAGCCTTGTGCAAATCTGAGCTCCCTCCAGCCCAGGCTGCACCTGCAGCTTTCAGCTCCTTGGCTCCAACTCCCACCTGCTTTCCTTGGAGAAGGAGCTGCCCAAGACACAGAGGGATGTTCATTTCTTGTCAGCCAACAAAGCCAAGGGAAGGCACAGCTCCATCAAATGCAAAAGTCATTCCTCTGCTGGATATTCAATCCACTTTCCACAGCAGACAGCCTCAGAGCAATGGAAAACACCTTCTGTGCCCAGCACAGATCCCATGGTGTCCCCAAACCCTTCCTGCCCCGATTCTGCCCAGATTTGCTCTTTGCACACACAAGTCACATCCTGAAGTCAGGAGCTCCCTCCATGTCCAGAGGGAGGAAAAGAGGGAAAGGGGATGAAGAGCTCTCCTGTGCAGGGGCAAGGTCCAAGTGCAGCCCCTGCAGTGGGAACCACAACTCATCAGGTTGTGTCCTTTGGGGTCAGGGCCTCGTGATACTCAGAGGCACAGAAAGGTTTCTTGCCAACAAACACAAGTTGAACATTTGAACAGTTTAATAACCATCACAGCTCTTCCCTCAGCTCTCTGGGACGTCCCAGCAGCACCAGACATGTCCACCATCCCCAAGGGATTTCCATACAGGAACAACTTCAGACAAAGACATAAGAAAAGGCAATTCTGTGTAAGGTGAAAACAAATACAAGATGTTGACTAATTTTTTTTTGAACATCCGGAATATTGGGCAACTTCCTATAGCTCAAAGCATGAAACCAGTCAGTTGAGAGGCACTTGAATTACCTGAGAGCACCTGGAGAAGGAAATCAGAGAGCAGTAGGAAGTACATAGATACACCCACTCTAAAAGAAGAGATGTCCTTTGACATGGCCATTTCAACAAGAAAGCTGCAAATGTCTGAAGGAGGAGGGAGAAAAAATAGTAAAGAGAATATTGGTGACACCAGTAGAAGGCTAGATCATGATTTCTCCTCCTGCCATCAGTACACCTCCAAGAAATTCTAGTCCCTTGTGGGAAAACTTTGAATTTTCTTAAAAGTACTCAAGAGACCCAGATAATAAAGATTTGCTTGTATATTATGAAACTAATAGGAATTAACACCTGTGCCCCTTTCCAGGCAGACATCAGCTGTGTGACCATGAACAGGCAGTGCCACTTTTGCCCTGAGGTGCCCAGCTGGGATTGGATCTCTCCGAGAGCACCTGAGGGAGAGCAGAGCACCTTGCAAGCTGCAGGGCCCTGACAGCCTTGCAGGGCTCCTGTCCCATCAACATCTGCTCTGCTCCAGTCTGGAACAGGGCCCAGCATGGTGCCAGGATGATCAGAGAGCTGAGGTGTGTGCTGGAATTCAATGCCCTCCCCATCCCACAGCAGCCCTTCATTTCCCTCCTGCAGCCTTGGTCTCCAGCACAGCCATGGAGGCTCTTTGGGCTCTGGACTGTTGCTGCAGCCCCCAAGGGCAGCTGAGCTCTGCCTTTGGCCCAGTCAGGCCTGGCCAGCACAGGCCATGCTCAGCAATTGTTTGTGTGTGCCTGGCCTTGCTGTCAGCCCCGGCAGAGGCTGCGTGGCCCCTTTGTGGCCCTGTGCTGGCCCAGCCATGGTGACCCAGCCCCTGTGCAGGCCCAGCCCCAGCCAGGAGCATTGCGGCTGGGAATGGCCCCTGTGCCGTGGTGCCCACAGCAGCCATGGGGCTCTGTGCCCCATGGCCTCCCTGCTGGGCAGCCTCTGCCAGCTCCTGCAGAGTCCCTGGCACCTGTGGGGCTGCACAGACAGCCCTGCCCCAGGCTCTGCCAGCCTCTGGGCCAGCAGAGAGGCCGGCCAGGGCTGGCCATGGCTGGGAACAGGCCCTGAGCCCCGCAGGAGGATGGAGCTGGGCCACAGCCAAACTCAGCCCAGGCCAAAGCTGGGTTCAGCAGCCAGGGCTGCTAAGGGCTGGGCACAGAGGCTGGCACTGACAAATGTGCTGGGCCCCCTCCCTGCTCTGTCCATGCCACCAAGGGCACAGAGCAGCCTCCTCTCTGGGCCACTTCCCTGTTTGCAATGCCTTGCACAGGCGCTGGCCCTGCCCCACAAGGCCTGGCCTGAGTTTTGCCCCTGCATGCTCAGCCAGGCTGAGATGGACACTGATGGTTTCTGGGCCTGGGCCCAGCCCATCCCCTCAAGCTCTGCCAGCTGCCCTGAGCTCTGGGCAGCCCAGGAACCTCTCCCAGCCCAGCCCCGGCTCTGGCCCCACAGCTCTGCTCAGGCCAGGCTGCTCTGGGCACTGGCCCCACGGCCTCAGCCCCTGCCAAGGGCACAGCAGCAGCTGCAGCTGCCACAGGACTCAGCCCCAGCCATGGGGGAAGGTGCTTGGCCAAGGCCAAAGGAGGCTCCCTGGCTGCCCTGCTCCCCTCTGCCTGAGGTGCTGAGAGCTCTGCAGCCCCTGCTGCCATCCCATCTGCCCAGGGCAGCACAAGAGCTGCGGCCTTGGGGCCCTCAAGAGCTGCTCCTGCTCCAGGCCCAGGGCCCATGCCAAAGCTGGGGCAGCCACAGAGCTGTGCCCATTTCTGTTCATAGCTGCTCTGATGGGGATGGATCCTCAGCCACTTGGAGGTTGCTGATGGATTTTACTGCTCCTGAGGCCTCTTCTTTTTTAACTCTTCAGTTCAGGAATTCAGTGAGAAAAGCTCATAAACATTTGTTCTATAAACCTCAACAAGAAAAGCCCCTGGGAATTATTGAAGTTTTCAATACTTCTGTGGTTAATTTGGACTGATTTCAGAAGTGTATTCAAAGTGAATATATTGTTTGAAAACAATGCAAAAAGCCCTGTTTTTTCCTGTTTTCTTTTCCTTTTTATTGATTGATATCAGCAATGTCCAATTGATATTGACCCCCAGCACCTTCTAATGCAGTCTGAACAGATAAGAAAATCAAGACCCTTCATGGCTGACAATCAATAACACTCTGCCCTCACCCTCTCCCTCCATTTCCCTGATCCAACCTCTGGCCCTCCTATGGATCAGGAATGGTGTGGCCTAGCAGGAGCAGGGCAGGGATTCTTCCCCTGTGCTCAGCGCTGGAATGTGTCCAGAGAAGGGCAACAATGCTGGTGAGGGGTCTGGAACACAAGTCCTGTGAGGGGCAGCTGAGGGAGCTGGGGTTGTTTATCCTGGAGAAGAGAAGGCTCAGGGGAGACCTTATCACTGTCTACAACTTCCTGACAGGAGGGTGCAGCCAGGTGGAGGTCGGGCTCTTTTCCCAGGGAACAATCAAAGGACAAGAGGACACAGCCTTCAGCTGCACCAGGGGATGTTTAGGCTGGACATTAGGAAACATTCTCCACACAAAGGGTGATTGGGCATTGGAGTGGGCTGCCCAGGGAGGTGGGTGAGTCACTGTCCCTGGAAGTGTTTAAGGAAAGACTGGATGTGGCACTCAGTGCCATTGGTCTGGGTGACAAGGTGGTGTTGGGTCCCAGCTTGGACTTTATGTTCTACAAGGTCTTTTCCAGCCTGGATGATTCTCAGATGATTGTGACACTGCAGGGCCCCGGGGAAGCAAGGGGCCATTGTGAAACAGCGGGGCCTGGTGGCACCAAGAGAGCCATGGTGAGCACAGAGCCAAGGGGCCATTGTGACACTGTGGGGCTGAATGGAAGCGAGGAGTCCATGGTGACAGTCTGGGTCCTGGAGGAACCACAGAGGCAAGTGTGACCCTGCAGGGCCTTGTGGAACCAAGGGGCCATTGTGCCACTGTGGAACCAAGGAGACCCTTAGGAGAGCCTGGGGACAATGGAATCAAGGGGCCATTGCTCCATTGCAAGGACTCTGGGACCGGAAGGAGCAATTGTTACACTGTGAGACCTCATGGAACCAAGGATCCATTGTGACACTGCAGGGCCTTGGGGGACCACAGCGCCATTGTGACACTGTGGGGCCCAAGAATCCAAGTACTTTGTGACACCAAGGGGTCCCATGGAACCAAAGGGACATTGTGACACTGGGAGACCTCATGGAGATCATGGAGATCATTGGGACTCTCTGGGGCCTCATGGAACCGTGGTGACACAAAGTTGTCTGGGAGTGTTGATCTGCTGGAGGGTAGGAGGGCTCTGCAGAGGGACCTGGACAGGCTGGATCCAGGGCCCAAATCCAACAAGGGGAGGTTTAACAAGTCCAAGTGTCGGGTCCTGCACTTTAGCCACAACAACCCCTGCAGCACTACAGGCTGGGGACAGAGTGGCTGGACAGCAGCCAGGCAGAAAGGGACCTGCAGGGACTGATGGACAGCAGGCTGGACATGAGGCAGCAGTGTGCCCAGGTGGGCAAGAAGGCCAATGGCTCCTGGCCTGGATCAGGAATGGTGTGGCCAGCAGGAGCAGGGCAGTGATTCTTCCCCTGTGCTCAGCACTGGTTGGGCAGCACCTCGAGTGCTGTGTCCAGTTCTGGGCCCCCAATTTAGGAAGGACATGGAGGGGCTGGAGCGTGTCCAGAGAAGGGCAACAAGGCTGGGGAGGGGTCTGGAACACAAGTCCTGTGAGGAGTGGCTGAGGGAGCTGGGGTTGTTTATCCTGGAGAAGAGGAGGCCCAGGGGAGACAAGGCAGTGTCAGGGCACAGGTTGGACTTGATGATCTCCAAGGTCTTTTCCAACCTTGCTGATTCTGGGATTCTCTGAAACCACCCTTGGAGCAGTTGCAGGATGAGCCCTGGGCCTCCTCTTCAGAAGCTCCAGCAGCCCAGGTCCCTCAGCTTCTCCTGCCAGCCCCAAAGCCCATCCTGTCAGTCCTGCAGAGCCTCTGCAGCTCCTCCTCATTGCCCAGAACAGGGAGCCCCAGAGCCAGACACAGCAGCCCAGATGTGCCCCCCTGGCCTGGGGTGCCTCTTGGCAAGGGAGCAGCACCAGGCACTGCAGGAGCCTGCAGACAATTCCTGCAGCACTTGTAGGATGATCCTGCTGCCCAAGGGACGTTCGCATGGTGCCGAGTCAGGAACTGAAATGGAGAGTGGGGCCAGAGAGGAAAGGGCAAACAGGGATGGGCTGTTTGCAGGGCAGAGAACTAGGGTGGGCAAGGGGAAGAAATTTGTGCAAGGGAAGAGTAAAGAAAGCAAAGGTGAAGCCAAGGAAATGCTCAGGGCAGTTTGGGGTGGCTGCCAAGCAGCCCTGGCTCTGAGCAACAGCGTCTGCAGTGGCACAGGAAACTCCCAGCTGATGGGAACAAACTTTCTGGCTGAGTGCAGAGGCCAGGACAAAGCTGAGTGGTTTCCCTGATGTTACCGAGCCCTTGCTGGCCCCAGGGGCTGATGGCATTTGTGCTCCCTCAGGTTCATGATCCCACAGCAACAGCATGGGGGTGCTCCCGCCTGCTGTGTGCAATGCAAACAGGGGCTGCTGAGCCAGTGCTGCCATGTCTGTGCCTGCAAGGATGGGGCACCTGTGTGAGCTGGGGGAGAGGCCAGGGCTGCAGAGGGGGGGATGTTGTTGGCAGCTCCATGAGGACGCTCTGGGATGCTGCCCTGGGCTGTGCAGCGCACTGGGGATGGATCAGCCCCTGCTCTGCTGCTCCTTCCCGTCTGCCCCAGGGCCCTTGCAGAGCCCCAGCCATGCTGTTTGCCCCCAGCCTGCCCACGGCCAGCCTGGGGCTGCTCACGATTTTTTTCTGTGCTGAGCATTGGCCTGGCCGTGTTCTTGAGAGAGCCTGGGCAAGGAGCCTGGAGCCCCAGGGCCTGGCCTGAGGCATCCCAGCGCTGCCCCAGCAGTGCCCATGGCCTGTCCCTGCTGCAGCCCTGGCACTGCCACCCCCAGGGCTGTGCCTGGCCCTGAGAGCACTCAGGCCCTACAGCAACACCAGGGCCACCAGGGCAGTGGGGCAGGGCCACGGCAGCAGCACTGGCAACACCAAGTGCTGCTGCTGCTGCTGGGCACAGCTGCTGGGCCAGCACTGATCTGCCCCCAGCTCTGCACACAGACATTGCTGCTGCAGCTCCAGAGAAGGCAACAAAAGGGCATCTCTGCAGAAAACTCTGCTGGGAGACCCTTTTGTTCCTTTAAAGCCAGCAAGACTATAGCCCCTCACTGACACATGGTGTGGCCACAGGTAAGGTGGAGAGAAATAAAATGAGAAATCGCACAAACAATGACATGTCTTTTTGGACAATAAGAACAACTAAAACGGGACAAAAGACCCCACAACCACACCAACAAGAAGAATTATAGAAAATTATTTTTAGAAGTGATTTGAAGAAATTGTCCAGCAGATTAATGTTCCTGAAACCCTTCAGTCATCAGTCTCCACACTGCAGCCTTGAGCTCCTGGTTCCTCAGGCTGTAGATGAGGGGGTTCAGGGCTGGAGGCACCACCGAGTACAGAACTGTTACTGCCACATCCAGGGATGGGGAGGACATGGAGGGGGGCTTCAGGTAGGAAAACATTGCAGTGCTGATGAACAGAGAGACCACAGCCAGGTGAGGGAGGCAGGTGGAAAAGGCTTTGTGCCGTCCCTGCTCAGAGGGGATCCTCAGCACAGCCCTGAAGATCTGCACATAGGAGAAAACAATGAACACAAAACAGCCAAATGCAAAACAGGAACTTACAGCAAGAAGACCCAAGTTCCCTGTAATAGGAATTGGAGCAGGAAAGCTTGAGGATCTGTGGGATGTCACAGAAGAACTGGCCCAGGGCATTGCCATGGCACAGGGGCAGGGAAAATGTATTGGCTGTGTGCAGCAGTGAATAGAGAAAGCCACTGGCCCAGGCAGCTGCTGCCATGTGGGCACAAGCTCTGCTGCCCAGGAGGGTCCCATAGTGCATAGCGGTTTGCAGATGGACACGTAGCGGTCGTAGCACATGATGGTCAGGAATAAATACTCTGTATTCGCGCAGAAAACAAAGAAAAAGAGCTGTGCAGCACATCCTGTGTAGGAGATGATCCTGGTGTCCCAGAGGGAATTGTGCATGGCTTTGGGGACAGTGGTGCAGATGGAGCCCAGGTCAGCGAGGGCCAGGTTGAGCAGGAAGAAGAACATGGGCGTGTGCAGGTGGTGGCTGCAGGCTACGGCGCTGATGATGAGGCTGTTGCCCAGGAGGGCAGCCAGGAGATGCCCAGCAAGAGGCAGAAGTGCAGGAGCTGCAGCTGCCTGTGTGTCTGCCAATGCCAGCAGGAGGAAAGTGCCTGATGGAGCTGCTGTTGGACATTTGCTGTGCCTTGGCATTGGGATCTGTAAAAAAAAAGTAATCATGGAATAGTTGGGTTTGGAGAGGACTTTAAATATCCCAGCACAGCCTGGGGGCACTTTCCCCCACTGCCTGCCCAGGGCTCTGCTGCCTGGAGCTGTCCCTGCCAGCAGCTGCTTCCCTGTGCCCAGGGCTGGGCCCTGCCAGTGCTGCCAGAGCCCAGCCCAGCCCTGGGGCTCAGCTCTGCCCTGCAGACCCCTCCCAGCTCAGGCACTGCCCAGGGGCAGCTCTGGCTCTGCAGGCTCTGATGGCAACGTCAGCAACCCCTGAGGAGGCTGGAAAAGCGACACTGATGCTGCCCTGAGGGGCCCCTGTGCTGATTTCTGTCACTGCCTGGTTTATTAACATCTGAATTTTTTTTTTTTTATTTTTTTTCTAAACCTGAACTGAGACATGAATATCTGTGCAATCTCCCATCCAGGCAACCCAGAGCAGTAGATTAAAAAGCAGGATTTTCCCTTTTATGCAGCCCCTTCCTTGCTGTGCTCCCCTGTATAATCTACTTGGAAATGTTCTGCAGTTAAATGCCATGCTGGGAGCAGTCCTGAACAATGCAGCATCCTCCCACACAAGGAGAACACTTCCAAGCCTGACCAGCTGTCTCCTCCCACCCAGATCTTGTCCCCAGTGCTGGGAGCAGCTGCCAGGGCTGGCTGAGAGCTGTCCCTGGCAGGCAGCAGAGTCCCTGCCCCAGCACAGTGCCCTGGGCTGCAGGACCCTGCCTGCAGGACAGCCCTGGGCACCCCTGGCTGCTCTGCACAAGAGACAATCACAGAATGTACTCACAGGGTCTGTAGGCATTGGGATGTTCCAGCTTTAGGAGATGGCTCCAGGAGCTGCAGCTGCATTGTCCTGCAGCCAGAGGTTCCTGTGCCAAGGGCTGGCAGTGATTCTGCCCCAGGCACTTCTCAGCACCTTCCCAGCCCTGACTGATTGAAGCTCTCTGTGCCTCTGTGCTGTGCCTGGGCTGGCTGCAGGCAGTGCCCCAGCCCTGCTGGGCTGGCAGAAGAGCTGCTCATCAAGAGAAATGTGCTTTGAAGCTCTTCTTGGTTACCAGGAGCTGCCTCCTGTTCCAGGAGCCCAGCCCTTCTGCCCAGCACCCACACATTCCTGGACTTTAATGAGCCTCTGGAGCTTTCCTGCTCAGGCCCAGGGCATCATCCCAGGATGGGGCTGCCATGCAGGGCCTCCAATTCCAAGGTTTTTCCAACTCCAAAGTTTCTTGGACTTTAATGGGTGTTTAGGACTGCTGATGAGCCCATCCTACTATCAGACCTTGTCTTTCTTCACTTTCAGGATGTCCATGAAAAAGGCCTAAACATTTTGGAAACACCTGAGGGAAAAAGCCCCAGTGAATAATGCTAAGTTTTCAATTCTTCCAGATTCATTAGACAGATTTCAGAAGTGTATTCAAAGTGAATCTGCCCATATTGAAAAAAAATAGAACTGTTTTTCTGTTTTCTTTTCCTCCACTCCATGGTTTGGTATCCCCTGCAGCTTTTTTCCCTGGCTGGGGACACCCTGGCTGGAGCACCTTCAGGCAGTCTGGGATGCCAGGAAAATCAAGACCCTTCAGCCTTCCTGACAATTGGGCCTTTGTCCCCACCCTCCCCACCAGGCCTGCTCCATCCAAACTCCTGGTTCCTGGATCAGGAATGGTGTGGCTGGGGGAGCAGGGCAGGGATTCTTCCCTGTGCTCTGCACCTGGATGGTGTTTCTCCTTGAGTCCTGTGTCCAGTTCTGGGCCCCCAATTTAGGAAGGACATGGAGGGGCTGGGGTTGTGTCCAGAGAAGGGCATCAAGGCTGGCTGGGGGGGTCTGGAACACAAGTCCTGTGAGGATCCTGGACAGGGAGCCCCTGTGGGAGCTGGGGTTGTTTATCCTGGAGAAGAGGAGGCTCATTGGGAGACAAGGCAGGTGTCAGGTTTGAGCACTTCATACCTGTGATCTCCAAGGTCTTTTCCAACCTTGCCTGCATTCTGGGATGATCTGAAAACCACCCTTGGAGCAGTTGCTGGGATGAGCCCTGGGCCTCCTCATGCAGAAGCTCCAGCAGCCCAGGTCCCTCAGCTTCTCTGCCAGCCCCAAAGCCCATCCTGTCAGTCCTGCAGAGCCTCTGCAGCTCCTCCTCATTGCCCAGAACAGGGGGCCCCAGAGCCAGACACAGCAGCCCAGATGTGCCCCCCCTGGCCTGGGGTGCCTCTGGCAAGGAGCAGCACCAGGCACTGCAGGAGCCTGCAGACAATTCCTGCAGCACTCTTAGGATGATCCTGCTCCCTAAGGGACGTTCCCATGGTGCCAAGTCAGGAACTGCAATGGGAGTGGGCCAGAGAGGAAAGGGCAAACATGGATGGGCTGTTTGCAGGGGAGGGAACTGGGGTGGGGAAGAGGAAGAAATTCACAGCAGGAAGAGTAAAGAAAGCAAAGGTGAAGCCAAGGAAATGCTCGGGGCAGTTTGGGGGTGGCTGCCAGGCAGCCCTGGCTCTGAGCAACAGCGTCTGCAGTGGCACAGGAAACTCCCAGCTGATGGGAACAAACTTTCTGGCTGACTGCAGAGGCCAGGACAAAGCTGAGTGGTTTCCCTGGTGTCCCCAGCCCTTGCTGGCCCCAAGGGCTGATGGCATTTGTACTCCCTCAGGTTCATGTCCCCACAGCAATAGTATTGGGGTGCTCCTGCCTGCTGTGTGCAATGCAAACAGGGGCTGCTGAGCCAGTGCTGCCGTGTCTGTGCCTGCAAGGATGGGGCACCCGTGTGAGCTGGGGAGAGGCCAGGGCTGCAGAGGGGGGATGTTGTTGGCAGCTCCATGAGGACGCTCTGGGACGCTGCCCTGGGCTGTGCAGCGCACTGGGGATGGATCAGCCCCTGCTCTGCTGCTCCTTCCCATCTGCCCCAGGGCCCTTGCAGAGCCCCAGCCATGCTGTTTGCCCCCAGCCTGCCCACAGCCAGCCTGGGGCTGCTCATGGGGTTTTCTGTGCTGAGCATTGGCCTGGCCGTGTTCTTGAGAGAGCCTGGGCAAGGAGCCTGGAGCCCCCAGGGCCTGGCCTGAGGTGTCAGCGCTGCCCCAGCAGTGCCCATGGCCTGTCCCTGCTGCAGCCCCGGCACTGCCACCCCCAGGACTGTGCCCGGCCCCGAGAGCACTCAGGCCCTACAGCAACACCAGGGCCACCAGGGCAGTGGGGCAGGGCCACGGCAGCAGCACTGGCAACACCAAGTGCTGCTGCTGCTGCTGGGCACAGCTGCTGGGCCAGCACTGATCTGCCCCCAGCTCTGCACACAGACATTGCTGCTGCAGCTCCAGAGAAGGCAACAAAAGGGCATCTCTGCAGAAAACTTTGCTGGGAGATCCTTTAGTTCTTTTAAAGGCACCAAGAGCGCAGCCCCTCATTGAAATAATCTGTGGCCGCAGGGAAGGTGGAGAGAAACAAAATGAGAAATGGCAAAGTGAATGGATTTTCATTGTTCACAATATTTCTAAAATAAATAAACAAAAAAACCACAACCAAACCAACAAGAAGTATCAAAGATGACTTTTATTACAAGTGAATTTCAAAAATTTTTCATCAGTTTAATATTCCTGAAAGCATCCAGTCATCAGTCTCCACACTGCAGCCTTGAACTCCTGGTTCCTCAGGCTGTAGATGAGGGGGTTCAGGACTGGAGGCACCACCGAGTACAGAACTGACAGGGCCAGATCCAGGGATGGGGAGGACATGGAGGGGGGTTTCAAGTGAGAAAATGTGCCAGTGCTGATGAACAGAGAGACCACGGCCAGGTGAGGGAGGCAGGTGGAAAAGGCTTTGTGCCGTCCCTGCTCAGAGGGGATCCTCAGCACAGCCCTGAAGATCTGCACATAGGAGAAAACAATGAACACAGAACAACCAAATCCTAAACAGGCACTAATGGCAAGAAGCCCAAGTTCCCTGAGGTAGGATTTGGAGCAGGAGAGCTTGAGGATCTGGGGGATTTCACAGAAGAACTGGCCCAAGGCATTGCCATGGCACAGGGGCAGGGAAAATGTATTGGCTGTGTGCAGCAGTGAATAGAGAAAGGCACTGGCCCAGGCAGCTGCTGCCATGTGGGCACAAGCTCTGCTGCCCAGGAGGGTCCCGTAGTGCAGTGGTTTGCAGATGGACACGTAGCGGTCGTAGCACATGATGGTCAGAAGATAAAATTCTGTTGAAATGAAGAACATAAAGAAAAAGAGCTGAGCAGCACATCCTGTGTAGGAGATGTTCCTGGTGTCCCAGAGGGAATTGTGCATGGCTTTGGGGACAGTGGTGCAGATGGAGCCCAGGTCGCTGAGGGCCAGGTTGAGCAGGAAGAAGAACATGGGCGTGTGCAGGTGGTGGCCGCAGGCTATGGCGCTGATGATGAGGCCGTTGCCCAGGAGGGCAGCCAGGGAGATGCCCAGCAAGAGGCAGAAGTGCAGGAGCTGCAGCTGCCGCGTGTCTGCCAATGCCAGCAGGAGGAAGTGCCTGATGGAGCTGCTGTTGGACATTTGCTTGCACATGGGGACCTGTTCATTAAGGCATGGGATCTGTAAGCAAAAAAAACCAATCATGGAATAGTTTGGGTTTGGAGTTCTGTCTGTGGTTTAAATATCCCAGCACAGCCTTGGGGCACTTTCCCCACTGCCTGCAGTGGGGCTCTGCTGCCTGGAGCTGTCCTTG
This sequence comes from Emberiza elegans, assembly GCA_024865655.1. Lineage (NCBI taxonomy): Eukaryota > Metazoa > Chordata > Aves > Passeriformes > Fringillidae > Emberiza > Emberiza elegans. Next base: position 16,818,393 of record JALJVW010000197.1, read on the forward strand.
CCAGCAGCTGCTTCCCTGTGCCCAGGGCTCTTAAAAACCCCCCTGCCAGTGCAGATGGCCAGAGCCCAGCCCAGCCCTGGGGCTCAGCTCTGCCCATTTGCAGACCCCTCCCAGCTCTGGCACTGCCAGAGATGGGGACAGCTCTGGCTCTGCAGGCTCTGATGGCAAATCTCAGAGCAACCCTGAGGATGAGGCTGGAAAGGCAGACACTGATGCTGCCTGCACTGGGCCCCTGTGCTGATTTCTGTCACTGCCTGGTTTATTCAGATCTGAGAAAAATTTTTTTATTTTTCTCAACTGGGCCTGAACTGAGAGATGAATATCTCTGCCTGCACAGGAGGGGCTGCAATTTCCCGGCCCAGGGGCACAGGCTGGGCCCAGAGCAGTTAGAGGAAAAAAAGCAGGATTTTCCCTTTTATGCAGCCCTGCCTTGCTGTTTTGCTCCCTGATATAATCTACTTGGAAATGTTCTGCAGTTAAATGTCATGCTGGGAGCAGTCCTGAACAATGCAGCATCCTCCCCACACAAGGAGAACCTGCCTGTTTCCAAGCCTGACCAGGTTCTGTCTCCTCCCACCCAGATCTTGTCCCCCAGTGCTGGGAGCAGCTGCCAGGGCTGGCTGAGAGCTGTCCCTGGCTAAAAGGCAGCAGAGTCCCTGCCCCAGCACAGCGCCCTGGGCTGCAGGACCCTGCTCTGCAGGACAGCCCTGGGCACCCTGGCTGCTCTGCACAAGAGACAATCACAGAATGTACTCACAGGCTCTGTAGGCATTGGGATGTTCCAGCTTTAGGAGATGGCTCCAGGAGCTGCAGCTGCATTGTCCTGCAGCCAGAGGTTCCTGTGCCAAGGGCTGGCAGTGATTCTGCCCCAGGCACTTCTCAGCACCTTCCCAGCCCTGACTGATTGAAGCTCTCTGTGCCTCTGTGCTGTGCCCGGGCTGGCTGCAGGCAGTGCCCCAGCCCTGCTGGGCTGGCAGAAGAGCTGCTCATCAAGAGAAATGTGCTTTTGAAGCTCTTCTTGGTTACCAGGAGCTGCCTCTGTGCCAGGAGCCCAGCCCAGCTCAGCAGCACAGACACAGCACAAGGACTTTAATGAGCCTCTGGGGCTTTGTGCTCAGGCCCTGAACATCAGTCCCTGAGAGGGAGCTGAAGAAACCTCTCCAGAACTCCAAGTCAGAATCCAACTCCAAAGTTTCTTGGACTTTTAATGGGTCCCACTGAGGGACACGACTGAGAAAGTGTCCCCAGGCCCCAGGCAGAGCAGAGAACTGCAGGCAGTGATGACAGGTGGGGACAAAGAGAAGCCAAGTCTTGGTGCCCTGGGGCACAGCAGGGTCTGTGCCACCAAGGGCTGGGAGGAGACACCTTGTCCTGAGGCCCTGGGGCCTCCTGGCACAGCCCCAGCCAGGCTGGGCACTGTCAGCCCCTTGTCCTGCCCTCAGCATCCCCCCTAGCCCACATCCCAGTGGCCTCAAGGATCTGCTGGAAGGAGTCCCTGGGGAGCCTTGCTCAGCAATGGCCCTGGGGGCTCCTTCATGCTCCCTGCAGGGACTGCAGGTTTTTCAAAGGACTTTGGGTTTGGCTTTTGCCTTGGAGTTTGGTAGAGGTTTGTGTAATCATGACCTCCAATTATCTGCTGTAATTAGTCCCTTGAGAGGCTTTGTCAGTAACAACACTCAGTGGAGCTCATTAATACTTCAGGGTACTTCAGTTATTTTAAGGTACTTGGTGTTTCCCTTTTGATGCAGACTCTGTGAGAGGTTTGTGCAATCATGGCCCCAATTATCTTATTTAAGGAGTCCCTGGAGAGCTTTGTACTGACACTCAGTCGGGCTCATTAATATTTTGAGATACTCAAGTTTTTTAAGGTACTTTACAGATTTAAGAATACTTTTAGGTACTTTAAAGGATTTTCTTTCCCACACTGAGTCTCTGAGAGGTTTTTGTGCCATCCTCTCCTCCAGTTCTCTCCTCCAAGGAGTCCATGAGGAGCCTGTGTTGGGTATCTTCCCCCTTTCTGTTTTACAACAAAGATGGAACAGAAAAAATTTTGTAAGACTTTCTAAAAGCATCCAAACAAACATGGAACAATTGACAATACAGCAACAACCACTAAGAGAATTAATAGTCCTGTTCCAGCTAGACATCATCCAACCCTTTAGTCCCTTGGATTGGAAGAGTTTATTGAACCAGTCTTTGTTTTCCACTTGAAGGTTCCTGAACCCTTCCTTCAGTACCTGAATGCTCTTGTGGATTGACTCACTGTGGCTGGAGAGGTTCATGCAACACATGCCCTCAGAGTCTACACAGCCATGCCCACGTGCCCAGAGTAAAAACTCTATCGTTGTTGTGCAAGGTGGCACGTCTGATGGTCTCTATGTCTGAGAGCAGGCCACTCAACGCAAGGGAGGTAGCATTGGTTTGCTTACTTAAGAGGCACCCAAGATGGTCTAATTGTCCTAAAGCTTTAGCTGCAGCCACCCAAAGTAGTCCAAACTGGGGATGCTACCATCCGATACCTGGATTAAAGCTTTCAAAGCCATCTCTTTGATATCATCCAATACTTCTCTGGGGATTGATCATCTGGCAGGCTGTGTTGTCCTTCTCCAGCTAGATGGTTGATTGTCAATTCTGCCCTTGCCTCATTATTAGCATAGTCTACTATTAATTGATTAAGTAAACACTTCCATCCCCCTCCCCACAGGGTGTATTCTGTAGGTGACAACAACATGGTCATAATGCATTTTAAATCATAGGGACTTAAGACGTGTGCTGTAAACATAGCCCTCATTAGGCCATTAAAACAAGGTAAGTCCCTCCTATGATCTTTAGCTGCCCTACACAGATCCTTGATTTTCTCGTAAACCAGTGGCTGATACCTGGGATTCTGCCCCCTTCTTTCATAACATACAGGGGCAATGAGGATTTTCAAGACTATTTGCCAGTCTCCTTCCTTAACTGCTTCTTTATGGAGCCTTTCCTAGGGATCTTCTGGGGTTGAGGGGTGAGGTGGCTCTGGGGAATCCAAACTGTCTTCTGGGGAGGAAGAATAACTTGGAGCAGAAACATTTGGATTAGAAATAGTGTGACAGTTGGGCTTAGTATCTTTGATCATGGGGTTATATTGTTGTCAGAGGAGGAGGCAAAGGGCACTGCCATTTTGTCAGGTGTTGGGGAGGAAGGGATTTGATTTAGGATGGTGGACTTCCAGGGTGGAGTTCTGGAGGTATGTCCCAGGGTGAAGGTGGAATGATTGACAGTGAGGTTCATTCAGGGCGGAAGAGAAGGCTGTGGTAGCTGGAAGTGGAGGAGCCAAGATGGAGGGAGGATGGTTGGGCTCCCAAGCCACATTTAGGCTCCTTCCATCTTGAGTCTCCAGGGCATGATGATGCTCCAAGACCACGTGGCCATTGCCATCTTGGACCATTGTGGAAGGTCTTAGAAAGGCAGGTTTGAGGACAGGTCCTGAGTTAGGAGTGACCAACAGATTGAGCTTTCAACATGCTGCTCACTGGTGAAGGGTCTCAAGGATGGTGTAGAAGATTGGGATCATGCGGGGTGCCATGGGGTCCCTCTGGATCAAAAGGTTGTAAAATTTTACTCCCATTGAGTCCCAAAATTCAGTGGTATAGATTTTGTCAGCAGAGACATCTGGAAAATTTTTAATGATCCACCTCATGATTGATTTTAATTTGTTCTTTGAAAATATTATGTCATGATCAGTGACAATTAAAGCATCCATAGATGCTCCTTTCTACTTTGGACATCTGGCTGCCCATTTTTCTCTTTCTCTGCCTTATGGGGAAGAGCCACTGGAACACCCCAAATCAATTATGGGATGTGGGTGCATATTGTAAAAACACAGTGGCAAAATGGGCAATAAATGTCTTGCATTTCCCCAAACCCACCTGCAATCTTATGCAGGTGAAACCGTCATTGTCCCTGCTGATCCTGGGCAAGGTTCCTCGAAGCAACGATGAATCCACCAGGCCCAGCACAATCCAAAATCCCGGGGAGCGCTGGCCTATCCATCAGCTAACCCCAGCTGAGGTGACTGACACAGGCAGCCCTGAATGTCATGGTCCCTGTTCGGGCGCCAAACATCACAATGGGAGTGATTGCGACAAACCTCTCTAGTTCCCTGACTTCAGGGTGAGGGTGGCAAAAATGAAAAGGAGCAGGATCAGTGGAGTTGTTTAAGAGGAACTTTAACAATATGATGAAAAACAATAAACACGGAGAAGTTGAGAACAGTATGAGGGGTACGATCCAAAGATCCGAGACAAAGGAGAAGCAACAACATAGACACTTTTGTAGAACACTCTAGAACAATAACCATATAGGGGAAACAAGTAACCAATAGGGAGTAGAACTTGGACAACTTAGCATAGCAACACTAAAGGCTTATGGGGGAGCTCTCAAGCTCACCCTAAGTTAAAAAAATGATTCCCAGGGCTTGAAACTCGTGCCCAGTTCTTCCAGGGTAAAATCTGGCTGACTCTGAGTTACAGCTGGGCTAACTACCGCACTGCTGCTTTGCACTGGCCCCTTGGGACCGTGCGGCCAAATAGAGCCACAATGATGTCCTTTTTCCATGAGGCTCTACAGTGTCACAATGGTCCCTTGGATCCATGGTGTTCTGCAGTGTCACAATGGCCCCTTCATTTCACAAGGCTCCCAAATGTCACATTGGTCTCCATAGGAAGGAAAGCACAGAGCCCCCATATTTCAGGAGCTGATGAACGGCAACCGCCAGAGGCCAAGGCAAGCCTGACCTGTCTGTCCTGGCAGGTTTGCTTGGAGCAACCCTTGGATATTTGAAATTATGAATGTGGAATCCTGATTTCAGACATTTGTTCCTGGAGAAGAGGGATGTTTTTCTTCCATAAATAGAAAATCAGAGAGCCCTTTCCAGTGTTTGGAAAACAGGTGAGTGCTGGTACTCAAGAATCAAAGATCAGCCAGACCTGTCTGTCCTGGCAACTTTGTTGGACAGTAATCCTTGGATACACAGAAATTTGGAGGTGGAATCCTAATTTTGGCTATGAATGCCTGGAAAAAATGGGCAGTTCTTTTCCATAAAAAGAAAAGCCCAGAGCCCCAGTGTTTCAGGGGTGGATGGCAGCAGCCTTCCACATTCCAAGGTCAGCCAGACCTGTCAGGTGACCTCTGGGAGGCCAAGGCAGCCACACCTATTTCATGTTCCTTTGTTTGCACAGGGGCCCTGCAGTGTCACAATGGTTCTCTTACTTCCATGATGTCCTCTGGTGTCATAATGGCCCCTTGGTTACAGAAGTCCTTAAGGATCTTAATGGTTTCCATGGTTCCACAAGGCCCCCTGTGTCATAATGATCTATTGGTTCCATGAAGCCCCTCTGTGTCACCATGGCCCCTTGGTTCCATTGGGGCCCAGTAGTGTAACAATGATTCCCTTGGTTCCACAAGTTCCCATAGTGTCACAATGACCCCTTCCCTCCATGGGGTCCCACAGTGTCACAGTGGTCTCCATGATTCTATGGGGCCTTGCAATTCCACAATGCTCTCCATGGATCCATGGTGCCCCGCAGGATCACAACTGCCCTTTGGCTCCACGAGGCCCTGAAATGCAGCAATGGCCTCTTGGTTCCACAAAGCCATGCTGTTTCACACTGGCCCCTTGGGACCATGTGGCCCAACAGAACTACAGTGATGTCCTTGGTTCCATGAAGCTCCACAGTGTCAGAATGGACCCTTGGATCCATGGTACTCTGCAGTGTCACAATGTCCCCTGCATTTCAGAAGACCCCAAAGTGTCACAATGGTTCCTCAAGACCCCATAATGTCGCAATGGCCCCATGGATCCATGGTACTGACAGTGTCACAATGATCCCCTTGGTTCCACAAGTTCCTGCAGTGTAACAATGCCCTTTGGCTCCACAACACCTCACAGTGTCAAAGTGAGGTAAGGAAACAACCCAGCCCTGGGACAGATGAGAGGCAGTCACCAGAGGCCAAGGCTGGCCAGACTTGACCATATGGGCAGATTTTGTCTGGGAGTAACCCTTGGATATCGAGAATTTTAGATGCAGAATCCCAATTTTGGCCATGGGTGCCTAGACAAGAAAGACAGTTCTTTTCCATAGGAATAAAAGCACAGAGCCCCAGTGCTTCACGGTCAGATGGGAGTGGCCCTTGACATGTCAAATTCAGTGGAACCTGTCAGACAGCCCCCAGGAGGCCAAACCAGGAGACCTGTTCCATGTTCCCTTGATTTCCTGGGTCCCCACAGTGTCACAGTATTCTCCTTGATTCCATGGGTTTTTGCAATGTCACAATGGCTTCTTGGTTTCATTAGACCAAACAGAGTCACAGGGTTCCCTTGGCTCTGTGCAGCCCCGCTGTGTCACAATGGCTCCTTGTTTCTATGGGTCCCAATGTTTGATTACTGACCCTTGCATCCATAGGGCCCCTCAGTAACACAATGGTCTCCTTGATTCCATGAGGTTCTGTAGTGTCACCATGGTGTCCTTGGACCCACGTTGTCACAAGTGACCCATGGTTCCATGAGGTTCTGCAGTGTCACTGTGGTCCCTGTCAGAGGCTGGATGAGATCGATGTCCCGAGACACCTTGGGATGCTCAGAATGCTCGTGTGGGGCCAGGGGAGGGTCAGGCCTTGGTTTGTGATGGGACAGAGCGCCGCCCCTAGCCCTGATGTGGCAGAGCTGTCAATCACACAGGAGGCATGGTGCTAACTCAGCTCTGATTGGCTGATTTGTCAATCACCCACCAGTAGCTGGTGCCTACCCTGGCTCTGATTGGACAGGCAACTGGCAGTCCCACCCCAGGGGCAGGCCCGTGAAGGCCCAGGGGGTTAAAAGCCAGAGCACGAGGCTAGCCCAGGGTTTGGATCCTGCCTTCTCCTGGGGTTCCTGTGTTGGCGATGCTAGAACTTGGTACGTATGTGTGTGTGTGTTTCTATAGATCTTCTGTCCTTCTGTACTCTCTTTCTTCTCCTTCTAATCCTACTTACCTGGAACATTTTTGGGTAACTTAACATCTTAAGGGTAAAGGTTTTTAGGTTAAATGGGCTAAGTTACTGAATTTAATGCTATGATAAGGGTTTCATATTGAAGTGGATTTTGTATTAAATGCTTTGCCCAAGTTCCTTGATTGTCTAAATTTTGCCAGTAAAATTTGGTGTCATTTTGACCTTTTAGCTCTGTTGATCAGAGCATGGTGCTGGTATCAGTTGAGGCTGTGGGTTCAACCCTGTGTGGGCCATTCACTTAAGAGCTGAACTTGATGATCCTTGTGGGTCCCTTCCTACCAAAAATATTCTTTGCATCTGTCCATGTTGAGAATATCTGGTTGGTGTTTCTCCTGTGCACCAAACTCAAGTCAAGGAACCTTTGGTTACCCCCAGCATTTCAGTGTTCTGGGGTGTTCCAGCCCTGCAGTCTCACAGTGGCCTCTTGTTTGGCCCTTTGGTTGATGGGCCCCCAGTGTCAATGATCCCCACTGGCCCCTTGGTTCCATGAGGATCTGCAGTGTCACACAGGTTTATGACATTTGTCCTTGCTGCCCCTCACATCCCCCTGTCCCACAAACAGCCCCGAGCCACCTGTGAGGGACAGGCCCTGCTGTCCCAGGCTGGGCTCAGGGCTTGGCCTTTCTGCTTCCCCCAGCCAGCCCAGGCCTTGCTCAGCATTGCAGTTCCCTGCTCAGAGCCTTTGGCTCCCTGCAATCCTGGCCTCAAGGATCTGCTCTCAGCAGTCCCTGGGGAGCCATGTCCCTGCCCTCAGTGGGGCCCAGTGATGCTCCAAGGGACTTGGGGTTTTGCTGCTGACTCCTTGAGCAGCTTCTTCAGCCTTCTCTCAGTGTCTTAGGGTCCTGGACTCAGCCCCTAAACCACCGTGGGCCTCAATAAAATAAAGAAAGCCCTCAGGGGCTCTTTCCCTTCCTTCAGTGGTCTTCAAGTCTCCATGGCTTGTGCAGCTGATTGGACTCAGTTTGTTGTTCTGTTAAGGAGGAAGATTTCAAAGTACACCTCATGACATTTTTATTAATCAAGTGAGTATTTTTTTTTATTTTCCAGATCAGAGAAGAGCTGATAGAAGCATTCCCCAAGTGATCTTGATGCTGAAGGTCTCCTTAGGAAGTCTGGGTGTGGAGAAGAATGAGCCCCTTGAGGGCTGACCCTGTTTGGACAAGCTGCTCCTCACCCCCAGCCTCACCATGTCTGACATGGCCCACCTGGCACTGACATCCCTGTGCCCTGCAGCAGAACCTTGTCCCCTGAGCTCTGCAGCTCCATGTCCCAGCCCATTGCACCATGTCCCACCTGCTCTCCTCAGGGCTCTGCCTGCACACAGGCCCAGGAGAAGTTTTCCTGTTGGGAAGGAAAGAATGGAAAAGCCTGAGCAGGTTTCCAAAACAAAAACCCAACAAACCCCCTGCTCAGTCCAGGCTGCCTGGAATGGTGTCACCTTTCTACAAGGGGACAGTGTGAGCAGAAATGATCTCTGGAAGCAGGAAGGTCTTGCAGCTGAATTCTCTGTCCTTGTCCTTTCCCTGGATCTCTGTTGCAGATGGAAACTGCTGGTGCCATCCTCACCTTTAACCTCTCTCTGGAATGCAAACAGATGTTCCCAGATGTGTTAAGCAGGATCTTCTCAATGTTTCTACAAAATTTTTGTATTTTTCATGGAATGAAGAGGCCATTTTGGCACTGAGGGGGTGACGTGGAAGCAAAGAGTCAATTGTGACCCTGGGATGCCATGGAACCAAGGGGCCATGGTGACAGAGCAGGGGCACGTGGATCCAGTGGTCCATTGTGGCACTGGGGATCCAAGGAGACCATGGAGACACCCCCAGAACCTCATGGAACCAAGGAGTCCATGGTGACCCAGTGGGCTGCATGGAGCCAATGGTCCATGGTGACACTGCCCATCCAAGGAGGCCATTGTGACACTGCAGAAGCTCATGGAGCGAGGAAGGCCATTGTGACACTGAGGAAATTCATGGCACCAAATATCCATGGTGACACCGCAGGGCATCATGGGAACCAAGGAATCGCTGTTGGCAGTATGGAAACTAACTCATGGAGCCAGGGGCTGCTGTGGAACTGCAGAACCAACAGAGCTGCTGGACCTTGTCCCCTGGCCCTGCACAGCTCCTTGGGAGACATGGCAGGAGCAGCACCCTGGGAGCCTCAGGAATGCCCCTCTGGGATCCATGGCACACACTCCCAGTGACTGGAATTGCAGTTCCCAGCCAGGAAAAGATGTTCCTGCCCTCAAAGGCAAAGCTCTCAAGAAAGAGCCAAAAGCCAAGAGGAGCAAGATCTTACAGTGACATTTCACTGCCAGCCTGCATAACTTCACCCATGGTGGTTGTAGCTCGTGGATTGGGAATTAAATCAGGGCAGGGTCTTTGGTGGGAGCTGCCCTGGGTCAAGGGAGACGCTGAGAGAGCAAAAGAGCAGGTGAAGAAAGGCAGGAGAAAAAGGAGGACACAAACACAATCAGCTGAGAAGGTGGCGCTCTGAAAAACAAACTGGAAGGGATGGAAAATGAATGGGACAGAAATGAATAATTCTGAAAGTTTTCTTTACTCTCAAAATACTTCCCAACCCCCCAGCCCAACACAATCCTCATCCCACATCCTGAAATGTGGATCCCACTTCTCCCCATCTCCTTCCAAACCCATCTTCCCCCGGAGGCTGTGGAATTAAGTAATTCTGGCACGGGGCTGAGCTTTTTTGAGATGGGAACAAGGCAATTTGAGGTGGGAATATGCTCTTTTGGGGTAAGATTGAGTTGTTTTCAGTTGGGATTGAGACATTTTGAGGTGACAGATCAAACCATCTTGACATTTGGAATGCAAACATATGGAGAACATTTCCTGAAATTCCCCAAGAACCCACGAATCCCCCAGAATATATTTTTAAAAAATAAATTCCATCTGAAATACCTGTAAATGGTGGGACTTTAGACATCTTTGATTAATTACTTCCTTTTTAGTGCTATTTCAGGTGTTTTTAAGCTATAAAGGCAAATCAGAAGCAATTAAGAGCCAAACCAAAAGGATAACCAGCCAGGTGTCTTCCCAACATGGATCTCAGGAAATGTGCATCCTCCCATGGGGGATGAAGCTGGAGCAGCGCAGGAAGCTCTTCCCGCACTCGGGGCACTCACAGGGCATCCCTTATCGTGCCTCCGTTGGTGTTGCGTCAAGGGAGAGCTCCTGGCGAAGCTCTTCCTGCACTGGGGACACTCGTAGGGTGACACGGGAAAACTGTATAACACGAATGGGACGGGACACACAGAAGCAGCGTCTAGAGCTTTATTTTTCTAGCATCAGTCTCAATACATTGATTACAATGGAGACAGGAGAGATGTTAACAGCTCACTGTTCCCAAAGCATGCCAAAGAATTCCAGTGTGACAGTATAACATAAGACAAGTCCAGCCTAAGATTCATCCAATCATACAGAGTAAAAGCATATTGACAGTGGTTCTGTCCAATCACCTAAAGAACACGTAACTAAGGTTAAAACAATAGCATTCTATTCCTTAAGACAATGGTTCGTTCAGAAGAGACACAGCACAGAGCTCTATTCATGATTGGCCTTCTAATATATACTTAATATATACTTAATATATATTTTTTGCAACTTAGAAAGCGAAGCTAGAGGCTTATTGTTATAGCTTACTTGATTTCACCATGACCTAGAAAACAAGTTCTGCTGTTTTAGCACTATTTCCCAACCTGCTGTCTTGAGGCCTGTCTTTTCTACCCTATCCTAAAATCCTCTGGCTTTAAGGATTCCTACAGTAGGGCCTCTCCTTGGTGTGGATGCGCCGGTGGGTGATGAGGTGGGAGTTGTGCTTGAAGCCCTTCCCACCATCGGGGCAGCAGAAGGGCCTCTCCTCAGTGTGAATCCATTCATGCAGGAGGAGACTGGAGCTGGTGTGAAACCACTTCCCACATGTGGGGCACTTCTGTAGGGGCCATTCCCAGTGTGGATCATCTGGTGGCTGATCAGGGTGCTGCTCTGCCTGAAGCCCTTCCCACACTCCAAGCACTTGTGGGGCTTCTCCCCATCATGAAGCTGCTCAGGGACCACCAGCTCTGAGCTCTGGCTGAAGCTCTGTCCACCTTCCTGGCACAGGGTGGGTCTTTCCTCCTCAGAGCACCCTGGGCTGGGTTTGCAGCCCCCCTCCTCCTGGGGATCTCCATGGCTTTTCCTCCCTGTTGGATTCCAGTGCAATGGAGGTGCTCAAAACAGCCTCTTCCCAGGTTCTGTTTTGGGCATTGGTCCTCCCTGGTCTCCATCCTCAGCTCCTTGTCTGGGGGAGGAAGGAACAAGGAGAGGATGGGATTTGCCTCTCTGCCAGAGGGAAGGGGAAGGAGATCCCCCAGGGCATCCCCAGAAGGACAGCATTGACCCCAGGTTTGTCCTGCAGCCAGGGGCCATGCTGGGCTGGGAGATGCAGCAGGAGAGAGGGGGAAAGGGACACTGACTTCCTCCTCACCTGCCTGGGTGTCCTGGGGCTGCTTCCTTTTACTCACAGCCTCCTCCTCCATCCGGCCAAGTTTTGGGAATAGGAAATCCTGTTTTGGGAGGAAAACAAGGGAGGAGCACGTTAAGTTTTGTACTGGATTGAAGGTAAACCTGGGGGAGAATCTAAGCCAGAATTACAATTTAATAATAAAATTAAGATCAAGGCAATAATACAGAAACACTGCCTTAAACTGACAGAGTCAGGATGTAGCCTGACACCCTGTTTGTCAGGGTGGTGGCTGCAGTCCCATTAAATGGTGGCTGCAGTCCTGTTGGAGTGATGAACGTGATTCTGTCAAAGCAGTGATCCTGTAGAAGGGTCTGGTCTTCCTCTGAAAGTCCAGTGGTGGTTCTGGAGCTCTTGTCCTCTGGGATTCCTGTAGGCAAGGTGCTACTGGTGTTAAAAGCCCCAGATTATATCTAGGTGTGAATGCTTGGTTCCTCCCCCTGGGCGGAGCATCCCACAATGGGATGATGGAATTTGATCAGTCCTGCAGTGACACTCAATGGCCCAGTCACAGCAGATATCTCCCCTGGAGGGCATTATCAGAGCTGAGTCATGGAAAAGATAAACACTGCCCTGCCTGTTTATAGCAGTTGATGAAAATGGGGATTGAAAACATGCATTTGGTTACATCTTGCATTGCAGCCTGAAACAGTGGGGTAATCCCTGCTCAGGGGGTGAACACCACCCCCCTTGCCCAAACTGGCTCAAGTGTAAAACCCCCACCCCGGGAAGGCCACACACACAGGGGGCAATTTCACACTTGCCCTGCTCCAGGGGAGGTCTCTGTCCCTGTCACTCCCTTGCTGTCCCCCCCTTTTATCTTTCTTTCCATCTCTCTCTACCTCACCTTTACTGTTCAATAAAATCCACGTTGAATTTGTTCTCATTAACACCTTAATTGGGGCAGAGGAATCTCTCATACGATTTTTTTAACCAGATTGTGGCATTATTTTGGCACAGTGAGTTCAGGGCACTGTTGTCTGACCCCAAGTGCCTTTGAGAACATCATGGTTCCCTCCACTGAGGAGGTCATGGTTCTTTCTGGAGGAACTCTTGGAAACTTGCACACAGCTTCCTCTGAGCAACTTACAGGAGAACTGATGAGGAAAATGGCTGTTGTGAGTTGCCAGTGAAAAAGAAAATATTTTGTTGTCCTTCCTTGAAAAGTTTGTTAAATTCACTGGAGGAAAAGGATCAAAAGTTACCTGCGAGACTGACAAGGTTCTTTCACTCCAAGGTGAGGAACACAAGGCTGCTGAAAGTCCCACAAGAAGCCCAGCTCAAGTAGCTAAATTCCCAAATAACTCCTTAATTCCCAGGCTTGGGTTCTTTGCCAAATGTGAGAATCATTTTTCTCTTCACCCCTGTCACCTTTGTGACAGCTACACAGAGCTGTTCCTTCCTTTTAATAATATCTGTATGGGGCCAAATTTGCACTTTTCTTTTATTGGATCCTGCCAGCAGCTGAGCTGGAGCTGTGCAGGGACTGATGAAACTTGGAATTGCCACAGAATTGCTTCTATTGTAAGTTTATTCATGTTTGGGATTTGTTTGTGTTTTCATCACACATGACTTGTGGGAAAATCAAATATTCATCAAAGTATTTTCTGCAGAGTTAAGTTTGGTTTCTGCCAAGTTTATTTTGTCCAGTGCCCAGTGGATGCTTGAGGGATCTCTGTGCCTCTCGCCCTGGAGAATGCTTGGGAGGGGCTTGGGGGGGCTGTCCCTGTCCCTGTCACCCCAGGCCATTCCCCAGGGGGTCTCCATCATTCTCACCCCAGGGAATGCCTGGGGGTCTCCCTCCCTCTCACCCCTGTGCCAGGGGGTGCTCAGGGCAGTCTCTGTCCCTCTCAGCCCAGGGGATGCTCAGGGGTCTCTGTCCCCTCACCCTGGGGGATGCTTGGGCAGTCTCCATCCCTCTGGCCTCAGGGAATGCCTGTGCAGGGCTGGGGACCAGGGGCTCTGTGTCCCTCTCACCGCTGAGGGTGCTCGGGGCTGGGGGGGCTCTCCGACCTTCTCACACCTGGGGAGGCCGGGGGGTCTCTGTCCCTCTCAGCCCTGGTGTGACCCCACCCAAACATCATCGGGCTCAGAGGGACAGAGACACCCCCAAACCCCCAGAAGGGCTGAACCTGGGATTTGGTTTGGGGCTGAGGATTTAGGAAGGGGCTGGAATTGGGGCTGGGGTTGGAGTTGGGGCTGAGATTTGGATTAGAGCTGGGATTGGGGTTAAGGCTAGACATGGGATTGGCTTTAGGGCTGGGGTTGGGATTGGGTCTGGGGCTAGATGAGTCTGGCACTGGGATGAGATTAAATACAGAACTGTGAGTGTGTCTAAACGTGAAGTGAGATTGAGATCAGGATCAGGGTCAGGTTTGGGACTGAGCTCACCCAGAGCTGGACAGGGGGGATATCATGGTGGAAAGGTTTGGGGAAAATCCTGGTTTGGGGAAAAACAAGGCGTGAATGCCTTGGGTTGGGGATTCCACCCACCCAGGTATAGGCGGCCTTGCCCTGATAAGTCCCAGTTGTTCTGATTACCAAAGAAGAAGAACAGCCTTGCCTTTAATGGGCTGCAGCTGTGACTAAAAAAGATAACTGGGATAAAAGGGGTGGGTTGGCCAATCAGGGAAAGCCTTGAGGAAGAATACCTTGAGGAGGTAGAAGAGCCCTGAGGAAGAAGGAGCAATCTGCAGAAGAAGGAGTCAGTGCTAGGAAGAGCTGCCCGCAAGAAATTGCCGAGAAGTTATGGGACTTTTGAAATATGATGACAACACCCAAGTCCATCTCTAGAAGTCACCTGATGTCCAAAAATCAAGAGTGTATTAAAAAAAAAAGCCAGATGGATTTTCCTATTTCCAGTCTCTTCCCTCTGGGGTTCTGGTGGTCCCCCATCTCAGGGCTCCTGGGGATGCCATGGGTCCTGGGGATCCCCCCTCTCCAGGGTCCTGCTTATGGATTCTGGGAGGTTTTGGAGTCCCAGGGTCCCCCTCTCCAGCCTCCCCTCAATCCAGCCACTTGGGATTCCCTCTTCTTTCCACCACCCTGTCCTGGTTTAGGGCAAATTTGGGAGAAAACCTCCAAAAGGAGTTTCCTCTAGAATGCAGATTCAGCAGCCCCACCCTCAGCCAGTTCAGGAAAATATTTCTTTGGAAAAAAGTGGAAAAAAACTTTATTTAACAGGCACAGCATTCACCAGCACAAAAGTTGAACAATATTAAGAAATAAAAGCTCCTGCTGCTCCAAAATAGATGACAAACTCAGGAAGTCCCTCCGTGGGCAGCAGCTTGGCTCACTTAGTCTCTTATCAGTCTCGTATCAGTCTCTTATCGGTTCCTCCACCACTGGAAAATGCTGCGGTCCAGGCTCAGCCAGGTGGGCTACAGGTGCAAGCTGCTGGTGGTGTTCTGGGTGTTCAGTCCAGAGCAGGTTTAAACAGCTCCAGAGAAAGAGAAAAAGCACAGTCCAGGGAACTTCTCTGACTCGGCGAGCTAAAAACTAACTAAAAGCAAAGGAGAGCTCTGTCCCACCCTCTGTCCATCCAGGAGCTGGAATGTGGAGGAGTGAGTGCAGTTTCTGAAAACAAACTGCAGCTTCTTCCTCCTCCCCTTCGCTCTCAGAACTGGCCTTAAAGGTGCAGAACTCATTTCTGGACTAAACAGACTGATGGGGGTACGAGCATCCTGAAGTCACCCCAGGACACGCCCCTGTAAGGGTCAGGGGGCCCCGTCCCCGCCTCATCTCTGGGCTGCTGGGGGTCCCCCAGCTCCGGTATCGCCCCTTTCCCTCTCCCCCGTTCCACAGCCCCGGATCTCACGGGGATCCCCAAAATCAGTGTCCTGCCCTGTCGGTACCAGCCATCCCCATGTGGACCCCCCGGGACCCTCCTGAGGGGCGACTGCGGCTCCTCTCCCCCCAAAAAAGTTCCTCTTAGGGAGCCTGGAGATATCCGGGGCTCGAGTCCAGGATCTGCCGGCTCCCAACACTCTCCAAAAAATCCTCCTGGACACCCCAGGCGGGAGCTACTTGGGAATTTCGCTACTTGAGCTGGGCTTCTTGTAGGACTTTCAGCAGTCTTGTGTTCCTCACCTTGGAGTGAATGAACCTTGCCAGTCTTGCTGGTATCATTTGCTCCCTCTCCTCCAGTGATTTTAACAAACTTTTCTAGGAAGGACAACAAAATATTTTCTTTACACTCCAGACCCACAACGGCCATTTTCGTCACCAGTTCTCCCAAAGGTTCCCCAGGAGGAAGGAGGGACTGTGTCGAAGTTTCCAAGAGTTCCTCCAGAGAGAACCACAACCTCGTCAGAGGAAGGAACCTCCTGTTGTCAAAGGCACTTGGGGTCAGACAACAGTGCCCTGAACTCACTGTGACAAAATAATGTCACAATCTGGTTAAGAAACTTTCTGGAGAGATTCGTCTGTCCCAATTAAGGTGCTAAGGAGACCAAATCCAATGTGGATTTTATTGAACAGTAAATGTGAGGTAGAGAGAGATGGAAAGAAAGATAAAAGGGGGGGACAGCAAGGGAGTGACAGGGACAGAGACCTCCCCTGGAGCAGGGCAAGTGTGAAATTGCCCCCTGTGTGTGTGGCCTTCCCAGGGTGGGGGTTTTACACCTGAGCCAGTCTGGATAACGGGGGTGGTGTTCACCCCCTGAGCAGGGATTACCCCACTGTTTCAGGTTGCAATGCAAGATGTAACCAAATGCATGTTTTCAATCCCCATCTTCATCAACTGCTATAAACAGGCTGGGCAGTGTTCTTTAACTCTTCCATGACTCAACCCTGATAACGCCCTCCAGGGGAGATATCTGCTGTGAATGGGCCATTGAGTGTCACTGCAGGACTCATAAAATTCCATCATCCCATTGTGGGATGCTCCACCCAGGGGGAGGAACCAAGCATTCCTACCTGGATATAATCTGGGACTTGCAACACCAGGAGCAGCTTGCCTACTGGATTCCCAGAGGACAAGAGCTCCAGAATCACCACTGGACCTTCAGAGGAAGACCAGACCCTTCTAGAGGGTCACTGCTTTGACAGAATCACATTCATTACTCCAACAGGACTGCAGCCACCATTTAATGGCACTGCTGCCACCACCCTGACCAACAGGGTGTCAGGTTATATCCTGACTCTGTCAGTTTAAGGCAGTGTTTCTGTATCATTGCCTTGATCTTCATTTTCTTATTAAATTGCAATTCTGACTTAGACTCTGCCCCAGGTTTGCCTTCAAACCAGTACAAAAGACAATGTACTCATTCCTTGTTTTCCTCCCAGAACAGGATTTCCCATTCCCAAACTTTTGCCAGATGGAGAAGGAGGCTGCGAGGAAGAGGAAGGAGCCCTGGGACACCCAGGCAGGTGAGGAGGAAGTCAGTGCTTCTTTCCCCCTCTCTCCTGCTCCATCTCCCAGCCCAGCATGGCCCCTGGCTGCAGGACAACCCTGCTGCCAACCCCGTCCTGCTGGGGATGCACTGGGGAATCTCCTTCCCCTTCCCTTTGGCATGGAGGCAAATCCCATCCTCTCTTTGTCTTTCCTTCCCCTGACAAGGAGCTGAGGATGGAGACCAGCGAGGACCAATCCCCAAAGCAGAACCTCGTGGAAGAGGCACTTTTTAGTGGCTCCATGGCACTGGTATCCAACAGGGAAGAAAAGCCACAGAGATCCCACATGAGGAAGGGCTCCAAACCCAGCCCAGGTTCCGAGGAGGAGGAAAGACCCACCCTGAGCCAGGAAGGTGGACAGAGCTTCAGCCAGAGCTCAGAGCTGGTGGTCCATGAGCAGCTTCATGATGGGGAGAAGCCCCACAAGTGCTTGAGTGTGGGAAGAGCTTCAGGAAGAGCAGCACCCTGATCAGCCACCAGATGATCCACACTGGGGAATGGCCCTATGAGTGTGGGGGAGTGTGGGAAGGGCTTCAGCTGCAGATCCACCCTTGTCACCCACCAACGCATCCACACCTGGGAGAGGCCCTATGAGTGTCCCAGTGTCAGAAGAGGTTTTGGACCAGCTCCAGTCTCCTCCTGCACCACCAGGATTCACACTGGGAGAGAGGCCCTTCTGCTGCCCTGACTGTGGGAAGGGGCTCAAGCGCAAGTCCCAACCTCATCAGCCACCAGCGCCACGAGTGTCCCCAGTGTGGGAAGAGGTTTCAGACCAGCTCCAATCTCCTCCTGCACCAGCGGATTCACACAGAGGAGAGGCCCTTCTGCTGCCCTGACTGTGGGAGGGCTTCAAGCACAACTCCACCCTCATCACCCACAGGAGCATCCACACTGGGGAGGCCCATGAGTGTCCCCAGTGTGGGAAAAGCTTCACCCAGAGCTCTACCTTGACCTTACACCAATGGAGGCACCAGTAAGGGAAGCCCTGCAAGTGCCTAAACTGCAGAAGGAACTTCATGCCCAGTTCCAGCTTCATCCCCCATTGGAGACTCCACGTTGGGAAGAGCCCTGGTGATCCATGTTCCCTGTGATCCATGCTGGGAAGACACCTGGATCCAATGACCTGATGTGGGATGGAAGAACAGGAGGGTCTGGCCATGGCCCTCTCATTACATTCACTCCCACCTCAGGTCATTGCCAGGGGCAGGAAAGGGACTCTCTCTCTCTCTCTGGGAGATTGAGGAGAAGGGTGTCTTTCCAGGCAGGGGAAATTGTGGCCAGGAAGACCAAGTGAGTTGTGTTTTAGTTTTCCTGTAAAACAGTTTTATTTATCCCTTCTTTTATCAATATTTTTTGT
This sequence comes from Emberiza elegans, assembly GCA_024865655.1. NCBI lineage: Eukaryota > Metazoa > Chordata > Aves > Passeriformes > Fringillidae > Emberiza > Emberiza elegans. The sequence continues at coordinate 16,836,697 of JALJVW010000197.1, forward strand.
TCTTGCATTTGTTCTTTATCTCATTTCTGTTCCCAATAAATTGTTCTCATCCCAGCCTGGGATTTTGCCTTTGTGCTTTCCATGGAGGCAGGAGGGCAGCGAGGGCAGCTGGGGGTTTTAATGGGAGCAGGAAATTGGGGAATCCCATTCCTGAACCCTGGCCCAGTTTGGAAACCGAGCATCCCAGCTGGGGCCAGTCCTGGTAGCCATGGCAACAGCCTTGGGAACGGGTCCCTGGCTGGGGCTGTGGGAACCTCTTCCCTCTGGTGCCCAGGGACAGGAGTGGAGGGAACGGCTGCAGCTGAGTCAGGGCAGGCTCAGGTTGGATGTCAGGAAAAGGTTTTTGCCCAGAGGCTGCTGGGGCCCTGCCCAGGCTCCCCAGGGAAGGGTCCCAGCTCCAGGGCTCTCTGAGCTCCAGCAGCATTTGGACAGCACTGCCAGGCCCAGGCTGGCATTGTTGGGGTGTCCTGTGCAGGGCCAGCAGTTGGACTTGAGGATCCTGATGGGTCCTTCCCAGCTCAGCCAATTCTGTGGTTCTGGGATCCCATGAGCCTGGGGATGGGACTGCCAATGGTTGCCATGGCAACGGGCTCTGGCTGCAGGCCTGAGCTGGTGTCCATGGCAACCACCCCTGGCATGGGGTCTCCATGGAGCTGCCGAGGGACTGACCATAGCAACAGGGAGCTGGTGATGGTTGCCATGGAAACTGACCATAGCAACAGGGGGCTGGTGATGGTTGCCTGCTAAGGATCAGATTTTTCACAGGCTCTCAGAGGGGTTCCATGGGGACTTTCCAAGAGTCTCCAGGCTGTTCCAGAGCTGGAATGTCACAGGCAGAGACAGGGGCTTCATGGAGGCCTCCCAGGGGTTTCTGGGGATGGTAAAGAGCCCTGTGGTCAGAGGCAGTCACAGCCATTCCATGATGACATCCCAAGGGACCTTGGGCTTCTCAGGCACCCAAGTGATTCAAAGGCAGATGAGAGGTGTCCCCTGGGTGGCCAAGGCAGCCAGAGCTGTCTCTCCTGGCAGTTTTCATCTGGGAACAATCTCTGCACATATGGAAATTTGGAGGAGGAATCCCAGTTTTGTCCAGGGCCCTCTGGAGGAGAAGGACAGTTCTTTCACACGCACTCATGGGGGCTCCACGGTGACATCCCAGGAGTCCTCAGGCTGCCAAAGAGCCGGGATGTCCCAGACACTCACAGGGGTTCCTGTCATGGGTACCGTGGGAGCTTCAGGCAAAGTTTATTAGAGAAGCTCCTGTTAGGTCACAAAGTGCAGAAAGGAGCCCCAGTAGCCCCCATAGATCCCCAAATGTCACCGTTCAATCAGAGATGACACAGACTTAGATCAGAAGGCTAAGGGCTAAAAGCCACCTGTTTTTTCAATCCTCTTCTTTTATACCTTGGTTTGCTACAGGTGGACCTCATTGGTCATTTAATCAACACATTTCACATGATTGGCCAACTAAGATAACACCCTTCAGTAAACAACTTTATGGAAAAGAGCCAACCTGTTACAAACATTGTCGGGACACCAGTTATTGATGTTTGTTTTATGTTGGGCCCTTCTGGGGGTTCCCTGGATGGGGGAAACTCTCCAGTAGCAGTTCTGTTCCAGATAAAAGGAGATGCACGGGACTTTTTCAGTCTTCAGCTTCTTGTTTTTTGTTATCTTATCTAAAGTTTTGCATTGCTGTCCACACCAGGCTCAGCGTGCTGGAAAAGCACCACAAAATGGCTCTACAATATACAATTTCAAGGTCTTTTAAAGTTTTCTCATCCAATAAACTCTTCTAACATATGTTATTTCTACTTATCTACAAATACCTCATCCCTTGACTGTCCACGTAACCTCTGCACTGTGCTTTCCTTGACCAATCACCCTGTGCCACCAACACTGCAGAAAATGGAGTAGATGAAGAAGACGGGGACTACACACAAATTCCTCCATCTTGCTTCCTATCTACACCATACTAAAAATCCCAAAACCTAAATTTCTCACCCAAGGGACATACTACTCTGGCCTATTATCTATTTCACACTTTGAGTAAATTCTAATCTATCTCAAAGTTCTGGAAGTCCTCTCCATGGGCAAAGGTGCAAAAGGCAGTGTTTCTCTGGGGTCAGGACATCCTCAGAGCAGACAGACAAATATTCCCTGTGGCCTGGATTCCCACACATTTAACCTAAAATCCTTTAACCCTTAAGATGTTAAGTAACCCCAAAAATGTCCCAGGTAAGTAGGATTAGAAGGAGAAGAAATAGAGAACAACAGAAAGACAGAAGATCCATAGAAAGACATGCACATAGGTACCAACTGCTGGGGTTCCAGCATCACCAACAGAGAAACCCCAGGAGAAGGCAGGATCCAGACCCTGGGCTGGCCTCGTGCTGGCTTTTACCCCCCCTGGGCCTTCATGGGCCTGCCCCTGGGGTGGGACTGCCAGTTGCTTGTCCAATCAGAGTCAAGGTAGGCACCAGCTGCTGGTGTGTGATTGATTGATTAACAGCTGAGCTAATCAGAGCAATCAGGTTAACATCAGCACCCCCCCTGCTGTGTGATTGACAGCTCTGCCAGGCCAGGGCTGGGGGCGGGGCTCTGTCCCACCACAAACCAAGGCCTGACCCGGCCCTGGCCCCACACGGGCATTCCGAGCATCCCAAGGTGTCTTGGGACATTGATCTCATCCAGCCTCTGACAGCGACCATGGTGACACTACAGAACCTCATGGAACCATGGGTCAGTTGTGACAATGGAGATCCAAGGAAAAATGATGGTGAGACTGTGGAATCCAGGAATCATGGAATCAAGGAGACCATTGTGCAAATCATGTGCCCTTATGGAAGTAAGGATCAATGATCAAACTATGGTTTGATTGTGATTAATTTAAAATAGAAACAAGGAGCCATAGTTCCACAGCGGGGCTGCGTGGGGCCAATGAACCCTTGTGACTCTGTTGGGGCTCATGAAACCAAGAAGCCATTGTGACATTTCCAGACCTCATGGAATCAAGGAGACCATTGTGCCAGTGTTAGGACCCATGAAATCAAGGGAACATGGAACAAGTCTGCCTGGTTTGGCCTCCTGGGGGCTGTCTGACAGGTCCCACTGAATTTGACATGTCATGGGCTACTTCCCATCTGACTGTGAAGCACTGGGGCTCTGCACTTTAATTCCTATGGGAAAGAACTGTCTTTCTCGTCTAGGCACCCATGGCCAAAATTGGGATTCCGTGGCTAAAATTCTCTATATCCAAGGGTTACTCCCAGACAAAATCTGCCCGTACAGTCAAGTCTGGCTAGACTTGGCCTCTGGTGACTGCCTCTCATCTGCCCCTGCACCACTGGGGCTCACTTGTTTCCTTCCTATGGAGACCATTGTGACACTGTGGGGCATTGTGGAACCAATGGGCCATGGTGACACTGCAGGCCCTTGTGGAACCTGTTACACTGTAGGAACTTGTGGAACCAAGGGGAACATTGTGACCCTGCAGGGTACCATGGATCCAAGGGACCACTGTGACACTGTGGGGCCTCATGGAACCAAGGACATCATTGTGGTTCTGTTGGGCTGCATGGTCCCAAGGGGCCAGTGTGAAGCAGCAGGGCTTTGTGGAACCAAGAGGCCATTGCTGCATTTCAGGGCCTCATGGAGCCAAAGGGCCATTGTCATCTGCAGGGCACTGTGGATCCATGGAGACCATTGTGGCATTGCAAGGCCCCATGGAATCATGGAGACCATTGTGACACTGTGGGGCCCCATAGAACCAAAAGGCCATTGTGACCCTGCAGGGCCTCATGGAAGCAAGGAGGCCATTGTGACACTATGGGAACTTGTGGAAACAAGGGGATCATTGTTGCACCACTGGACCCCAGTGGAACCAAGGGGCCACGGTGACAGAGAGGGGCTTCATGCAACTGAAAGACCATTAGGACACTATGGGGCCTTGTGGAACCATGGAGACCATTAAGATCCTTAAGGACTTGTGTAATCAAGGGGCCATTATGACACCTTGGGGCATCATGGAAGCACGAGAACCACTGTGACACTGCAGGGCCCCTGAGGAACCAAGAGAACATGAAATAGGAGTGGCTGCCTTGGCCTCCTAGGGGTCACCTGACAGGTCTGGCTGACCTTGGAATGTGGAAGGCCACTCCCATCTGCCCCTGAAACACTGGGGCTCTGGGCTCTTCTTTTTATGGAAAAGAACTGTCCATTTTTTCCAGGCATCCATTGCCAAAATTAGGATTCCACCTCCAAATTTTTGTTTATTAAAGGATTGCTGCCAGAAAAAAGTTGCCAGGACAGACAAGTCTGGCTGGTCTTTGACTCCTGAGGGGCAGCATTCACCTATTTTCCAAACACTGGAAAGGGCTCTGTGTTTTCCTTTTTATGAAAAAAAAAAAATAAAAAAACAAACATCCCTCTTCTCCAGGCATAAATCTTTAAAATTAGGACTCCTCATTCATAATTTCAAATATCCAAGGGTTGCTCCAAGCAAACCTGCCAGGACACACAGGTCAGGCTTGCCTTGGCCTCTGGTGGTTGCTGTTCATCAGCTCCTGAAAGATGGGGCTCTGTGCCTTCCTTCCTATGGAGACCAATTTGACATTGGGAGCCTTGTGAAATAAAGGGGCCATTGTGGCACTGCAGAGCACCATGGATCCCAGGGACCATTGTGACACTGTGGAGCCTCATGGAACCAAGGACATCATTGTGGCTCTGTTGGGCCACATGGTCCCAAGGGGCCAGTGCAAAGCAGTGGTGCAGGAGTTAGCCCAGCTGTAACTCAGAGTCAGCCAGATTTTACCCCAAAAAGAACTGGGCATGAGTTTCACACCCTAGGAATCATTTGTTTAACTTAGGGTGAGCTTGAGAGTTCCCCCATAAGCCTTTAGTGTTGTTATGCTAAGTTGTCCAAGTTCTACTCCCCTATTGGTTACTTGTTTCCCCTAGATGGTTATTGTTCTAGAGTGTTCTACCCCCAAGTGTACATGTTGTTGCTTCCCCTTTGTCTCAGGTCTTTGGATCCTGCCCCTCATACTGTTCTCGACTTCTCCATGTTTATTGTTTTTCACCCTGTTGTTAAAGTTCTTTTAAACAACTCCATGATCCTGCTTTTTTTTCATTTTCACCCACCCTCACCCTGAAGTCAGGGAACCAGAGAGGTTTGTTGCAGCCACCTTCATTGTGACATTTGGCGCCCGAACAGGGACCATGACATTCAGGGCTCCCTGTGTCAGTCACGTCAGCTGGGGTTAGCTGATGGATAGGCCAGTGCTCCCTGGGATTTTGGATTGTGCCGGGCCTGGCAGATTCATTGTTATCTTCAAGGGACCTTGCCCAGGATCAGCAGGGACCATACTGTGTTGACGGTTTCACCTGCATAGGATTGCAGGTGGGTTTTGGGAAATGCAAGACATTTATTGCCCATTTTGCCACTGTGTTTTTACAATATGCACCCATGTCCCATAATTGATTTGGGGTGTTCAGTGGCTGTTCCCCTAAGGCAGAGAAAGAGAAAAATGGGCAGCCAGATGTCCAAAGTAGAAAGGAGCATATATGGATGCTCCTGTTTAATTCTCACTGATCATGACAAAATATTTTCAAAGAACAAATTAAAATCAATCATGAGGTGGATCATTAAAATTTTCCAGATGCCTTTGCTGATGAAATCCATACCACTGAATTTTGGGACTCAGTGGGAGTTAAATTGTACAACCTTTCAGGATCCAGGATCCAAAGGGACCCCATTGCACCCCAGCATGCAATGCTCCCCATCTTCCACACCATCCTTGAGACCCTTCACCAGCAAGCACTGCATTGAAAACTCAATCTGTTGGTTGCTCCTAACTCAGGACCTCCCCTCAAACCTGCCTTTCCCAGACCTTCAACGATGGTCCAAGATGGCAATTCTCACTGGTCATGTCTTGGAGCATCATGCCCTGAACAAAAAAACTCAAGATGGAAGGAGCCTAAAAATTTTGTGGCCCTGGGGAGCCTGACCATCCTCCCTCCACCTTGGCTCCTCCCCTTCCTGCTACCACAACCTTCTCTTCCGCCCTGAACTCCACCCCCACAATTGCGGGTCATGCCCCCACTGTCAATCATTCCACCTTCACCCTGGGCCATGACCCCAGAACTCCACCACGGAAAACTGCCATACTAAATCAAGGCCCTTCCTCCCCAACACCTGCCCTTTTCCTCACCCTCCTGGAACAATATAACCCCATGATCAAAGATACTAAGCCCAACTGTCACACTATTTCTAATCCAAATGTTTCTGTTCCAAGTTATACTTCCTCCCCAGAAGACAGTTTGGATTCCCCAGAGCCACCTTGCCCCTAACCACAGAAGATCCCTAGGAAAGGATCCAGAAAGAAGCAGTGAAGGAAGGAGACTGGCAAATAGTCTCGAAATTCCTCGTTGCCCCCATATGTTATGAAAGAAGGGGAAAGAATCCCAGGTGTCAGCCATGGGTTTATGGGGAAATCAAGGATCTGTGTAGGGCAGCTAAAGACCATAGGAAGGACTTACCTTGTTTTAATGGCCTAATGAGGGCCATGTTTACAGCACATGTCTTAACCCCTATGATTTAAAATATATTATGACCATGTTGTTGTCACCTACAGAATACACCCTGTGGGAAGGGGGATGGAAGTGTTTACTAAATCAATTAATAGCAGACTATGCTAATAATGAGGCAAGGGTGGAATTGACAATCAACCATCTAGCTGGAGAAGGACAACACAGCCTACCAGATGATCAAGCAGCAGGTATCCCCAGAGAAGTATTGGATGATATCAAAGAGATGGCTTTGAAAGCTTTAATCCAGGTATGGGATGGTAGCACCCCCAATTTGGACTACCTTGGGTGGCTGCAGCTAAAGCTTTAGGACAATTAGACCATCTTGGGTGCCTGTTAAGTAAGCAAACCAATGCTACCTCCCTCACATTGAGTGGCCTGCTCTCAGACACAGAGACCATCAGACATGCCACCTTGCAGAACAGTGATAGAGTTTTTACTCTGGGCACATGGGCATGGCTGTGTAGACTCTGAGGGCATGTGTTGCATGAACCTCTCCAGCCACAGCGAGTCAATCCACAAGAGCATTCAGGTACTGAAGGAAGGGTTCAAGAAGCTTCAAGTGGAAAACAAAGACTGGTTCAATAAACTCTTCCAATCCAAAGGACTAAAGGGTTGGATGATGTCTAGCGTAAACAGGACTATTCTCCTAGTTGTTGTATTGTTAATTGTCCCATGTTTGTTTGGATGATTTTAGAAAGTTTGACAAAATTTTTTCAGTTCCATCTTTGTTGTAAAACAGAAAAGAGAAAGATACGCAACACAGGATCCTCATGGACACCTTGGAGGAGAGAATTGGAGGCCAGGATGGTACAAAAACCTCTTAGAGACACTCAGTGTGGGAAGGAAAATGCTTAAAAGTATCTAAAAGTTTTCTTAAATCTCTAAAATACTTTAAAACCTTGAGTATGTCAAAGCATTAATGAACCCCACTGAGTGTCAGTACAAAGTTCCCAAGGGATTCATTAAAGCAGATAACTGGGGCCATGATTGCACAAACCTCTCCCAGAGTCTGGATCAAAAGGGAAACACCAAGTACCTTAAAATAACTGAAGTACCTTGAAGTATTAATGAGCCCCACTGAGTGTTGTTACTGACAAAGCCTCTCCAGGGACTAATTACAGCAGATAATTGGAGGCCATGATTGCACAAACCTCTCAGAGACTCCAAGGCAAAAGCCAAACCCAAAGTCCTTTGAAAAACCTGCAGTCCCTGCAGGGAGCATGAAGGAGCCCCCAGGGCCATTCCTGAGCAAGGCTCCCCAGGGACTCCTTCCAGCAGATCCTTGAGGCCACTGGGATGTGGGCTAGGGGGGGATGCTGAGGGCAGGACAAGGGGCTGACAGTGCCCAGCCTGGCTGGGGCTGTGCCAGGAGGCCCCAGGGCCTCAGGACAAGGTGTCTCCTCCCAGCCCTTGGTGGCACAGACCCTGCTGTGCCCCAGGGCACCAAGACTTGGCTTCTCTTTGTCCCCACCTGTCATCACTGCCTGCAGTTCTCTGCTCTGCCTGGGGCCTGGGGACACTTTCTCAGTCGTGTCCCTCAGTGGGACCCATTAAAAGTCCAAGAAACTTTGGAGTTGGATTCTGACTTGGAGTTCTGGAGAGGTTTCTTCAGCTCCCTCTCAGGGACTGATGTTCAGGGCCTGAGCACAAAGCCCCAGAGGCTCATTAAAGTCCTTGTGCTGTGTCTGTGCTGCTGAGCTGGGCTGGGCTCCTGGCACAGAGGCAGCTCCTGGTAACCAAGAAGAGCTTCAAAAGCACATTTCTCTTGATGAGCAGCTCTTCTGCCAGCCCAGCAGGGCTGGGGCACTGCCTGCAGCCAGCCCGGGCACAGCACAGAGGCACAGAGAGCTTCAATCAGTCAGGGCTGGGAAGGTGCTGAGAAGTGCCTGGGGCAGAATCACTGCCAGCCCTTGGCACAGGAACCTCTGGCTGCAGGACAATGCAGCTGCAGCTCCTGGAGCCATCTCCTAAAGCTGGAACATCCCAATGCCTACAGAGCCTGTGAGTACAACTCTGAGTATTTCTGGTGCAGGGGATGAAATGCTCATGAAGCTCTGACATGCTGAGGGGTTCTGATCAGTCATAGAATATTTCCAAGAAAAGGATTTTGATAAAATGAGGAAATTTTTTAAGACTTTGTATTCAGTTTCCTACTATTGGAGAATGGCAGGAGAGGGGGGATAATATTAAAGGTTGATTATTAATTATTAATTATGAATTTTGACAAGTGTTTGAGACATCCAAACTGTTGTTTTTTAGTGATCAATAGGTTCACAGGAGATCCCTAATGTGCTTTCAGCCACTCTGCCCATGGACAGCACCAGCATCACCTTTGCTGGACCCATCAGGCTCAGTCTGAGCTGTCCTTTCTCCAAGCTGCAAACAGAACCTGCCCCAGCGAGTGCCCTGCAAACAGGCAGGGTTCTGGCAGGGCCAAGGAAAGTGCACAGAGATTTGGGGTCTGTGAGTGCTGGCAGGGAGAGATCAGGCACAGGGAAACACCTGCAGGAGGAAAATCTCCAGGAAGCAGAGAGAAGATCAGGCAATGAGAGAAAACAAAACCCAGCAATGCTGTGGCAGGGAGAGTTTAGAGATGCCCACAGGATCCCCTCCAGTGCAGCCCCTCCCTCTGAACAAGCCCCCTCCCTCCTGTGCCCCAGCCCAGCCTCTGCCCTCAGGGCGGGGCTCCAAGGTGTGCAGCCCCTCCTGTGCAGGCAGAGCTGCAGCAGAGCCGTGGGGCAGCTCTGCAGCCCCGGGCCCAGTTCCCTCTGCAGAGCACAGGGCTGGGAGCAGCTGCCCGGCCCTGGGGGCTCTGGCAGGGGGCACAGCTGGCTCAGGGTGATGCTGTCCCCAGTGCCCGGCTCTGGGCAATGCTGTCAGTGCAGCCAGGGAAGGAGCTGCATCTCCCTCAATCCAATGCCATCATAAGGACACTTGGAAGTCTCCCTGAGATTTCAGTCCAAGCTGGGAGCTTCAATCCAGGGTGCAAACCTGTCCTAGAGCATCTCTGAGTTATAAGATTGATGGGGAAAGGCAGAGGTGTTCTGACACTGAAAATGCTGCTGGGTTGGTGAAATGAGCAATGTGAGTTTTTGGCTACAAATGTGGAGCTGGGCTGGGGTGGATCCATCTGCTCTCAGCAGTACCTGGGACATTTGGGAAACATGGGAAGGTGATCACCCTCCATTTGAGAAAAGGTTAAAGCCCAGAGAAACTCCAAACAGGTCAGAATGACAGACCATCTCCCCTCAGTCTTAACTCATCACTTTGCCTCACAGAACTTGCTCTGTTCTCCCCTAAAGGAGCAGCAGAAATGCTGAGGGTTTTGATATATCCAAGAATACCAGGAGAGGAAAGGGGGGGGGAATAAAAGAAAAACCCCAGGCAAAAAGGGTCTGTCTGTGTGGGAGGATGTATGGGAAATGGCTTTGATTTTGGTTACAGGTATCTCCTAACTCTTCACTGTCCTTTTCCATGAACAGGTCCCCATGTGCAGCCCCAGCAAATGTCCAACAGCAGCTCCATCAGGCACTTCCTCCTGCTGGCATTGGCAGACACGCGGCAGCTGCAGCTCCTGCACTTCTGCCTCTTGCTGGGCATCTCCCTGGCTGCCCTCCTGGGCAACGGCCTCATCATCAGCGCCGTAGCCTGCGGCCACCACCTGCACACGCCCATGTTCTTCTTCCTGCTCAACCTGGCCCTCACTGACCTGGGCTCCATCTGCACCACTGTCCCCAAAGCCATGCACAATTCCCTCTGGGACACCAGGAACATCTCCTACACAGGATGTGCTGCTCAGCTCTTTTTTTTTGTTTTTCTTCATCTCAGCAGAGTTTTGCCTCCTGACCATCATGTGCTACGACCGCTACGTGTCCATCTGCAAACCGCTGCACTATGGGACCCTCCTGGGCAGCAGAGCTTGTGCCCACATGGCAGCAGCTGCCTGGGCCAGTGCCTTTCTCAATGCTCTCATGCACACAGCCAATACATTTTCCCTGCCCCTGTGCCATGGCAATGCCCTGGGCCAGTTCTTCTGTGAAATCCCACAGATCCTCAAGCTCTCCTGCTCCAAATCCTACCTCAGGGAACTTGGGCTTCTTGCTGTTAGTGCCTGTTTTGTCATTTGGTTGTTTTGTGTTCATTGTTTTCTCCTATGTGCAGATCTTCAGGGCTGTGCTGAGGATCCCCTCTGAGCAGGGACGGCACAAAGCCTTTTCCACCTGCCTCCCTCACCTGGCTGTGGTCTCCCTGTTCATCAGCACTGGCACATTTGCTCACCTGAAGCCCCCCTCCATGTCCTCCCCATCCCTGGATCTGGCCCTGTCAGTTCTGTACTCGGTGGTGCCTCCAGCCCTGAACCCCCTCATCTACAGCCTGAGGAACCAGGAGCTCAAGGCTGCAGTGTGGAGACTGATGACTGGATGGTTTCAGGAACATTAAACTGCTGGCCAATCTCTGCAAATCACTTTGAATAAAAGTCATCTTGATACTTCTTGTTGGTTTCATTTTGGAGGTTCTTTTCCTTTGTTTAATTTTTAAGTAATGTCCACAAATAAATGTCAATGTATCTGCCATTTCTGATTTTGTTTCTCTCCACCTTCCCTGTGGCCACAGACTGTGTCAATGAGGGGCTGCATTCTTGGTGGCTTTAAAGGAACTAAAGGATCTCCCAGCAGAGTTTTCTGCAGAGATGCCCTTTTGTTGCCTTCTCTGGAGCTGCAGCAGCAATGTCTGTGTGCAGAGCTGGGGGCAGATCAGTGCTGGCCCAGCAGCTGTGCCCAGCAGCAGCAGCAGCACTTGGTGTTGCCAGTGCTGCTGCCGTGGCCCTGCCCCGCTGCCCTGGTGGCCCTGGTGTTGCTGTAGGGCCTGAGTGCTCTTGGGGCCGGGCACAGCCCTGGGGGTGGCAGTGCCGGGGCTGCAGCAGGGACAGGCCATGGGCACTGCTGGGGCAGCGCTGACGCCTCAGGCCAGGCCCTGGGGGCTCCAGGCTCCTTGCCCAGGCTCTCTCAAGAACACAGCCAGGCCAATGCTCAGCACAGAAAACCCCTGTGAGCAGCCCCAGGCTGGCCGTGGGCAGGCTAGGGGCAAACAGCATGGCTGGAGCTCTGCAAAGGCCCTGGGGCAGATGGGAAGGAGCAGCAGAGCAGGGGCTGATCCATCCCCAGTGCGCTGCACAGCCTAGGGCAGCGTCCCAGAGCATCCTCATGGAGCTGCCAACAACATCCCCTCTGCAGCCCTGGCCTCTCCCCCAGCTCACACAGGTGCCCCATCCTTGCAGGCACAGACACGGCAGCACTGGCTCAGCAGCCCCTGTTTGCATTGCACAGAGCAGGTGGGAGCACCCCCACGCTGTTGCTGTGGGGACATGAACCTGAGGGAGCACAAATGCCATCAGCCCCTGGGGCCAGCAAGGGCTGGGGGACACCAGGGAAACCACTCAGCTTTGTCCTGGCCTCTGCACTCAGCCAGAAAGTTTGTTCCCATCAGCTGGGAGTTTCCTGTCCCACTGCAGACGCTGTTGCTCAGAGCCAGGGCTGCCTGGCAGCCACCCCCAAACTGCCCTCAGCATTTCCTTGGCTTCAACTTTGCATTCTTTACTCGTCCTCCTACAAATTTCTTCCTATTGCCCAGCCCTGTTCCCTGCCCTGCAAACAGCCCATCCCTGTTTGCCCTTTCCTCTCTGGCCCCACTCCCCATTGCAGTTCCTGACTTGGCACCATGGGAACGTCCCTTGGGGAGCAGGATCATCCTACAAGTGCTGCAGGAATTGTCTGCAGGCTCCTGCAGTGCCTGGTGCTGCTCCCTTGCCAGAGGCACCCCAGGCCAGGGGGGCACATCTGGGCTGCTGTGTCTGGCTCTGGGGCTCCCTGTTCTGGGCAATGAGGAGGAGTTGCAGAGGCTCTGCAGGACTGACAGGATGGGCTTTGACCCAAAGTGGCAGGTCCCCTCCTGAGGGACGTGGGCTGCTGGAGCTTCTGAAGAGGAGGCCCAGGGCTAATCGTGCAACTGCTGCAAGGGTGGTTTCAGAGAATCCCAGGATCAGCAAGGTTGGAAAAGTCCTTGGAGATCATCAAGTCCAACCTGTGCCCTGACACTGCCTTGTCTCCCCTGAGCCTCCTCTTCTCCAGGATAAACAACCCCAGCTCTCCCAGCTGCTCCTCACAGGACTTGTGCTCCAGACCCCTCACCAGCCTCGTTGCCCTTCTCTGGACATGCTCCAGCCCCTCCATGTCCTTCCTAAACTGGGGGCCCAGAACTTGACACAGCACTCGAGGTGCTGCCCAACCAGTGCTGAGCACAGGGGAAGAATGACCTCCTTGCTCCTGCTGGCCACACCATTCCTGAGCCAGGCCAGGAGCCATTGGCCTTCTTGCCCACCTGGGCACACTGCTGCCTCATGTCCAGCCTGCTGTCCATCAGTCCCTGCAGGTCCCTTTCTGCCTGGCTGCTCTCCAGCCACTCTGTCCCCAGCCTGTAGTACTGCAGGGGTTGTTGTGGCCAAAGTGCAGAACCCAGCACTTGGACTTGTTAAACCTCACCTTGTTGGATTTGGGCTCTGGATCCAGCCTGTCCAGGGCCCTGTCCAGAGCCCTCCCCACCCTCCAGCAGATGGGTCACCTTGGTGTCATCTGCAAATTTGCTGATGGTGGGCTCAATCCCCCATGCAGACCATCTATGCAGACCTGCCATTGAAATCCACGCTGGCTGGCTCTGATCCCTTGGCCATCCTGTGGGTGCCCTGTGGTGGCACTCAAGGTGATCTGTTCCATAACCTTGCCAGGCACCCAGGTCAGGCTGACAGGCCTGGAGTTCCCCAGATCCTCCTTCCAGCCCTTCTTGGGGATGGGCTCACACTGGCACCTCCAGTCCTCTGGGACCTCCCTGCTGAGCCAGGACTGATGGTAAATGATGGAGAGCAGCTTGGGGAGCTCATCCACCAGCTCCCTCATCCCCCTGGGATGGATCCCATCCCATCCCATACACCTGTGAGCATCTGAGTGGCTCAGCAGGTCACCAGCTGCTTCCTGCTGGATTACAGGGGCTGTTCTGCTCCCTGTGCCCATCTACCAGCTCAGGAGAACACTTGTCCTGAGGACAGCCTGTCCTAAAATTAAAAATTGTGATAAATAAGATGGTAAGTAGCTTAGGTTTTGGTTTTCTTTAGTTACTATATTCTCCATCGCATCCAATGAAGAGTAGAGGTTCTCCTTCTCCCTCGTTTTGCTATAAATTGTTTCTAATTTTGTTTTTGTTTTGTTTTACAGAAGCTGCCAGGTTAAATTCTAATTGAGCTTTCACCTCTCAACTTCACTTTCTTCATAACCTAACGACATCCTTAAACACTTCATGCATTTGTGGTCCTTTTTCCCCTGAGTTCCCACAAAAGCTCCATGGGCAGCCAGGCCAGACATTTTCCTCACTTGCTCATCTTTTGCCACACTGGGACAGGCTGCTCCTCCCTCCTTAACATTACTTTCTTGAAATGTGTCCATCCTGCCTGGACCCCTTTGTTTTTAAGGGCTGTTTCCATTACAAAAATGAGTACCTGATTCAGTACTCCCCAAATCAGCATCCTGAACAGGCCAAAGTCTGCCCTTCCTAATTCCAGTGCAGAAGTTTTTTTGCTGCCTCTCCTTCTTTCACAGGACATTGAAAACTTGATTATTTCATGGTCACTGTGCCCCAGGCAGCCTCCAAGCCCCACATCTGCCACCAGTCCTTCTCTTTTTGTGAACAACAGCAGACAGAGCTTTCCTTGGCAGTGGGAGTGTGACCAAAAATTCGGTAAAACAGAAAACTCCTTAACCCCAGTGTAGCATTAAGAAGCAGCATTCTTTATTCAGCTGGATGCATGGGGGATAGCTCCTCCCAAAGCCGTGCATGCTGAGTACAGGAAAGTTTCTGTTTATTTTCTGTATTTTGCACACACATTCATTGATTGTCCTGGACTAAACATACTTATGATAATAATTTCCCCAAAATCATTAACACATTTCCCCTCCCCTTTACCCATGTGTTCTTCTGTCCTGGGGGTCTCTCTGGTGGTCCCTGGTGGTCGTGGACCCCAATGTTCCAGTGGGCCTGGCTGAGCTGGCAGGACACTGAGGCTGGTGAACTTCCAGTTCCCCTTCTCACACAATGGGCATTGTGTGGTTTCCATAGGCCTGGGGTTTTGGAGAACAAACTCCAGGTGTCAGTTCACCTGGTGGAGACAATTGATCATCTGGTAACATGAAGTCACAGAGTGAGCTATGACATCACAGAGTGGGTTATGTGAAGTTATTGAGCAGCTATGACATCATAGACAGCCTCTGTGACATCACAGAGCTGTGACATCACAGGGCAGAGGTATGACATCATAAAGCAGACTATGATGTCACAGAGTTGGCTGTGTGACATTGGAGGATGGGCTGTGACCTCACAGAGCAGACTGTAACATCACAGAGCAGGCTGTGTGACATCACATAGCAGGCTGTGTGACATCACAGAGTGGATTGTGGCATCAGAGACCAGATCTATGACATCAGAGAATGGGCTGTGACATCACAGAGCAGGCTGTGACATCACAGAGCAGGCTGTGACATCATAGGGCAGAGGTCTGACATCATAAAGGAGACTATTACATCACAGAGCAGGTTGTGACATCACAGAGCAGGCTGTGACATCACAGAGGAGCTGTGTGACATCCCAGCAGGGCTGGGTGAGGTCACTGGGTTGGTCACTCTGCCCCAGCTCCCCCTCACAGTTTCTCCCAACAAGTCCAATGCTGTTCATGCCCAGTGAGGTCCCTGTCCCCCCACATCCCCCCAGCCCTCCTGGAGCCACAGCCTCCACCAAAGGATGTTCCACAGGAGCCACCCCAGAGCCTGATATGGGGACAGGGGGCCAGGGCTGTGTAACCAGAACATCAAGGACGTGGATTATCCAGGTCACTGTGGCCTGGTTTGGGTTCCCCAGGGCAGGAAAGATGTCTGGCAGCTGGAGCAGGGTCTGGGAAGGGCCTCCAAGGTGGGGCTGGAGCCCTTGGGCTGTGAGCAGAGGCTGAGGGAGCTGGGCTTGTCCAACCCGGAGCAGGGAAGGCTCAGGGGCTCCTCATCCCAGTCTGGCAGTGCCAGCAAGGAGGGGATGGAGAACACAGAGCCAGGCTCTTCACTGGGGGCCTGGTGGGAGGCAAAAGCCAATGGGTGGGAGGGGAAAGAGGGGAGATCAGCCAGGACAGGAGGAGATGAAATGAGTCAGGCTGGTTTCACCAAGAGCAGCCTGACCTCCCTTCTCCATCCACCACTGACAGCTTTGCAAATCAGGTATTGTTTGAGCTGCTTTGCTCCCACTCCAGGACGAGCATCCTGATGCAAGAACTTAATTGTGTTTATATTGATCACAGAACCACGTTGTGAGCCCAGGGCAGGACCCGGCCCCTGGCCTTGCTGAACCTCATCCCATTGTCCTGGGCCCATGGCTCCGGCCTGGCCAGATCCCTCTGCAGAGCTTCCTGCCCTCCAGCACAGCCACACTCCCACCCAGCTTGGGCTCACCTGGGAACTGACTGAGGCTGCCCTCGATGGTCTCCTCCAGATCAGCAAAAAAGAGATTGAACTGACCTGGCCCCAGTCCTGAGCCCTGGGGACACCCCTGGATGTGACTCCATTTCTCAGCTGCTCTGAGTGCCAGGGTTGGATGAGGGAAATGGTGGTGTGATAAATGAATAGGATTCATGACAACAATTGTAACTATATAGATATTTTAGAAAAAGTAACAGAGGAAAAGGATATGTAATTAGTGTCACAAAGCAGATGTTTTCAGATGTTCATGAAAAAACAGAATACAGGATGTAGTTTGAGAGAAGTAAAATCCCAAAACAGAATAGGCCTCCCAAGAATTAGAGAATCAGCCTTGAAATGGATAAAATTGGGATGATTCCAGGTATCTATGAAATAATAAGGCTTTTTTTTTTTAATATAATGCTGGCTTCTATAACACAAGACTTGAGGTGCATGTGCAACCTGTGGGGTTGTTCAAAGAACAGTGATGATGAGGAGAAGCCTTCGTCAGGTGCAACCACCAAAGAGCCAAAAGAGCCCTTGGCAACAGTGGGAGCATGTGCTGTGCAGTGTGGTGATGAAGATTTCAAGAATCAAAAATAGGAAGAGATTGACAGGAAAATATTGATGAATATGTATGAGCATACAGTATATAAGTTGTGTTTGGATTCCTTTGTTTCTCGTACGTGAGGCAGGGTGAAAAGCCCTCCCTGTACCCCGATCAATCAGTTTTGCTTATGCTTTATCAGAACCACTGCCAAATTTTTTGTATCTGCTTGATTATATTTCATAGTATTATTTTATATAAAATTATTTCTCAATTAAAATAGCTACTAAATTCAACTTTGTTGTTTATTGAATTATATAGAACTTCATTCATAACAGAGGGAAGGCATAGAGACAAAGTCTGATTGATTGTCAGCCATAAAAGTCTTGATTTTCATATCCATTCAGACTGCATGAGGAGGTGCTGGGGGGTCAGTATCAATTGGACATTGCTGATATCAATCTATAAAAAGGAAAAGAAAACTTAACTGCACAAAACACTTCTCTCTGCATTGTTTTCAATACAATATATTCACATTGAATACATTTCTGAAATGTGTCTAATTAACCACAGAAGGATTGAAAACTTAGATTATTCCCACGGGCTTTTCTTGTTTGGGTGTTTTGAACAAAAGTTTACGAGCCTTTGTCACTGAATTCCTGAACTGAGGAGCTCAGCAAGAAAGAGGCCTCTAGAGCAGTAAAATCCATCAGCAACCTCCACATGGCTGAGGATCCATCCCCATCAGAGCAGCAATGAACAGAAATGGGCACAGCTTTGTGGCTGCCCCAGCTTTGGCATGGGCCCTGGGCCTGGAGCAGGAGCAGCTCTTGAGGGCCCCAAGGCTGGGGCTCTTGTGCTGCCCTGGGCAGATGGGATGGCAGCAGGGGCTGCAGAGCTCTCAGCACCTCAGGCAGAGGGGAGCAGGGCAGCCAGGGAGACTCCTTTGGCCTTGGCCCAGCACCTTCCCCCATGGCTGGGGCTGAGTCCTGTGGCAGCTGCAGCTGCTGCAGTGCCCTTGCCAGGGGCTGAGGCCGTGGGGCCAGTGCCCAGAGCAGCCTGGCCTGAGCAGAGCTGTGGGGCCAGAGCCGGCTGGGCTGGGCTGGGGAGAGGCCCTTGGTGCTGCCCAGAGCTCAGGGCAGCTGGCAGAGCTTGCAGGGAGCTGGGCTGGGCTCCGAGAGCCTGGCCCAGAAACCATCAGTGTCCATCTCAGCCTGGCTGAGCGTGCAGGGGCAGGACTCAGGCCAGGCCTTGTGGGGCAGGGCCAGCACCTGTGCAAGGCATTGCAAACAGGCAAGTGGCCCAGAGAGGAGGCTGCTCTGCGCCCTTGGTGGCATGGACAGAGCAAGGAGGGGGCCCAGGACATTTGTCAGCACCAGCCTCTGTGCCTAGCCCTTGGCAGCCCTGGCTGCTGAGCCCAGCTTTGGCCTGGCCTGAGTTTGGCTGTGGCCCAGCTCCATCCTCCTGCGGGGCTCAGGGCCTGTTTCCCGGCCATGGCCAGCCCTGGCCGGCCTCTCTGCTGGCCCAGAGGCTGGCAGAGCCTGGGGCAGGGCTGTCTGTGCAGTCCCACAAGTGCCAGGGGCTCTGCAGGAGCTGGCAGAGGCTGCCCAGCAGGGAGGCCATGGGGCACAGAGCCCCAAGGCTGCTGTGGGCACCACGGCACAGGGGCCGTTCCCAGCCGCAGTGCTCCTGGCCTGGGCTGGGCCTGCACAGGGGCTGGGCCCGCACAGGGGTTGGGCCGCCATGGCTGGGCCAGCACAGGGCCACAAAGGGGCCACACAGTCGCTGTCGGGGCTGACAGCAAGGCCAGGCACACACAAGCAATTGCTGAGCATGGCCTGCGTGGGCCAGGCCTGACTGTGCCAAAGGCAGAGCTCAGCTGCCCTTGGGGGCTGCAGCAACAGTCCAGAGCCCAAAGAGCTTCCATGGCTGGGCTGGGACAAAGGCTGGAGGAGGAAAAGGCAGGGCTGCTGTGGGATGGGGATTTAATTCCAGCAGACACAAATGTGGAGCTTAGGAAGACTTGAAGTGAAGCCTCACAAGCTTCAAAGCGGGGGAAGTTACCAGATGAAAAACCATCTCTACATGGTGAGCACACACAATGCCTGTTCTTCAAAACCCACTGGCCCATGGAACTGCACAATGTGTAAGAAGAAGAATTCCAAAGCGACACTCCAGTTGTTCCAAATTTTAGCAGTTCACCGGGCAGTCAGGTGTGACTCTGACATCGCCAACCACCAGGGACTACAAAAGAGACCCCCAGGACAGGAGAACACATCTGTGAAGGGCAGGGAAAATATGTTAATGATTTCAGGAAAATTATTATGATGTGTATGTTTATTCTCTGACAATCACTGAATATGTTTGTAAAATAGAGTCTGTAAGCAGGAACTTTCCCATATTCAGCATGCACAGCTTTGGGAGGAGTGATTCCTCCTTGTGCATCTGCCTAAATAAAGAATGCTGCTTCTTACTGCTTCCTTGGTGTTAAGCAGTTTCTTTTACTTTTTCAAATTTTTGGTAGCAGTGTCACAATGGCCCCTTGTTTCCCTAAGGTCTCACTGTGTCACGATATTCTCATCAGTTCAGTCAGGCTCCACAGTGTCCCAGAGATCTACTTGGCTTTGCAATTTTAAAAGAGAGCCCTTGGTTCCATGAGGCCCTGCAGTGCTACACTGGCCCTTGGTTATACAAGACCCCACAGTGCCACAATGATCCCCTTGCTTTCCCGAGGCCCTGAGGTGTCACAATGGCCCCTTGGTTCTGTGGAGCCCCAGTGTCACAATGACCCCTTGAATCCCGAGCATCACAAAGGACACTTGGTTCCATGAGGCCCCTTAGCAGCACAATGGATTCCATGGTTCCATGAGGCCCCTTAGTGGCACAATGGATTCCATGGTTACATGAGGCCCCTCAGTGTAGCAATGGTCTCCTTGATTCTGCAGTGTTAAAATGGCTACTTGACTCCTTGAGGCCCCCAAGTGTCACAAAGCCCTCTTTGGTTCCATGGGGCCCCACAGGATCAGAATGGCCCCTTGGTTCCATGAGGTCCCATTGTATAACACTTGTCTCCTTGGTTCCAAGGGGATCTGCAGTATCACCATGGACATTTGGTTCTGTGGGATGCAACTTGTCAAAATGGTCTCCTTGTTTTCCCAGTGTCACAATGCTCTCCTTGGTTTCATGGGGCTCTGCTGTGTCACAATGGCCCCTTGTTCCCATGGGGAACCCCAGTGTCACAAGGGTCTCATTGGTTCTGTAATATATGGTAGGGATAATTCATGCTATTAATGTATGGTATAAAATATTGTAAAATCTAAACTACGTCTTTTGACCACCCCAACTGGGAGCAGCTGTCTATTTAGATTCAACAAGTTCCCGGACACAAGTTAAGATAACAATCAATGCCTTAACATAAGAATAGAAGCATCCAAGACGATGATCACCGGTTTCCCAAGTTGTCGGGAGCCCTACCCAAGAGCGATTACTGCCTCACCGATTGCATCAATCAAGATAGTCAGTGGCGCCATCCTGATACATCTGAATACACGGCTCCTCCGAAGCTGATTGACGCCGATGGCACACCTGGATTCAGCCTTTGTCCACCTCTGCCCATGGAAAGAAACAGTGATGCATGTGAAGAGACACAAAGGAAATTTGGTCATCTTTGCCTCGGGCAGAATAAACTGTATAAAACCTCTCCACGTGAAGCAGCGAGCGTGAGCAGGGGAGGTGAGCAGGGGAGACTGACACTCGAGAGGTCAGATCCGTGTTCACCCCGTGCCAATCCCGGGCTCAACGCTATCTCTTTGGCTGTGGTGGTTTCAAAGACTGAACTTCAGTCTCGCAGACAAATTAATAAATCTTTGCTAAATTTTTGATAATTTTGGCTCACAATTTGATCAGTTATAACAGTTCCACACTGTCACAATGGACCCTCGGTTACATGAAGCCCTGCAGTGTCACAATGGACATTTGCAGGGCTGGAATACCTCTGCTCTGGAGCCAGGCTGAGAGCTGGAGTTGTTCAGCCTGAGCACGACAAAGCTCCAGGGAGACATTAGAGCCCATTCCAGCACTTATAGGGGCTCCAAGAGAGCTGGAGAGGCACTTTGGACAAAGGTCTGGAGTGACAGAACAAGGGGGACATGAGGTGATGGAGGGTAGGTTTAGATGAGATATTGGGAAGAAATTCTTCCCAGTCAGGGTGATGAGGCCCTGGCACAGGTTACCCAGAAAGGCTGCAGACTCCTCACCTCTGGAGGGGTTCAAGGCCAGGTTGGATGGAGCTGTTTGGTCCAGTGGAAGGTGTCCCTGCCCATGGCAGGAGACTGGAATTGAATGATATTTAGGATTCCAACCCAAGCCATTCTATGATCCTGGATCTGCCCTTCCCTGCCCACATTCAGCAGCAGCAGGTTGACATGTTCCTTTTGCAGCCATTTACTGCAAACACAGCGAGTGAATGAACTTTGCTCTGGATGTTGCTTGCAGCCTCCATCAGCTCCAGCTGGGCTTTGGCTCTCCTAAACACATGAACACATGCTCAGGTCAGATTTCTGAATTCCTCCTGCATAGCTTGTCCTCACTTCCACCTCCTGGCCATTGTGTTGTGGCTCATCCCTGTCATTTGTCTCTGAGGCAGCACAGCCCCTCTGCCCAGCACAGGCCCCACACCCCCCTCATCAGACACGGCACAGCACAGGATGTGTTTTGGGTGGGCAAATGTTCCCCACCAGAGTGTCCATTCCAGACCTCAGTGTCCAGCCTTTCCAGTCATGTCCAGTGCCTGGGTTCACAGAGCGCCCTGCTCTGGGGTCTGCTAAGGGCTGGCTGAGGAGCAAGCCAAGGCAGGGCTGATGCTGCCGCTACACCGGTGCTGAAATCAGCAGGAGGATGGAGATAACCACAGAACAAATAGACAAATAAACTGGTGTAGTGAACCCCAAGGATACAGGAAAAGCTCCTTGGAGAATTGAATGCTGAGTCATTCCTGAGCGGGCGTTGTCCTGTTCCTCTGACCCGACCGTGTTGAGACCCTGTCCTTTAATCAGTTAAGACAATACTATTGTAACTCTTTTAGCTATTGGTCAGTTAAGGAATATGCTTAAACCTGCGGCTATTGGCTGGTTCTGGATCCATGCCAAGGCTATAAAAATAGCCCTCTGTACCCCCACTGGGGAGAAGAAGAAACGCTGTAACCCTTCGCGGACCTCCCGAATAAACTTCACTGCGGAATTTCGGCGTATTCTCTTCCCCTCTCTCTCCCGTCTGCTTGCCACTGCCCCGGGCAATTCCTCCTAGCTGCTGAGCTGAACTCATGAAAGAGCTGACAGATCACTATAAGCTGAATATCACTGGCTTGCTAGGAAGGAGCTCGGTGGCCTGGCCATTGCTTAACTCAGCTATTGGGTCTCTGCTAGAGACTTGATTTACTGAGCTAGCTGGGCATATATATGATAATAGTCGGGCTTACCTAGAGAGGCTCGCATTATTATTATATAGTAGCGCAACGACGTTCGTCCACGGATCCCTTCGGAGAAGATTCCTACTTGAGCATCGAAACCCCCCGGGGCTTCAGTTAATTGCCTGCCGAACGCCGCTTCGCTGGGAAAAGGGACTTTTTCGTTCTAGAGGGAGACTTCTTTTCCAGCGGTCAGATTCGAACCTCACTTCTAAAACCTGAACATAGATTGTTCGAGGAGAACTGACTAGCAGACGCCTTCCACAGAATTCACCCCAAAGGATTGGTATGTATAAACTAACAGTTGCGCGCGCCCTTTCGGGGTTCTGATTTTTTTTTGAGTTTTTTTTTCTTTTTTTTTTTTTCTGTTTTTTTTCTGTTGGAAGGAATATGGGTGCCTCTTTACGCACCCCAAAGCTTTCTGATATCGAGAGAGAGATTTATTTAACCATTGTAGAAATTCTATCTACTAACAACTTTTCCTTTTCTTCTGGTAAACTTTCAAAAAGCAGTCTTAAAAGATTTATCTTATGGATTACCTCGCATTTTCCTGAAACTAATAAGAACACTGTTACTGACGATTCCTTTTGGGACAAAATTGGCAACACTCTCTATATAACTCAAACTAGACAAGATTTCTCTGTAACTAATTTCTTGCCTTTATTTCATTTTATAACTAAAAGTGTTCAGAATTTTAACTCGCAAAAACCTTTGCAAACGTGCTCAGTCAGTGGCCTTTCGAATGCAAATGGCTTGAGTGATAAGACTCTGCTAATCAGCCCGGCTACCACTGTGCCCGCGGGCTCTGAGATAACACTCTCTCCCTCTACCGCGGGTCCTGGGGGCTCCGACCCCTACAGTCGTTTCTTATCTAACTCGCCACACATCCTGCATACCCCTGGCCGGGCCTCTCGCCCATGCCAGGTTCCGGCGGTCGGGTTCCCGTCCTCAGCCAATCCCCCCCCCGCCGCGCCCCACCCCGCCCCCTCCCTCGTTCTCCCTCCGGCCTCGTTTCCGCCGTCCCCCCCCGACTTCCCCCCCACCGCCGCCTCTCAGGTTCGCTCCTCCCGCGCGCCCCCTACCGGGACCCGCCCGCCCCGTCCCCCTCCCTCTCCCGCGGTACCCTCCGCCTCTACACCCCCCCCTCATCCTGCCGCGCTGGCACCCGCCCACACCTCTCCTGCCGTCCCGCCCCCCGCCTTTCCCGCCGGCTCTGTCCCCCCCGCCCCCTGTCCTCAGCCTTTCCCGGGACAGGAGAACGTTACTAGCGCCGTCCAAACACCTATCAATCCTGTAACTGCGGCATTTCAATCCGGCAACACTGAGTGCGTGCTCCCCGACTCCCTATCGCACCCCACCCTGTTTCAGCCCCCTGTCCCCCCTCCGCGCCTCCTCAACACCCCTCCCTCCCCCCGAACGGAATTTCAGAAACACCCCAAGTTATGAAACCCCCCGACCGTTCTTGTGCTTGCTGTGCTTCTACCCTGGTGCCAATAGCGCCACCCTCTGACCAGCCTGTGAAACCCTTGAAAAACGTTTCTAAGCGAATAAAACGCAAATCCAAATTAATAATACAGTCCTCCTCAGAGGCCTCCTCCAGTGAATCAGATTCTGAATCGATTCATTCAGATCCATGGGCTTTCATTAAAATGGAGGTTGTCAAGGCTGGTGATTGGGATCTTGCACAGAAAATTAATGCATTTCCAGTCGAGTACTTGCAAGGACGGAACGGTGGAGCAGCCACCACTAAAAGGTGGACAGCAATTTCGAATAAGGAATTAGTACAATTGAGAAATATAGCCAAAGACCATGGCAGAAGTGCACATATCTTTAGAAATTTTCTAGAAGCTATGTTCTCTGCATATCTTTTACTTCCACATGATGTAAAAAATATTGCAAATTGCCTCCTATCCCCAGCAGAATATATGCTATGGGAAAGGAATTGGAAAAAACATTTGAAAATATTATCAGATTCCTATGCTGCAGATGCTAATAAGACGAACTTTTCAGTGGATCAGCTTGCAGGTGAAGGTGCATTACAACAACCTGCAAATCAATTAGAAACTTTAACAAAAGACGCATTACAAGATGTTGCAACTGCAGCAAAAACCTCTCTGCTTCTCATGCATGATGAGTCACTGCCAACAATGCATTTTTCTACTATTAAACAAGGGTTAGATGAAAGTTTTATTAAATTTGTAGACAGAATTAAAGATGCTTTGGAGAAACAGATTGAAAGTGCAGAGGCAAGGAAGGAACTCTTATGTAAGCTTGCTTTAAGTAATTCAAATGAAAGGTGCAAAGCCATTTTGAGGTCCCTACCCGTGGATACAAACCCTACTATAGAGCAAATGCTAGAATGCTGTACGCGTCACATGTCCACTGAAAACACAGTGGCTCAAGCTGTTACTAAGGGTATTGCTGAAGGAGTTTCTGGGGCTTATGCAATAATGACTTCTAAAGACCAAGCTAAGTGCCATCACTGTGGCGGACTTGGACATTACATCAAGGACTGTCCTGAGAGGTCACCTCCCCGATACCACCGCTACCCTCATCAGAGACCCCAGATCCAGCAACGCCTCCAGCAGCGTCCGGGAAACGCCTTGGAGCCCGGTCCAGGGCCCCGGGCGATGACAACAAATCAAAGGCCATTCAGACCCAACCACGCTTCAGCCCAAGGCGTTCCAGACCACAAGAAGAGGATTCAACCCACGGGACAACCCAGATGGGAACCCGCCGACAACTGGTAACTGCTTTGTCCATTGAGTTTACTAATGATAATGTCCACAGAATTCCCACTGGTAAATATGGACCTAAAGGTGATCCCTCAGACATTTTAATTACAGGGGACTCTCTTAATTGCCCAAAGGAAATATTTGTTGTTCCAGAAGTGCTTACGGTGATGCCAGGACAAGAAATCCTCATCCAGGTATATTGTATGGACTTACCATTTTTTCTTTCAAAGGGTACCCCAATAGCACAAGCCTTTTTGCTTCCAAAGAATCACAGGGAACAGATACCTCTCAACCCTACAGCCATGTGGGTACAAGTCGTGGGAACATCCAAGCCTTTCATCGAGTGCGGCCTCACCTGCAAAGGAGAGTTGACCCACCTGCCAGGGATGCTGGACACCGGTGCTGACGTGACCATCATCGCTCGCTCAGATTGGCCTAAGCGCTGGGAGCTACAACCTGTTGCAGGTATGATTTCCGGGATTGGTGGAAATACAGTATCCATGAGGAGCAAGCACAACATCCTTGTTGAAGGTCCTGAAGGTCAGATGGCAACCATTCGCCCATTTGTGGTAAGGGGCCCCATCACCCTTTGGGGCAGAGGCGTTTTATCCCAGTGGGGAGCCACTTTAAGTATTCCCACTCGGGATTTTTCAGTGGGGCCACTGAGTTAGGGGCGCTTCCTGAAACACCTCGACTCATCTGGAAAAGTGACAAGCCTATACATGTCCAACAGTGGCCCCTTTCTAAAATTAAGTTGCGCGCCCTAAACGCTCTTGTGGAAGAACAGCTAGCTAAAGGTCACATCGTTGAGTCCGACAGCCCTTGGAATTCTCCTGTCTTCGTTCTACCAAAACCTGGGACAAACAGATGGAGGCTTCTCCACGACCTTCGCAGAATCAACGAGGTCATCGAGGACACGGGCTCTCTCCAGCCTGGTTTGCCCTCCCCATCGATGTTGCCTAGAGACTGGGAACTTGTTATCATAGACATTAAGGACTGTTTCTTCAGCATTCCTCTACATCCAGATGATGCTCCTCGGTTTGCCTTCTCCGTTCCCTCGCTCAACAACGAGGCCCCGCTCAAAAGATACCATTGGACCGTTCTTCCTCAGGGACTTAAAACGTCGCCGAGTATCTGCCAGTGGTATGTGGCTCACATCTTGTCTCCCATTCGGAAATTATTTCCAGATTCCATAATCTACCATTATATGGATGATATCCTGGTGTGTGCTTCAGACAAAACTCATTTGGACAACACAGTTAAAAAGACTATTGAAGCCATAGAAAAGGCAGGGATGGAGATTCGTGAGGACAAAATCCAGTACATCAAGCCATGGACTTACCTTGGAGTCCAGATCCGGGAAAGGACCATCGTACCCCAGCAGATCACTATACTTAATGATCCAAAAACCTTGAGAGACTTACACAGCCTCTGTGGATCCATCAACTGGGTACGTCCACTGCTAGGAATTACAACAGAGGACCTTGTTCCCTTGTTCAACTTTCTTAGGGGACCTAAGGAATTGGACTCTCCCTGCACTCTCACAGAAGAAGCCAGAGGCGCCATTGTCAAAGTCCAGGAAGCTCTGTCTTCACGCAAGGCTCATCGCTTCGACCCCAGCCTGCCTTTCCAGTTCATCATTCTGGGAAAAGCACCCCGATTCCATGGACTGATTTTTCAATGGGACTCTCAGCTTCGAGATCCTCTGCTGATACTAGAATGGATTTTTACAAGTAACCAGCCCACAAAGACACTTACCACCTACCAGGAGATCATAGCTCACCTAATAAAAAAGGCTAGGACTCGCCTTCGCTCTCTTTCAGGTTGTGACTTTGAATGCATATACTTGCCAATAACTCTTACTGATTTTGAGGATCTGATCCAAACTAATGAGAGTCTTCAATTTGCCTTAGACAGCTACACAGGTCGAACCACAGCTCAAATCCCAAAGCACAAACTTTTTAATTCTAAGGAAACCTTTCATTTGATTCCAAAACGAATCCAAAGCGTAAGACCTCTTAAAGCTCTAACCCTCTTTACTGATGGCTCAGGGTCCTCCCACAAGTCAGTGATTACATGGAGAGACCCCCAAACTCAAAATTGGGAATCTGACATACAAATTGTACAGGGCTCACCACAGATTGCAGAATTAGCAGCTGTAGTCAGAGCTTTTGAAAGATTTAAAAATGAACCCTTTAATCTGGTCACAGATTCTGCTTATGTTGCTGGTATAGCTATGAGAGCAGAACACGCTCTTCTCAAAGAGGTTTCTAACCCAAAGTTGTACCAACTGCTCTCTAAATTGGTACGCCTAATCTCCCACAGAAAGCAGCCTTACCATATAATGCATGTGAGGTCCCACACGGACCTTCAAGGTATTGTTGCAGAAGGCAACAGGAAAGCAGATGCTTTAGCAATGGTTGTAGAAACTGCTAATATTCCTGACATCTTTGCCCAGGCAAAGCTGTCTCATGCGTTTTTTCATCAAAATGTGCCTGCCCTTAGGAGGATGTTCAAACTCTCAAAGGATCAGGCAAAGGCTATTGTGGCTACATGTCCAAACTGTCAGTCCTATCAGATACCATCTATGGGAATGGGAGTCAATCCCAGAGGTCTGAACAGCTGCCAGCTGTGGCAGACAGATGTTACTCACTTTGCACCGTTTGGAAGATCAAAATACGTGCATGTATCGGTTGACACATTCTCAGGAGCTGTGTTTGCATCATCACACGCAGGAGAAAATGCACTGCATACAATAAAACACTTTCTACTCGCTTTTGCCACCCTGGGAGTACCAAAGGAAATCAAAACAGATAACGGACCAGCCTACACTTCCTGTAAGTTAAAGGAGTTCTTCAATGCATGGGGCATAGCACACAAGACTGGCATACCTGTAAACCCCACAGGACAATCCATCGTGGAAAGGACACATCAAACCCTCAAAAGAGTCCTCAATCAGCAGAACAGAGACACGAAATTCACATCTCCAGTGGAAAGACTTTGTAAGGCTCTCTATGTCATCAATTTTTGAACTGTTCAGTTTCAGAGCCTGATCCACCAATACTTTCGCCACTTTGCAAATTCCACCCAAGCAAAGCTTACTGAGAAACCACCAGTGCTCGTGAAGGATCCTGAATCACATAAATTTTCTGGGCCTTATCAGCTGATTACTTGGGGTAGAGGACATGCGTGTGTGCTACTGCCATCCGGTCCAAGGTGGTACCCAGGAAAAAATGTAAAACCATACTTAGAATCTACGAATACCGCTCCTGCAGATGAAGACAAGAACTCTCCTGAGGCAAACACAAGACCACCTCAGAACCAAACCAGCTCGGCCTGGAGAAGAAGACGTCGCCGAACTCCCTCTAACACCAGCACAGACCGCCCCATCACAAGACAGCAGACAACACTGAGGACAACATAATGTCCTGCTGCATCAAGCATAGATAGCCTTAACATGAAAGTGTTTTTTGAATTATGTGTTGTTACTCTGGTTTTTGCATTGTAAATACCCTATTGTTCCTTTTCTCTAACTTTTAAAAACCCCTCTTGCTTTCTACCCACTCTCTCTCCCTTAGCATAACTTAGAAATTAAAAGAAAAAGGGGGGAGGACATGAACAGGAAAAGATCTAGGCAAAACCCTCTCATCATAAAGCTAACAATTTTGTTTATATTCCCTATCAGAAGCCCTATTCCTGCCCAAAGATGAAAAATATCTCCGTTGGTGCTGTCCTCACTGCAGCCTGGATGTTCTCCACTGCACCGCATGTCTCCGGCTGGATCAGCCCTCAGCCCAGTCATAATGTCTGGGTAACCTTAGCAAAAACGCTAAAACAGGACAACCTGTGCTTGTCCATGGGAAGCATTGATAACCCACTTTCCACATGTCTAGTAGGAATTCCCTTTGTTGCAGATGATTGGCCTTTCTATAACTCAGAGGTTCTCCGCACCACAGGTAAGACACCCAATGTGGTTGATACTTGGGACGAGTGGACAAAAATTCTGCCAGATGATAATCAGGAGCCCCAAGAATTGGATCTATTGGGGTCCTCCATGGCCACATATTGCGTCAAATTTTACTTTAGACGTCCAAAAAATAGTAATTGGCCAGGAATTGACCAGAACAAAAACACATATCGAAAAGATGTATCACCAATTAACAAAGCCTATAACCCTCATGATTGGTGCAATTACACGGCTCGTGTGATCTCTGTGTCCTCGCTCCATCCCAAAGTATTACCCAAGGGAATGTTTCTCATCTGTGGTGATAGGGTTTGGGCAGGGATCCCCTCCCGACTCCAGGGAGGTCCCTGTACCCTTGGTAAACTTTCCACCCTTACTCCAAATATCACCCTGTTACATAATTGGAAAAAGGAAAGCGAATCAAAACGCCAAAAAAGGTCCTACACCGAATTTGATGAAAATTGTGACCCTAAATTGTATGATTGGAACAAACCGAAAAAGATTGCGGTCTCCTTGTTTTTACCATGAGTAGCTGCAGCTAAAGCCCTCGGTGAAATCAGTCACCTTGGGTGTTGGCTCAGTAAACAAGCTAATGCTACCTCTGCAGCCCTGAGTGATCTCTTAAAGGATGAAGAAACTACAAGACAAGCTTCACTCCAGAATCGAGCAGCAATCGACTTCCTGCTGCTTGCCCACGGACACGGCTGTGAGGACTTCGAAGGAATGTGCTGCTTCAACCTCTCTTCACGATCGGAATCCATCCATGCGAACATCCAGAAACTGAAAGATCTCATGAAGGACTTGAAAGTAGAAACAATTCCAGACTGGGTTAATGAACTTTTTGGGCATTGGGGATTAACAGGATGGGCTGCTTCCTTGGTTAAAGGAATTTTGCTGATTCTCCTTGTAGTTGTGATTGTGTTAGCTATGTTCTCGTGCCTTTTCCACTGTTTTAAAAGAACTATAGGGAATGCCTTTTTAGTAAAAACAGAAAGGGGAGTTGTAGTGAACCCCAAGGATACAGGAAAAGCTCCTTGGAGAATTGAATGCTGAGTCATTCCTGAGCGGGCGTTGTCCTGTTCCTCTGACCCGACCGTGTTGAGACCCTGTCCTTTAATCAGTTAAGACAATACTATTGTAACTCTTTTAGCTATTGGTCAGTTAAGGAATATGCTTAAACCTGCGGCTATTGGCTGGTTCTGGATCCATGCCAAGGCTATAAAAATAGCCCTCTGTACCCCCACTGGGGAGAAGAAGAAACGCTGTAACCCTTCGCGGACCTCCCGAATAAACTTCACTGCGGAATTTCGGCGTATTCTCTTCCCCTCTCTCTCCCGTCTGCTTGCCACTGCCCCGGGCAATTCCTCCTAGCTGCTGAGCTGAACTCATGAAAGAGCTGACAGATCACTATAAGCTGAATATCACTGGCTTGCTAGGAAGGAGCTCGGTGGCCTGGCCATTGCTTAACTCAGCTATTGGGTCTCTGCTACAGACTTGATTTACTGAGCTAGCTGGGCATATATATGATAATAGTCGGGCTTACCTAGAGAGGCTCGCATTATTATTATAAACTGGGGTGAGTGCCCAGGTCTCAAAGCAGCTGGTGGAAGAGGCTGGAGGGACGGTCAAGGCCCTGGGGCACCTTCTCAGACTGGCCGTACTACCAAGGCCACAGATCAACCTCCTCAATGCTGCACCTACCTGAGATCCCTGCCAGGGGACTGGCACAGCATCACGCACCTGCTGGAATGTGCCCTGGCCCGGCAGAGTCACACAGCTCTGGTAAAAAAACAAAAAAGAAAAGAAAAAAGAAGAAACTCTCTCTTTGATGACTCTGTTGCCCAGAGACCAACAGAGCCAGTTCTGCCAACAGATGCCAAATAAATTAGACATTTGGAATTATACATTGAGTGTTACAACACTAATACCAGTACTACAACATTAATAGCTGTATTTGAGTTAAATCCAGGAGTATTGTAGGAGTGGTGGTGAAATCCCACTATGCTTTTTCTGGGGTGCTAAGGTGAGCTAATAATATAAAATATAAAAATTAAAATAATAAGTTCTACTCACTCCATTAAATAGCTATTCATTTTACATTCAGACTTAATTTTTTTCTGATCAGCCAAGATCAAAGAAACAAACAATTTTCCATAATGTATTCATGGCATCCAGGCTGTGCCTAATCAATATGCTACTTACTTTTTACTTTTTTTCCATTTAAAGTGTAGCAAGAGTCATGGCAACAATTTTTGCTATCAGACAAAAACCCCATGAAATAAGTAAGTAAGGCCTGAATTGACCATTTTTTCTCTCTGTAGGAATGAATTAGGAACTGGATTCGTGTCTGTAGACTGTGGGCGGGAAGGGACAATGGACTTTGAATAGGAATTCTATGAAATATTAACTTTGTGGTCTCCCTCCAACCCTTCCTGACTGGTCCCTCACCCTCTGCAGCACAGCTGGGCCTTGATGAGGCACAGACACCGAAAGCCCTGGGGGGCTCTGGAGGGCAGCAGGGCTAATTCAAACCTCAGCAAAGCCCACTGAAGGCCCCGGGTTGGTCCAGGGAGCTTTTCCCACTCAATCCCCTCTGGCAGAACTGGACACAGCCCTTGAGGGCCCTCAGCAGTGCCCAACCCAGGGACAGCCACTGCCCGGGAAGCCTTGAGAGGAGGGGGTGGCACTGCTGTGCATTGCCAACAGTGATTGCACTGGCCTTGCCCGGAGGGGCAGCTGCACATTGCTGATTGCTCTGCTGCAGACAGTTCTGTTTAGGCAGGGTCACGCTTTTGTGGTTGGTTTTGTTGTTGCAGACGCTGATATTCTTAAGGAAATCCCACCAGGATTGAAGGACAGCTGTGTGAGAGTCTGTCCAAATTTTCCCTCATCTGCCTCACGATTGTCATTGGGGGACCACTGAAGAGAAGAGCCCCCTGTCTGAAAACCTCTGGCTCTGAAGAAGAAAGTCACATGCCAAAGGCCCTGAGACCTGAGAGCACAGTGTTAAGCTATTTGTTGTTTGCTGTATGCTAAGAAGGGGGCTCCATGCCCTGTTTGCAACAATAGCTTTTGGAAGCTGTCCCACCTCTCAGCCTGGCTGGACTTCTCCTGAGTTTTGGGTGGTCTCCCACAGAAGACCCTCACCTGTTTTACAGCCACCGTGACAGACAGACTGAGATGTAAGGAGCCTCTCCATCAAGGACTGAGGCATGAAACCCCCATGTGAAAAGGCCCCTCTGCTCCTTCCAAGGACTGGGACTGAAACCCCCAGCCCGGGGAAGGGGTGTGGGGGAGGCAAGCTGACCAAACCGAGATGTTTGCCTGCAGGTTGTGACCACTGGACTAAGAAACAATGGCTCTCATTTACTGCTGAGAACATGGACTACCTGTTACATCTATTCCTTATTGTATCTGTTTCCCTCCCACTCGGAATTTTCAATAATAAAAACCTCTGAGTTAGCTAGAGGTTTTGAGATCTCCCCAGCATAACAGGTGGATCCTCGACTGGACTGGACCAAAGGACTTCATCTCTACGTTTGGTAGCTCTATCCCCCTCTTTCTCTCTCTCTCTCTTTTCTCTCTCTTTCTCTATATTTTTCTCTCCCTTAATCTCTCTATCGCATTTCTGTTGTGGTTATTTCAATAACACTGCATTTGTTGATTGTTACTGCAAATCCCCTGTGCCTTTGTTGGTTCTTTGCACCTTGAGATCACTCCTATGAGCCACCACGTTATCCGTTCACTAGGACGGATCGTGACATAAATTGGCATCACGGGCAGGATTATGGTAGCCAGAGAGATTTGCAGGTTCTGTGTAGTCTGTATCAGGAGAGAGAGTCTCACTCCACAAGGGGTTGTGATTCAAATCTCTTGCAAACTGCACACGCCTAAAAGGCAAATCTCATGCTCAATTGGGTGCTCTGGCTCTGGAATTGGCACAAAAGATCTCTCGGTGCAAAATGGGGGTAACTGTTACTGTTGTATTTGTGTGTATCTGGACTGTCTAGGAAGGAAGGGACACCTGATGCAACCACACAGAGCCTCCTAGACAGATTCTGTCCCTTCACCTACACAGGGGAGTGAGGGGCGGCGCAGCAAAGGCTGAGTGACTTTTCCCCTGCTGCAGGCTTTGGTCCCCTCACAAAGGAATCGTTTGTGGTTTTTTGTGTGTGTGTGTGTGTGTGTGTGTGTGTGTGTGTGTGAGTATGTATCTGGACTGTCTGGGAAGGAAGAGATAACTTGAAGAAACTAAGCAGGGCCTCCCAGGCAGATTCTGTCTCTTCAACTACCCAGGGAAGCAAGGGGACACTGGAAAGGCTGTGAGATTTATGTAACTTAAGTTTACAATTAACTCCCTGGTGTAGCTTTGGTCCCTTCACAAAATGACTAAAAACCTCAGTGCAAAAGGTAAAGCTGAATTTTATGCTCTGCTTGCTAAATACAATGCCACACCTTCTCCAGGAGGAGAAGAATGGGCAAACTGCAATTGGTTTAACTTAGAAAATGTTATTGATAGAATATGTTCTTTGCAACATGAAACAAAATTCAAACTGGGCACAAATAATAAAACCATCCTCTGCTCAGTCTTGGGAGCCTGCCTCACAGCAGCTGTAGAATCTTGCTTTAAGCGAAAAAGTGAGGAAAATGCTATAATAGACTCCCTCCAAAACCTAGTTGAAGTTTTGCAAAAACAATTAGATGAAGAAAGAAATGTAAATAATTTATTACGGGCTGCCCTGAGAGAGGAACATGTTAAAAATTCACATAACACTGATTCCTCAAAAGAAACAGAGGAGAAGGAAACTCCTCACATTAATCAAGATTACTCTCAAACAGAATTAGCTCTGATGAAAAATTGTGGGAAACACTGCTGTAACAGCACGAAACCTCTAATTAAAACAGAATGTAGCTATATCAATAATGAAGATCTTGACCCACAAAAAACCACTAAAGAAATCCTGTACACTGCTACTGAATTAACAAAACTTGCAAAGCAGTACGGGCTTCTCCCCCACAAATCTGAAACAGAACACATTTGTCAAGTATCTTTCACTGGGGGAGATCAGATTCTTTTGTCAGAACAAAGAGCTGGTGAGTGCTGGGGACATGGGGTGTTCTTAACAACGGGAGACAGACGCATCCCATGGTCCCTAACTCAGTGTGCAGCTCATTGGGCAGGGGGGCTCAACCCCTTGGAAAGGGGAGACCTTTAACCAGAGCTGGTACCCCGACCAACCCCGGGAAAACATTCACAAAGCTGCTTGCTTGCAAATGATGCATGAAAAGAAAATCATTTCAAGTTTTGAGTTACCAATGCAATCACCTGTAAAGCCTGAAATTATGACCCCTTTAATTCAAGGGTTCCAGGAAACACCTTAAACCTACAACAATTCTCCTTCAAAAACCATAGTAGCTATATCTCCTGTAGAAACACCAGATAGATTTCTTAGTAACCAGGACGACCCATTTGTTCCCCTTTATGACTTGCTGAGCAAAGGGGAGAAATGGGATTGGACTCCTTCTCAGGAGGAAGCATTCCAATTGCTGATTTTTGAAGCAACAGCTCACCAAGCACTGGATCCTGTCCATCCCACAGATCCCTTTCAGGTGGAATGGGGATTTGCCTCCTCAGGGCTGTCAGTACACATTTGGCAGTGGGGTTCTGAGGGTCCAATGAGGCCTGTTGGTTTCTATTCCTGTGGTTTCAAAGATGCTGAGAAAAGATTCACTACCTGGGAAAAAGGATTGTTTGTGCTTAGCTTAGCTCTCATAGAAGTGGAAAAAATCTTGGGCAATCCAAGAAACTGGGAGCTTGGGTAGCAGCCAAAATAAACCTGCCTCTGTGACTAAAGCAACCCCTCCTCTCTCCCCCGCTTTGGCTAACAGAGAGGGAGAAGATGCTCAGGTTGATGAACTGTTAACTGTTTGGTGTATTTTCCAAAGTGAGGGACAGAATTATTTTCTTGTCTGTATTTACACCGAGTCCTATGCTGTGTTTATATTTGGGTTGGTCCAGGCCGATGCTTTTAAAAGAGCTACAGGAGATAATACTGTTAAAGCAATGCAAGGATGGTTTGGGATTTTCCTAAAACCACAGGAAATTCAATCTGATAATGTTTCTCACTTTACTGTCAAAGGTGTGCAGGATTGGGCAAAAGGTGAAAAGATTGAATGGACTTCTCACACCCCTTACTATAGATGGGGGTAAATGGGTGTTCCAAAATCACTGCTTTTTGCCCGACAGCTCCAAGCATAATTCCTTCACTACAGGGACCAGATGATTTCAAGAACCCAGCACATTACCCTGGACAACCTGTTTTGGTGGACTCCCCCCTACTGTAGGGGAAGTACCACTGGTGTTCAAAACCTCTCTGACAATTCCATTGTTCTAACTTTTTCTGCCTCTTTGTGGCAGAGTCTGTTGTGTTTACTTTTTCAGAAGAACACCGAGGGACACTAAAACCTGATAAACCATGATAACACTAGGGATGGACAACAGAAATAATGTTATCCCTTCCCTTTATGGTAACACCAGGTGATGATGTTACAATAACATGTAAATTAATCGAACTTGAATAAATTGGCTGTCACAACTAGAGATTTGACCAAATTACAGCAACCACTGCAGTCATCCTCATTGGCTTTTGTGAACAAACCAGTGGCTGCTATCAAACATTTTACCAAATTGGGAGAAAGTAAATATAAATGATCACAAGTTGGTAATTGATGCACTTGGTGCTACACAAAACAACGTTTCTTTGGCTCTCAGCTGTATCCAGGCACAACTGTGGATGCAGTCACTTGCTCCCCCAATTATAAAAGAAGGTGAAGAAGGCACTTTTCCCACTGAAATTTGGAAAGTAATTTGGGACAGTGCCACTGACTTTGAAAGAGAATTCCAATCCTGGTGGAACCTAGTGAATTTTACCTATGACCCCATTTCAAACACAGACACAGCTTTTGTGTTAACCATACGCAATGCCTCAGAGCATTTGATTTTCCCTGTTATAGCATTAAGACTGAATTATGATGGATTCTCTGTTCTCTATCCCATAGAGAATGGGCCTGTCAAATTTAATAACAAATGGCAAACTGTCAATCTGGAATCTTGTATTGCCCAAGAACAGCAAGGGTTCATCTGTGAAAGCAATGCAATCGTAGCTCAAGACATTTGTTTAGACACAGAGCAAAATATCTCTCGTCTTGAAATTCGTCCTAACAAGACTTCTGAAACAGTCCTTATATATATAGGCAATAGATGTGCATGCTTTAGAACCATTTGTGATTTTGTATTCATAGAGAATGTTGTAGTAGATACTAAAAATCATTCAAATTTTTGTGCTTGTAACTTTACCAAGATGACAGGATGTGATTTCTCTTATGAAGCTCCAGTTACCTCTCACTACCTGTTGCAATCCAACTACACACTGATTCACAAACTGATGCCTACTCCTGTTGGGATGAATCTCACTTTGGTAAGACAACTGCTGCTCCATCGAGACTTAGTTGAAATCCTTGAGAAGATTAAGAAAAATGGACAGAAAACCCTGGTGACTGTTCATCACAATGTGAGACAGATACACCGTGTCATGGAAAGAGTGGAGAAAGATGCCGAGCACAGGTGGTGGGATACTCTTTTAGGTGGTCTCCTACTGCCACGGGTGTCCTGAACAGTGTGTGTCATCCCTTTGTTATCCTTTTGATTCTAATTCTGTTTGGTTTTATTTTATCAGCAGTCCTATTCGTTATGAATTGGAGCATGAAACAGCTGACAAGATTGACGTCTATAGTTCATGCACACAACTTGGCTGATGTCCTCTACACTGTGGACATCCCCAAGACTTTGACACAAGGCAATTATGAATGAAGCATATGTGTTTTGGAATAATCCTTAATTTCTATTTATGATTTTGTGGGAATTACTTTCAATTTTTAGTGAATTGTTTTAGAAAATAATTTTTTAAAGTTAATGCTTGTATTATGATGTGTTGATTGCTTTTGCTTTTGATTATTTGTGACTTGTTTTAACCATTTGAAAATTGTTATAAAAGTAATATTGTTTTAATTAATCAACCATTTGTGAAAATTGTTATGATAATCAATATTAATTATGTTTGTTTATTGTTTCCCTTTTCCCCCTCCATTTCCTATCCTTTCTTGTCCTTCTCTCTCTCTCTTTTTTCCTCTCTTTCTGTCATCCTTATTTTTCCAGGTTATACTACCAATATATGGTGAATTCTGAAGACTCATCAACGACACTCCAGAGTTCTGCTGATGAAGATCCCTCAAGACAATCGTGAGTCACGGGGTCATGTGAGAGTCTGTCTGAATTTTCCCTCATCTGCCTCACGATCGTCATTTGGGGACCACTGAAGAGAAGACCCCCTGTCTTAAATCTCTGGTTCCAAAGGAGAAAGTCATGTGCCTGAGACCTGAGAGCGTTGCTAAGCCATTGTTTTCACAGGTGTTGTTTGCTGTATGCTACACTGAGCCCAATGAGAAGAAGAAGGGGGCACCGTGCCCTTTTTGCAACAACAGCCTTGGGAGCTGTCCCACCTCTCGGCCTGGCTGGATTTCTCCTGAGTTTCAGGTGGTCTCCCACAGAAGACCCTCACCTGTTTTACAACCACCGTGACAGACAGACTGAGATGTAAGGAGCCTCTCCATCAAGGACTGAGACATGGAACCCCCATGTGAAAAGGCCCCTCTGCTCCTTCCAAGGACTGGGACTGAAACCCCCAGCCCGGGGCAGGTGTGTGGGGGAGGCAAGCTGACCAAAGCGAGATGTTTGCCTGCAGGTTGTGACCGCTGCACCAAGAAGACAATGGCTCTCGCTCACTGCTGAGAACATGGACTGCCTGTTACATCTATTCCTTATTGTATCAGCTTCCCCCCCCACCTCGCAATTTCCAATAGAGTTATCATAATGAAAACCTCTGAGTTAGCGAGAGACTTCGAGATCTCCCCGACGTAACAGGCGGATCCTCGACTGGACTGGACCAAAGCACTTCGTCTCTACGTTTGGTAGCTCTATCCATCTCTTTCTCTCTCTTTCTCTCTCTTTTTTCTCTCTCTTCCTCTATCTTTTTCTCTCCCTTAATCCCTCTATCGCATTTTGCTGTGGTCATTCAATTAAGGTGAATTTCTTTTGATTATCATTGCAAACCCCCTTGTACCGTGTCGGTTCTTTTTGCACCCTGAGATCAAATCCACGAACCATCACGAAACCCGTCCGTGAGGATGGATTGTGACATCCCCCAAGGACCCCTGCCCAAATTCCCCCACAAAGCTCCCCCAGCACCCCCAGACCCCGCTAAAACCCCCTCAAGTTCCCCCAGACCCTCCCCAAATCCCCCCCAAACCTCCTCAAGACCCCCTCCCGCAAGCTTGTGCAACCAAATTCCCCTCACGACCCTCCAGGACCCCTCACCTGTCCCTGCGCCTCCTCAGCAGCTCCCGGAGCCCCCGTGCTCTCCCAGCGCCTCCCCGCTCTCTCCAGCGCCTCCCGCAGGCCCCGCCTGAGCCCGGGCGGCTCCTGGGGGTCCCTGAGGGGGTCCTGGGGGCGGCGGGGGGGAGGGGCGCCTGCCCATGCCCGGCCTTGGGGTCAGGGGGCGCCGCCGGGCTTGGCTCTGATTGGCTGGAGCGGGGCTGGGGAGGGTGGGAGTTGCTTTGGGGGAGGTGCCTTTATTTGGTGATTGGTTGGTTTCAGAGGGCTGCGGTGATTGACATCCCAAGGGGGGGGGAGAGGGGAGGCGGTGATTGGTTGGATGGAGGCAAAGAAGGCTTGGGACTCTGGGGAGACCCTGGTGATTGGTTGGTTCAGCATTTTCGAGAGGCGAACAAGGGGTAGCTGAGGGAGGCCTTGCAGTGGGGGGTGATTGGTTGGTTTGGGAGAGTTTTGGTTCAGAACCATGAGGGCTGACAGGGTCCTGGTTCTGAGGGAGGCGTGTGGTGATTGGTTGGATTTGGGGATGGGGCACCCGTGATTGTTAATTTGGGGGATGACCCACTATTGGCTGGGAAAAGTCTGGGATTTTTAAGGGAACATTCCCGGGGTTTTTTTTGGGGAAAAACTCTCGGATTTTTAAGGAAAAATTCCCGGTTTTTGCAGGAGAAACATTCCCGGATTTTTTGACCCCACATGACCCCAAAAACCCAAATAACCCCAAAACACTCGAAATAAACCCCAGATAACCCCAAAAATCCCATACAATACCTAAAAGTCCCCCCAAATAACCCCCAAACAAATCCAAATAAACCAAAAAACCAAAAAACCCCCAAATTAAACCCAAAAACCCCCAATATTTCAAGTACACATAAAAAAAAACCATATACGCCAACATAAACCCCAAGAACCCCAAATAATTCCAAATAAGCCCAAATAAACCAAATAAACCCAAATAAACCCAAAAAAAACCCAAAATATTTCCAAATAACCCCAAAAAACCAGAAATAACCCAAGTAAAACCCAAGATAAACCCCAAATAGTCCATAAATAACCCCAAATAAACCCCAAACAAACCCTAAATAAACCCAAATAAACCCCAAGTAACCCCAGTTCCTCCCGTCCCCACCCCAAAACAGATCCTGACCAATCAGAACGCGCGGCACTGATGACGATCCAGTTGCTGGGCACAAACTCAGAGCACTGGCCCCGCTCAGCGATTTTCAGCCAATCAGCGCCCGGCCCGACTCTGACTCATCACTTGCCAGGCACAGACCAAGGCCTCTCACTGCGGTAAATAATCAGAGACCGCGCGGGGTAATTTCCAGCCAATCAGAGCGTGTCTCGCTGATGACTCATCAGTTGCCAGGAGCGGAATTTGGGGGGGGGGGAAGGTGACCCTGGGGATGGGCTGGGGACCCCAAATTAATCCAAAACGGGGTCGGGACCCCAAAACGGAGCAGGAGGGGCCTGGAGCCCCCAAAACCAAACACGGGGGAGGGACTGGGGGAACGATCGGAAAGGGGAGGGAGAGCAGGGAAAAGAGGGTAGTGGGACCCCAAAATTGAGCTGAGCTGGGAGGGGATGGGATCCCCCCTGGGAGAGGGATCCAAAAATGGGAACCCAAATTGAGCTGGAGGGGATGGGACCCCAAACAGGATGAAGCCAATTTTGTTCCTGGAATATGTAAAGTAGTTTATGGATATGCAAAAAGTCTAGGAATATGCAACAGGCTGATGTAATGGGAGACAAGGACCATCGAGCAAAGGTTGTTATGGCCACCAAGACCCCCCAGTTATTTTCAGGGACACCCCTTAATTAATCTGGTTTTAATTACATCAGCCTGTTGCATATTCATAGACCCTCATGCATATCCATAAACTAATTTACATATTTCAGGAACTATTTTACATGGCCCATCCTTGGGGTGTCTCCCCATTTCAGGAGCCTCCACTGAAATGGAAAATGTAAACCCCTCCCTTTCATGATGATGATGATGATATTATTATTAATCATTATTATATTAAATAATAATTATTATTTGAAATTAGGGGCTCTCAGGCAAAGATAAGGGAGTAGAAATAATAGTTTTTTTTAAAATTAAATAAAATGCAGTAGTACAAAATAGTGACAGAGTCAGAATCCTCTGGGAATCCAGTGAAAATTAAAATTTTGAAATTGGGAAAAATCCTCTGGGCTCTCAGGGAAAAGATATGGGAATAGAAAAATAACAGTTCTTTATTAGAAAAAATTAAAAATACAAATGCAGTAGGACAAACAAAAAAAAGATGTTGATCAGTGACAGAATCAGAATCCTCTGGGAATCCAGTGAAAAAGGTTGATCCTCTCGGAATCCAGTGGGAAAAGGCTGATCCCTGGGAATCCAGTGGGAAAAGATTTGATCCTCTGGGAATCCAGTGGGGAAAAGGCTGAAATTTTGGGAATCCAGTGGGAAAAAGGCTGATCCTTTGGGAATCCATTTCTTGGGAATCCCCCCCAAAGACAGGGCAAAGGCAGGGCCATGGAGTTTTTATAGGGTATCCCAAGGGTGGAGTTGGGGTTTGGGTCAGGGGAGGAGTTCTTAGCAACACAAGAAGGGTGAGATCAAATTCCTGCCTCTTAGCAACAGCAGCACTCCACACAGAACCTGTCCCCAAATCCTAAATTCCCTCTAAAACAACTGAGAAATTATGGAACTGCAGATATATTCGATCAATTTCCTTCATTTAACCCAGT
Organism: Emberiza elegans; assembly: GCA_024865655.1. Taxonomy (NCBI): domain Eukaryota; kingdom Metazoa; phylum Chordata; class Aves; order Passeriformes; family Fringillidae; genus Emberiza; species Emberiza elegans. Next base: position 16,877,724 of record JALJVW010000197.1, read on the forward strand.
TTTGGGTGTTTTTAAAGGATGAAGGTGAAGCAGAGGAAAATTAAGGCCAAACCAAAAGGAGAAGCAGCCAGGTGTGTTCCCAACATGGATCACAGGGAATGGGAGTGACCAGGGCTGTGCCCAAAGTGCCTCCTCCAGTGGGGGATGGAGCTGGAGCAGCGCACGAAGCTCTGCCCGCACTCGGGGCACTCGCAGGGCTTCCCTTAGTGGTGCCTCCGTTGGTGTTGGGTCAAGTTAGAGCTCCTGGAGAAGCTCTTCCCACACTGGGGACACTCGTAGGGCCTCTCCCCTGTGTGGATGCGCTGGTGGGTGATGAGGGTGGAGTTGTCCTTGAATCCCTTCCCACAGTCGGGGCAGCAGAAGGGCCTCTCCTCTGTGTGAATCTGATAGTGCCGGAGGAGATGGGAGCTGGTCTGAAACCTCTTCCTGCATTTATCACACTCGTAGGGCCTCTCCCCAGTGTGGATGCGCCTGTGGGTGATGAGGGTGGAGTTCTGCTTGAATCCCTTCCCACACTCAGGGCATTGGAAGGGCCTCTCCTCTGTGTGAATCCGATAGTGCTGGAGGAGATTGGAGCTGGTCTGAAACCCCTTCCCACACTTGGAACACTCGTAGGGCCTCTCCCCAGTGTGGGTCCTCTGGTGCGTGATCAGGCTGGAGCTCTGGCTGAAGTGCATCCCACACTTGGAACACTTGTACGGCCTTTCTCCAGTGTGGATCCTCTGGTGCCTGATCAGGGTGGAGCTCTGGCTGAAGCTCTTCCCACACTCCCCCAGTGTGGGTCCTCAGGTGCCTGATCAGGCTGGGGCCCTCCCCCCCAGTGTGGGTCCTCTGGTGGATCCTCTGGTGATCAGGCTGGAGCTCTGCCTGAAGCTCTTCCCACACTCCCCACACTCGTAGGGCCGTTCCCCAGTGTGGATCCTCTGGTGCATGATCAGGTTGGAGTTCCACCTGAAGCTCTTCCCACACTCCACGCACGTGTGGGGCTTCTCCCCATCATGGAGCTGCTCATGGAGCACCAGCTCTGAGCTCTGGCTCCATCTCCGGCCGCCTTCCCGGCCCAGGCTGGCTCTTTCCCCCTCAGATCCCCGCCAGCTGCGTTTGCAGCCCCTCCTCGTGCGGCATCTCCGGGGCTTTTCCTCCCCGTTGCCTTCCTGCCCCGTGGAGCCGCTCAAAACGGCCTCTTCCACCAGGTTCTGCCGTGGGCATTTGTCCTCCCTGCTCTCCATGCTCAGCTCCTGCTCTGGGGGAGGAAGGACAAGGACAGGATGGGATTTGCCTCCGTGCCACAGGCAAGGGCAAGGAGATCCCCCCAGGGCTGAGCTGCAGCTGGGGCCGTGCTGGGCTGGGAGATGGAGCAGCACAGAGGGGAAAGGGGCACTGACTTCCTCCTCACCTGCCTCAGTGTCCTGGGGCATCTTCCTCTTCCTCACAGCCTCCCTGGGGTTGGCAATGGGAAATCCTGGTTTGGGGAAAACAAGGGATGAGCACGTTTGTAGGAGCATCAGGGGGTAGGATGTTTGGGACGGACGGAGACGAGAGATCTCTGCAGCCAGGGCGTGGAACTTGCGGTTTATTGCAAAGGGCCTGGGTGCAGGGCCCTGCTGGGAGCTGCCAGGCACAGCTCGGAGCAGGCCCGAGAGAAGAGAGGGGTAGAGAGGATGAGAGGGGAAGAGCGTAAGAGAGTAAGGTTCCCATTACAATACAATAAATTTTCATCTGTGTTGAATATTCTATTTTTCACTAACCAATCTAGTACAAAATACAAATCCTATAGCATTTACATACAGCCTGTAAGAATCATTACATCACCATACTGTGTTACATTTTAAACCCTAAAAACTCCTCTTTGGACCCCTTCTGCTGAGCTAGTAGGGTCTGCTCTGACCCTTGGATCTGTCTGCAAGCAGAGGGAATTGTTTCATCAAAAAGGGATTACCTTCAGTTGGGCCACACCATTGTTTTGCAGTTGCTCACTAACTAAGGTATCTCAAAGCTTGCTTTCATTTCAATCTTCCTTATACTTTCTACATTCTCAAAATCTTTTCCTGGACAATCATATTTATAAGGCTTTCCTGTTTCATCTTCCCCAACACACATTGTGTTTGAAGGTCCCTCTGCCCGAGTCCATCTCTACAAGTCATCGGCCATCTCTGAGCTCCAGAAAAAGCTCCCAAACACCAAGATTCAGCCCTGAAAAAGCCTCCCAGGAGTTCCCCATCCCTGGTCCCTCCCCTCTGGTGTTCGGGGGTTCCCCCTGTCCCAGCTGCTGGGGTCACGCTTGGATTGGGGTCCCCCCCTTCTCCTCGGTGCCCGCCCTGCCCAGGCTGCTGGCAGTCCCAGCAATCCCAAAAGCTCCCCCCTCTTCGCTCTCCCCATTTCGGGATGCTGGGGCTTTTTGGGCTCCCGGGCTCCCTTCTCCCCTCATTCTCTGCTCTGGGCTGCAGCGGCTCCAAGGAGTCCCCCCTGCCCCTCTCCAGGCTCTTGAGGCTCCCGCCAATGGCGGCGCTCCCCCCTCTCTGGGCTCCCCACTTTGGGCTCCTGGGGGACACAGGGCTCTGCTCCTCCAGGCTGCCTCTGCCGCCAGCCGCCACCGCCACCCCCCGATGTCCCCCCAAGGGGCCTTTTCTGCTCAGCCTTGGACTTCTTCATTCTCCAAACATCCCCCAAAAACCCCAACCCAGGGACCCCCCGGGATATCTTGGCCGAGCTCCCCCTCCCGCTCACCGGTGCGAAATGATGATCCCACAGGTGGGGGCTGCGACTTCAGGCAGGGATCCACGGCGTGGCTCCCTCAGCTCAGCCTTGATCCGACTTTGTCCCTCCTCTTCCTCTTCCATCCCCCCTCCTCCTCCTCCTCCTCTGTCTTATCCCCACCTCCTTCTTCTCTTCCATCCCTCCCTTCCCTGCCCTTCTCCTCCTCCTCCTCGCTAACCCCACCTCCTTCTCCTCCTTCCATCACTGCTCTCTCTCCGCCTTCATCCCTCCTCTTCCATCCCTCCTCCCCCTGCCCTCCTCCCTAACCCCACCTCCTCCTCCCCCTTCATCCCTGCCCTTCCCTCCCTCCTCCTCCTCCCCCAGCAGCAGCCACACCCTCGGTGCCCCGTTCCCGCAGCCCTCGCAGCCCGCGGCAGGAGCGGGGATGGAGCCGGGACAGGTCGGGATGGGCAGCGCGGGGCTCTCGGCTGCTCCCAGCCGCTGCAGGCAGGGGGAACCTGGCCTGGGCCAAAGGAGAGGCAAACTGGGAAAACTGGGGGCACATCACAAAGCTAAGGATGCAGCAGAAAATGGAGCTGAAAGAGTTATGTTAATATTAACTCCAAACGAGGAAAAACTGGAAATTCCAAAGTTTAGGGAAGCCGAGAAAAAAGAATTAAACAAGACAGGAAGTGAACAAGATAAATCAGGGAAATGGAAACTTCTTGATGGAAGACAATTACTTAATAAAATGTGCTTCTAGGAAAATATTAGAAGACATGCATCAGAAAACCCACTGGGGTACTCAAGCTTTGTGTGATCATTTCTTAAGGAACTGTGGGTGCACTGGGATTTTTGGAGTAGCAAAGCAAGTAACTGAAAGATGCTTAATTTGCCAAAGGATAAAGAAAAAGGTGATGAGAAAAACAACATTAGGAGGTCGCCAGTTGGCTCATCGACCATTTCAAAGTATTCAAGTAGAAGCTTAGATTTGTTAGGTGCTGGATCTATTTGTAAAAAAACCCTGTTTAATCTAGAAGAAAGAGAATATGCCATATGTTAGACAGGAGATTTTAGGAGAATAAAAATCTTTAAAGTATCAGAAACACCCGAGACAAAACAAGAAAAGAAAAAGGGGAAATGAAAGGGAGGGGAACAAGAGGAAAAATCAGAAAGAGAGTGGGATCCTCTGCAGGTCTTGCCCCCTCCGTTCGCGGCCCAGGCGCCTGTCCCGGGTCCCGGCTCGCTGCCCGCCTCAGCTCCGCCTGCCCCGGTTTCCATCCCAGGTGTGGGCTCACTGCCCAGGGCAGCTCCACCTGCCCGGCGCTGTCGGTGAATTTGTGTGCCCTGCTCCCACTGCCTGGCCCGCGGCCGCTCTGCCGGCCATGCTGGGGAAGATGGGGGTTGGTCTGTCCTGCCGCGTGCTCCGAGGTCACCGCGCCGACCGCACCGAGGGGGGGTCCCAGCCATCCCATCCCCGGCTGCCCTGCCCGTGCCAGCTGCGCTGGGCACCGCCGCTGCTGCCGGGGTCTCCCACCTGCCTTTTCTCTGCCGGGAGCTGCCGGATCAGCTGCCATGAGCCATGTGGGGGCTACCCACGCTCCGGCTTGGTCTCCATGGGAAGATCCCCCTCTGGTGATTCCGGCAGCAGACCCTGCCCACACTCTGACCGAGCCTCAGCGGGATATCCTCCCCTGACCACCCCATCCTGCTCTGAGTTACTCCCCTTGGTAACCACAGCTCTGGCTGTTCAGGGAAACTCTCTCTCTCTACAGGAAGCACCTTATCAAAACACTAGGAGCTCAGTTAAAAGGCAGCCCTCTCCAAATTCTTTCTCAAAACACGGGAGAAAGGCTATAGAAGGTAAAAAAGTGAAAGAGTTAGATGAAGGGATTGGTCTATTTCCATTCAGAGAGGTTCCCATGGGAGGGATGCGCTGCCCTGCTGTTGGGAGCCACCAGCGCCCCTGCCGGCCGTGCCCGGAACTGCACCCAAGGGGAAAGCGCCGCAGCCGAAAGGCCGGGACTGGGCCTGGGCTCTGTTTGCTGTCAGTGCCGGAGCTGTTGTTGTTTGTTTGCTTTATTATACACACTAGTAAAGAACTGTTATTCCTATTCCCATATCTTTGCCTGAGAGCCCCTTGATTTCACTATTCTAAAAATTAAGAGGGAGGGGGTTTGCATTCTGCATTCCAAGAGAGGCTTTTTCTGCCTTCCCTAGCAGACACCTCTCTTGTAAAGCAAGACAAGCACCCACAGGCACTGAGGGGGGCTGCAGGAGGGGCAGAAGAAGGCCCTGCAGCACTTGGGCACAAAGGCACAGCAGGTGAATGCAAGAAGGGAGCAGCAAAAGGCCAAGCTGAAGGCAAAGGCCAGGGCACAGTTCCTACAGCCCCTGAGGGATCAACCCCAGGGCCCAAGGGGGCCCCAGCACCCAGGGCACGGGCTCGGCCACAAGCACCTGGCACAGGCATTGCCCTCCTCGGCAGGGGAGAGCCCACCCAAACAGCCCCTGGCAAGGAATCAGGGCTCCAGCTGCAGGGCACAAGGACACTGCAAGCACAGACAGCAGCACCCACAGGACGAGCAAGTCCACCCCTTGATGGACATGGATTGGCAGGGGTGTCACAGCTCCCATCACACCAGGGACCCTCCACACTGGAGCCCTTGAGAACATTCAGGTGGGTCTGCATTGAGAGGAGGCATTTTCTGATGGACACAGGGGCCTCTCAATCCACTCTGAATCTTAGACCTAAGGGGGAAAAATGTAAAAAAATATGTTTGATTTTGAGGGGATAAGTGGGAAAGATGCAGGGTTTTATTCAACCACTATTAGTAGATCTGAAATGCATGAATTTTTATTTGCTCCTAATTGTTATCATGATTTACTGGGAAGGGATTTGATTGCTAAACTGGGAATGCAAATTAATATTATAAAAGGTGATACAGAGGCCAGTTCTGTTGTACCTCTGTGTCAAATGTCTGGCAAGGCCTATGCTGAAGTGAACCCAGAAGTGTGGGCAGCCCCAGGGAAATATGGAAAATTAGATATGGAGCCTCTACAAATTACTTTAAAGCAACCAGGACAAGCAATACCCTGTTCCAAGAGAGGGAAGGAAGGGCTCACAGCCTGGTATTGAGTCCCTGTTAAAGGCAGGGCTTTTGGAGCCAAGGATGTCTCCCTACAACACTCCTATCCTGCCAGTCAACAAACTGGATGGATTGACACAAGGAGGAAACACAGAATTTTCAAGTGTTAAAATGAAGATCACCTGAGGCAGCTGGCCTGGGCCTTCCAGACAGGGAAAAAGAATTTGAATTATGGGTGGATGTTAAACAGGGTCTTGCCAAAGGAATTCTTGTGCTAAAATGTTTAACCCAGTGGCCAGAGAGTGGCCTCATTGTCTGCAGAATTGTGCAGACACAGCTTTCATGGGAACTGAGGCCTGAAAACTGATGACAACAGGAGGATCTCCTATAGTTCAAGTCTGGCATCAAGTTAAAGCTCTGACAACCAAAAGAGCCTCTAAATGGATGAGCAGTGCTCGGTTATTACAGTATGAAACTTGTTCAATGGCACAGGAGGATTTAGAACTGAGGACAGGGCAAGGGTTTAACCCAGCCTCCTGTTTGAACAGCCTGGAGAGGGGCTGGCAAGGAACCCAGGACTGCACTCAAGGGACAGAGCTCCAGAGCCAGGCTGGGAGAGATTGATGGGACATTCCCTGGCCTGAGGGAGAAAATGTGTTTGTGGATGGCTCTGCAAGGGCAGCAGAAGGGAAAAGAGCTACAAGACAGGCTATTATTAAGGAAGGGGAATCAGACAAAGCGCAGGTCACTGCCCCATGCTCAGCTCAACCCGCAGAGCTGTGGGTGCTTGTGAGAGCCTGGCACTGAAATGCCCTGAGCAGGAAGGCTTCAATATCTTCTGCTGACACCATGGCACCTAACAGGGGGGCAAAAGCAATTCTGACTGCTTCAGCAACCACTGGATCACTGATTAACCTATTTCTAAAACAAATAATTCAAAGATAATGGATTGTGGGAAGCAATAGATTCATACAGGGAACTCATTTTACAGGAAAGACCCTTCAGGAGGTTATGGCAGCTTTAGGAATACAATGGGACTTCCATAAACCCTGGCAACCCCAGAGTTCGGGTTGGATAGAAAGAATGAATGGGGAAATAAAGAAACACCTTTGGAAGCCGGAGATAGAAACCAAGATGGCATGGGTACAGCTTTTGCCATTGGCTTGGGCAAGAAGAGACAGACCCAGGGCAGATATTCAATTATCTCCCTTGGAATTCATGCAGGAAATTCCTTACCTGGGCAATTCTCCACCTAGTGCACACATTAAAGGCAGGCTGTGGCCAGAAGTGAAATCTCTCCCACAGGAAGCTGGGCTGGCACAGAGCCTGCCCTGGGACTTTGCTGTTGCCAACACCCAGCCAGGACATCGGCTCCTGCCTAAGGAGTGCAAAGCAGCACCACTGGTGGCCAAGGGGCCCATGCCAAGTGTCCCTGAGGCCAGAAACAGCCGCCAGCACAGCTGAACACGGGGGGACCCCTCAGCCTGGGCTCAAGGGCTCTGAAGCCCCGGAGATTTGCACTTCCCGCCTGCAGCAGGAGGATGGGAGGCTGCCACTGAGCCTGCCCTGAAGGCAACGCAGCAGCAGCCAGGGCTCCACAGCGGGCCAAGCCCCTGCGCCTGCCCACACATCCTCTGCTGAAACCCTCTGAAATCCTGGCCACCCTCCTCTGGCATCTCCAGCCACTGGGGCCAAGCCTTGCTGCCACTGCTGCAGCTTCAGCGCTGGCTGGGCCTGCACTGCCACAGCTGCTGGGGAACACCACGGCACAATTCCACTCTGGGGCTCACTGACACCCACACTCTGGGCTGCCTGGGATTGCATTGCTGCAAAATGTACCGATTTTGGTTCTTTTCAATCTTCTTTCTCTGCTCAGAATGGTTTCTCTACTCAAATGTTCGCCTTTGGGAAAGAAGTTTTAAAGGTTTTTTTTAAGGGATGTAACACCACTCCATGGAGATGAGTTTAACATCTGAACAGACTGGGAACAGCCCAAAAGATACCCACAGAGATAACGACCAGCAACAAAACATCAACGCCCAGCAGCAAACAGCAACCAACAGCTACCACAGACACTGTCCCCAGCAGAGCTGGAGACACCTGGTCTGGAAAAGGCTGAGGAGGAAATCCAGGAGTGGGGACCGAATTACCATCAGAGGGGAAGAAATCTGGGTCCAATAGGAAACCAAATACTAAAAACTTACACAACTTGGAAGCAATGAACATTAAACCAGTGAATTTAGATTGGTTCAGACTACATAAAGTTTAGGAAAAATCCAGTAAAACTCACATGGCATGGAATGATTTTCTCTGCACAGCCGGGCTTTTGTGAAAGAAATTATTTCTGTTGCACATCCTGGCCAGAACCAAGTAATGCCTTGACTCTCTAACACTCAAGAGATTCTTGGACAGTTTTTGTTTTCCCTGCAGTTTCAGTGACAAAATTACAACATGAGAAAAATTTTTTCATAATACTCCCACTTTATTTTGTCAGGCAGGCTTGGGACAGAAGTGTGAAAATGAATTTTTGGTCTGGGTTTTTCTGTGTTCGCCTTTATGTTGCATTTTGCAAAATTGAAGAGCTTTAACCGTAATACTTTTAACTCGTAAATAGTTAATACTTTTTCAAAAAAAAGATTGGGGGGGGGGCCACCTGTGACTCACCAGATGGCTGCTCTGGAAGAGAAGCTTCATTCCAGGCAGCCTGCAGAGGAGCTTTAGAAATGCAAATGAACACTGCTGGGCAAAGCCTGGACAATGTACCTGGGTCTCTTGCCTGGGGCAGGAATTGGGCTGATTCCCTCTGCCCCTCACCCCAAGCTCTGCCTGCTTGCACTGATGGAATTTGCACAGCTCAAGGCAGAGCCCAGGGTGAGGATATCTGACCCTGCAACAGAAATGGGTGAAGCTGCAAAGGGAAACAGCAAATGGAGAATGTTGTGAAAACTTCACTATAAATAAATGGGGGGAATCATCCCTCTGCCCACTCCCACATGTGCTGTCACTGTCTGTGTTATATAGGGTATAGTAGAGCATTGGGGATTTTTTGCTACCAAAAATTCAGGGAAATCATTGGGAATCCAAGGATTTGATGATTTAATTAGAGAAAACCAGTCAATTGATGCAGCCCTGGCTGGAGAGAGCGGCCAAAAATGGGGAAAAGATGAACAGCCACCAGAACAAATCCTACAACACCATGGACCAGCCCCTGGGAACCCAAACCAATTCATATCAGGAGCCACAGAACCCATTTCTCATTTCAGTGGCATCATTACATTACAAGCTGTCCTGGAATAATAACCAACCAGACAGCTCCAGCTCCTGACCTTCCTGCTGACCAATCCACTGAAATGAGGAACACAACACTTAACCATGGGATGGGATCAGATCATCTGTTAGCAGAAAAAGAAGGAGTTTGTGGAAAATTGAATTACTCAAACTACTGATGGCAAATAGATGACAAAGGAAAAGCAGTGAAACAGATAACAAAGGAAACAAAAAAGCAGCTCATGTACCAGCCCAAACATGAAAAGGACAGGAATGGGACACGGTTTCGTGGCTTCCTGGCAGACCATGGGTTAAACGAATGCTGTTTCTCCTCTGATGTGCTACAGCAACTCTCATCTTTTTACCATGCTCCACACCTTGAGAGTGCAGCTCATTCAGCAGGCTGAGGGGATGCAGGTGGCAGCCAGGCCTCCTGATCCAGAAACGGCTACAGAAGGACAGGGAATGAGGGCACTGAGAATAATCCCAAAACAAGGGAAGACTCAGAAAGGAAAAAAGAAAAAAAAAAAAGAAAAGAAAAAGAAACAAAATCCACTGAGTGAATCTGCCTGGAGATGGGGTCAGGGACTCGTAGATAAGGAAGGGAGAAACCATCAGTTTCGAAAAATGTTACTAGTTAACATGGACTGCTGCTCAGACAAAGTCCCGCTGAATTCCTGAACTTCGAGAAGAACAAAGACTTAACAGAGCCATGAATATCGGCTGTTCTACAAAAGTGGGGGTGCGCATTAACGAGGACATACAGTTGGCGGATCGGGAGGTCTGAACCTTCCAAGTATCTCAGCCAGTGGGCAAAGGGAGAGGGAGATGAGGCCGGGAAAATGAGGATAAAAAGGAGGCTGCAAACCACAACAATGGCAGAGAGCGCGCGGCAAATGCCCCACGGCCTCTGCCTCTGCTCATCAATAAAGTCACTTGTACAGGACTCCTCTGTCTCCTCCGGGCACAGAAACCTCCGGCCACGTGAATTTCCCCGCACAGCCCCGGGCACGGGGCAGCCCCCTCTGTCCCAGCCACAGGAACCGGGCCGAGCCAGCGCTGCTCCGGCAGCGGCTCCTGCCGAGGCAGCGGCGGCAAGGAGACCGCGGGCAGCCGCTCCCATAGCGCCCTCAGGCCAGCGGCAACGCGGGCCGGACACAGCACAATGAACCCGCCTGAGCCCCCTCCGCCCCCGAGGCCCGCAGCCAGCCCCAAGCCCCCGCACAACACAGCGCGGCTCCCACCTGCGCTGCGGCCGCCTCCGAGCTCCGCCGCCGCCTCACCGCGCTCCGCCTGCTGCCGCCGCTCCCGGGCCCGCACAGACGCTCCGCCAACAGCACCGCTGCCGAGCCACGGCCGCCCTCAGGCTGGCCCTGGGGCCCTGCTCCACCCCGCTCCCACCAATCAGCGCGCCACAACCACGACTGACGGCACCATCGGCCAATCGCAGCCAGGGGCGGGCTCTGCACAAGGCACAGCCTCGCCCCGAGCTCTCGGGGCCCCCCGGGCTGCGTAAGGGCAAAGTCGGAGATGAGGGACAGCCCAGAAAAGGGCCTGGGCCCGAGGGGCATTGAGCTGAAAACAACAACTTCCCGGCACTGCGGCTCCGGTGGTTCCGGCTCAGCGGAAAGCCCTGGAGCCTCACTTCTACCCCTAATTAGGAGCATCAGTGCATCGCATTAATTTCCCCCAAAAGGGGAAAACCGCCCCAAAGCCCTGTGGATGAGTGGGGGAGGGGAGAGATTTCTGACAGAAAACTCCAAAACCTCAGAGCAGGATAATGAGAAGTAAGTGAAGACCCTTAAATCCAGCTTTCCCCCACGCCTCCCTCCTTCCAGCTGCACCTCCTACCCCGGTAGTGCCGGAGACAGGGAATGGGGCCGTGCTCAGTTCATGCCCCGGGGCTTCTCCCTCTGCTCAGGGACAGGAGTCGTTCCCTTGCTGCACCCTGGGCTCTCTCCCACCGGAGACTTCTCCAGGAACTTCTCCAAGCTGAGTCCATCCCACGGGGCACAGCCCCCCTTCAAGTGCTGCAGCGTGGGTCACTGTGCCCCAGGATCTGTCCTGCCAGGACAGGCTGCTCCAGCGGGGCCCTCTGGCCACGGGGTCACAGCCTCCTCTCAGGCATCCCTGTGCTCCAGCGTGGCTGCTCCAGGGCTGCAGGGGGATCTCTACATCCCCATGGATCTGCAGTGGGCTCTCTGCAGCCCCATGGATCTGCAGGCAGGATCTCTGCATCCCCGTGGATATGCAGGGAGATCTATACATCCCCGTGGATCTGCAGGGAGATCTCTACATCCCCATGGATTGGTTTCATTGGCAGCCTCACACCAGTATTTGTCACAATTGGGTACTGGCTCCTTGGCTGGCACAGGCACACCAACAAAACAGGTTGCAAAGGATTTGTCTGGGCTCAAATTGGTCAAATACATGGTGTCTGAGCCTGCTGACTTGGCTAAAGCAAGGCAAACATCCATTTTGGGTTGATCTACAGGCATATGTGCATGCAAAAGCAAGCAAGCAAAACCAACAAGTGCCAGTATATCATTTGATCAAACTCCATGTTCCTGTTCAGCTGGTTTTTGGCAAAAGCTTCCCCATCTATTTCAGTTCTCAAGCAAATCTTTTAGCACTTGTTCAGGGACTGGCCAACTATAGGGCACTAAACTGTCCCTCTAACCTTCAATTTTTATAAATTTGGGTATCTTAGAATTCTTTTGAACACAATGGACACCACGCTTTTGCTGAAAGAGCTCTATGATACAAACCATTTTCACAGTCCAAAAATCAACATCAAACTCAAGATTTGTAGCTTTCACAGGGTGAACAGGGAACGTCTGGCATGAGCCGTCGCTTCTCCGTGCGGCTCACGTCTGCGTGCTCATTTCCCTGCCGGTGGCATTGTCGGTGCGCTCTTGTGTATGAGACAGTTTCACGTCCTTCGCGGGGACCCACTTAGGTCTGGCACCTTTGCAAATGCAAGTGTACCCTTTGCCCCAAGTGATCAGTGGAAATGGTCCTTCAATTTGTCCAAACTCAAGGTTTCTGATCAAAACTGAAGGATTTTCTTTCAATTTTGCCTGTGTGCTGTTTGAAAAGTGCCTAAAAATTGGAGGATTAGGTCCTGCAAATGAGCTATTCAAAACATAAAGACATCTAAAGCTTTGCTCAACCTCACCTGGGGTGTTGCTTGGGCCACTCCCCCTTTTGTTGATCTAGAATGGTTTTAGAGTGTGGTGTGTCCTTTCAACAATTGCCTGACCTGTGTGGGAATAGGGAATTCCAAAAGTGTGGCGAACACCCCAGTCCATCAAAAATGTGGCCAATTTTTGAGCTGTGTATGTGGGGCCATTTGTCAGTTTTCACCTCGTGGGGGATCAGTTTGGCGAGCTCTGGGCCCAGTGACACTGACAAGGACAAAAGCAGAAGACGAGAGGCGCTCTCTCTTCCCGGGACCAAAGTCCCACAGCTTTAATGGAGAACAACTCCAGGAGAGAAAGGGAGTGTCCAGGAGAGGAAAGAGGATGTCCAGGGGAGGAAAGAGAGCGTCCACCTCGTGGCAGGAGATTTTAAACCTTGGGGGAGGGGGGGCAGTAGAAAGGAACTACCATAGTTCAACATAATAAATCACCACACTGTAGTTTTCTGCATAAATTGCTGCACTTGTTGCAAACAAAATCCTAAAATCTCCCCAAACACAACCGTGCAGTCCCAAATGACCACAATGTGGGAGAAAAACCACTCAATCCCCCTGTATACCCAAGCACCAGGTGTACCAGGGAGTACCAACCCCTGCAACTAGAAAGTCCACACACACAGGCTCACCAGGAAAGGAGCATCTCTTTATGAGGGGACAGAGTGCTCACTTTTCTCAACACAACACACACCATACACCACATCAGCCTCCACCCACATACTTCTTCCTCTACCACTCACACGCTGAAAACACAACCACAATTACAACACACAGGAAAAATAGCAGCAATAAAACAGGATTTGCTCAATTCACCCCCAGAATTGCTAGCAGGTCCTTATTGACACAGCAAATCCTTTCTGCCAGCAGCCAGACCCAAACCCAAACTGTACAGGCGTACGTTGTTCATAGGACATCTCTGTGTGCGTTATGAACAGCCTTCCCCCACGTACGCCTTATAGGTTACTTTATACAGAGTTAAACATTCCCTTTCTCCACAGTCCCAGCAGTCTTGACTGTCCCCCATGAGGAACAGCTGAGAGCGGAGGTGCCTCCAGGAAAGGAATGTCCTGGCAGCGCCCACAGATGTCCACAGCCCGGTTGTTCTCGCTGGAGCAGAGAAGCATTCCTGCCTCGGTCACCAAATGAAGTGTGGAATAGAACTTGCCACAGTTAAAGTTAGAAGGTGGTATGTTTATTACAGCGCCCGGCACACGAGGTGTTGTCTCCTAAAGACATGTGAAGAATCACCGGCTCCGGCTCTCTACTTATCTAAAATGTCTTACATGTTCATATAATTCCCAAAACGACTAATACATATTCATTAGGTAACACTGCCTGCGCCCCTTTGTATTAAAATTTATTATAATTGAGTCCTAAGTTCCTTCACATTTGTGGATTCTTTCACATCACATGGGTTGGTGGGTTTTAAAGTGGGGAATGGTCTCCTTCTGATGAAGGCCAAGACGTCTTCCTCAATTTGACCTCTTTACTTATGCCCTGTTGGCAGGCTTTCGCACCCCTTGGCTATAGCTGAAGTTTTGGGGCCCAGGTGCAGGCTACGGTCCTCTTCTTTGTCACAAAGAAATCCGCATCCCATCCCACTTCTTTAAACATAGTAAAGACAGGCAAGTGATGTATTACCCTAGCCTTAACTACCTCATCTGCTAAAAATTAACTATCCCTTCTTATTTCTACTCTTCTTGCTATACTCTTTCCCCTTAACTAAGTCTTGCTAAAATTTTAACTCTTCCAGTTCTTTTGAATCCTTGATTCATTGGCCTCATCTCACACGCCAGCCATGTGTGAGCCGATGCTGTAACTGGGAAATTCCACTCCTGAGCAGGAGATACAAGGCCTGGTTCTGAGCTGGAAGGGTGAGAAGGATGACATGCACAGGGTTTTGATCCAGGGGATGTCCTGAATATGCACTGCCTACCTGCCCCTGCTGCCGAGCACCATGCTCCATCTCCTTCTCCTGCTCAGAGGATTTTTGGGAATCCAGGGCTTGGTATGTATTATTTGCTATTGCAACAAATAGAATTAATTTGATTTGCAAGCCCAGTTTTGTCCTGGGTTATTTTGTGCATGGGTCTCCTCCCGAACCTGTGACAAAGACCAGCAGGGACCTACAGGACACTCCTATTCTCATGTCAGTAAATTCAGAGAAGTGATTTAAGTATCAATAAGTCAATAAGTATCAATCAGTAAATAAAATAATTTTGGGGGAATATTTAGCCTGTGAGTTTCAGCAAAGTATTGAATATGTCTTAGATCCATGGATACAAATTAGTGAGTGAGATTGCTGGGTGTGCACGTATTAGGGAAGTGATTCCCCACACACCCAGTGCTGAGATCAAGGATTGCCTCGTTTCTAACCCTGACTTGGCAGCAGGGAACAGGCCCTGCTTGGTAACGTTCATTTTGAAGACTTCTGTTGAGCAGGTAAGAAAGGTCAAAATGAAATCTTTTCCAGCTTTTTCCCGCTGGTTTACCTGTTTGAGGGTTAAAATTCTGTGCTGCAGGTGACCTGGGTGTGTGCAGAGCAGTGCAGCCCCAGAAACCCCTTGGTTTGCCCACAAGTTGTCGTGCCTTGTTCACAGGTGTGCCCAGCTCTGGCAGGAGAAAGAGCCTGCAGCGCTGTGGGCACCGTGCCCTGCCCAGCCGGGGCTCTCTGGCCCAGACAGCAGCAGCAGGGCCAGCACCGTTCAACCCGCTCCTGCCTTGGCTTCCCCTGGGACACAGAAGCCTCTGGAATTCAGCACTACCAGTCACGTTCCCAGCTTGGAGCAGCTGCTGCTGGTGGGCAGATGCTTCCAGTTCGACTGCTTCCAAAGGGGAAGAAAGGCAGAGATGTACACGCACCGGAGCCCTGGGCATGTCCAATAAAGGTGCAAATATGTGGGGTGATTTGTTAGGAAGCATTTCAGCTGTGATGCCAACAGTGACTTCTCTCCTGGTTCTGTGTGTTCTAGATGAGTAATGCAATGGTTGGCTCTGACAATTCAGAAGTAGATGTTATGTGGATGTTCAAATGTGTAGTGATGATATTGTAATATATCCTCCCATAGTCCTCTTTCCCGTCCCCCTTGGAATAGCCTTGGGAGTCAGGGCATTTGGGGAGGGCTGGCTTGTGACCAGCACGCGGGGTGTAAGAACCCCTGACCTCCAGTCAAGATGCAAGAAAGTAATCTCCAATGGACAGCAGAGAAAGAGTTGACTGACAAAAGTTTTGCAGGGGCTAAGGGTATAAAAGGCAGAGCATCCTTTTTGTAGATGAGCACATGGCTGCTGGTCACAGAGACTCCCAATGCTGTAATTTTTCCTTATTCAGTCCTTTGTTAAGGTTGACTAAACCTTTAAAATATTAAAAGTGAGAGTCATTTCTCACATCTGCAATGCTGTGGGCCACTTTCTTGGTCTGGTTTCCTTTGCTTGTGTCCCAACTGATTGCTCAGCTGGGGTTCAGGCTGTAGGTGCTCAGGGCACTCTTAGAGTTCTTCTTGGATCCCCTGAACAAGAGGGTTTGGCCCATGAGGGGAATTTGTGATGCTTTGTGACAGAGAAGAATGTCCCAGGCTCTTTTGTGTTTGCTGTAGGGAAGGTTGGTTATTGCTTTGCATAAATTCACAGACCAACATGGAGCGTTTGCTTTGTGATGTCAGGGCATGGTTGCCACCTTGTCATAGTGACATCAGAAGGTTGCCTTGGTGCACGGAAGGCCTGAGTGTCAGAGCAGCCCTAGGCCTTGCTCACATCAGGAGAACCCTCCTGGTTGGAGCATCGGTCAGAGGGCAGCTGCACTCTGACAAGACATTTGTTTTTCTACAGTTGGAGAAAACTTGCACAGCACTGGAACAATGACCCACCATGTGGCTACAGCAGCTTTTGCTGCTTATGGTGTTTGTTTTTCTGTGTATTACATTACACACTTTGTTCGTAAGTAGAGTTTTCCATTCTACTTAGGTTAGGGTGTATCCTAACCTGGCTTTTCTAGGTCTTCCTACTCTTTCTTAGTGACTGAGTTTCTGATTTTGAAAGAGAAAGAGCATTAGGATGCCACTGGTTTGGTAAAGCTCCTGTCAAGAGGTTCAGGCTAAAAAGGGGATGTCTGTAGCCACCGGGGCAGCATTTGCAGGGGAACCTGAAGGGGTTCTGTTCCCTCCACGGGAGAGTCTGTGGCAGCAGAGTCTGTCATTTCCTCAGTTTGCTGGGACAAGCAATACAGCTTTGAAAATGTAGACTGGCAGACCTTCAGGGAAGGCCTTCTAAAAACTCTGCAGTTGTTCCCAGAATTCAGGGAAAGCTTCTTTCTTTCTACAGTTTTCTCCTGAAAGGATTTGACTGTCTAACTTGAGCTTTTGCCAAGTGCTAAAATAGTGATTCCCTTTGCAAGGAAATGGAAACTCTAAAGCAGTCAGTGTCTGCCACAGCTGGGGGGGATTTTGGGGAAGCTTTTCTGAGCAACTGTTTCAAGCAAGTTAATGAGAATTGGTGCATGCAACTGATTTAAAAAGAAAAGACCTGAAGGAGAGGATTTCAGAAGCTGTTTTATGTCTTTGGTAGAAAAGGAGCATTGAGTGTTAAAGAAGAATTTTTCATTTTCTTGGTCATGTTTGTATTCATTTACTGGCAAAACAGGCTGAAGTGTAGGCACAAGCAGGAATATTGTCCTGATCCCTTGCTGGCTGTGTGAACGAAACGTGTCTCCTGGAGGGATGTTGTGAAACGGGAAATGATCTCTGTTTGGGTTGACTTGTTCTGTGGGATTCAGAGGCCCAGGCAGTTTTCTGACAGCATCTGGTTCATTTTCCCTTCCCATTACAGGTCACCTGAGACATGTATTCAGAGGTGTTGATCCTGAGGTGAGTGAGAAAGGAACTTTTCATGTTCCTGGTGTTTAAGAATTGTAGAGCAAGCTGAGAGCTTGGCCAGTAGCAATAAAGTGTAGAGGGCCAGCTAGGAAGGCTGAAAGAAAATCCATTTTCATGCCTGCAAGAAAAATAAGCAAGGCAGAAATGGATATTTTTAAATTTCTATATCAGAGCTTTGAAGAACTACAAACCTCGTTTTGCAGAGAGAACCTTGCTTGCTGACGGCAGATAGGGTGGAATATTTACAAAAGAGCAATTTCCTGTACAGTTGAATTAGATAATTTTAATTTAGTCAGAGTTCCTTAGAATTCTGTTCCCATCAAACTTTATGATATCTACTTAGAAGATGTGGTTATAGAACAGGAAGGCCACCTTGCAATGGTGCCTGCTGTATCTGAAGAGAAATGGGCACCTTTGTGGCTGGGGAGCTGCGTGGGCCAAAAGGACGCAGGGCTGGAGGCCTTGAGCAGCTGAAGATGAGGCAGCGACTGGCCAGGTGGCCTAGAAGGCCAAGGGCACGGTGGCCTGTGCCAGCAGCAGTGGGGCAGCAGGAGCAGGGCAGTGAGTGTGGCCCTGTGCTGGGCAGCGCTGTGGCCACAGCTGGAGTGCTGTGTGCAGCTGTGGGCCCTGGGAAGCAGAAAGTCATGGAGGGGCTGCAGCGTGTGCACAGAAGGACAGGGCAGCTGGGCAAGGGGGTGCAGCACAAGGCCACTGAGGAGGTGCTGAGGGAGCATTAGCCTGGACAATGGGAGGCTCTTGAGGGATCTTGAGTATCTCCTCAGTGCATTCAAATATTTAGCCACTTTTAGACTTGACTTTCCCTCCCTTTTTTTATTTTTACTTTTTGCTTTACTTGGAGGAGGAGGCTTATTCATTTTCTTTTTCTCCCAACTAAGGTTCTTTTCAGAATTTTTTCCTGCCCTTATACAGCACTGGGACCGGTTCTCCTCGAAGTTTTTATTCCAAGGTGTCACTTCTGGGGAATGCAGTATTTTTGCATGAAAACTCATCGTTTGGTGCAGGGACATTGATGCAGAAGGAGCTTTTGTGGTTCTAGGCCAGCCCATATGGCCTTACAGATCATTTTGAGCTTAACAATGCCTGTGAGTTTCTGCAGCCCGGGCAATCAGTGTGTGTTGTGTTTCGGAAGTGAGCAGGAAATCAATGCTTTGCATTCCAGCTGCTCCTCAGAGATCACAGGAGCTGAGAGGGGCTGGGCTGCATTTCTAATTCCAGCCACTTCAGCACCATCAGCGTGGTCGAGTCCAAGAGAAGTTTCATTATGTTGTATTAATTATGTTATATTAATTGTATTATATTAAAGGGGGGGGCTTATTAGAATATGGTAGGAGAAGGGTCCAGGGTAACAGTGGTCTGACGGGGCAAGGCAAGGTCGAAGAAGGATTGGACGCGAGATCTGACCAATCATTCGACGCCCTGCAGAAACGATTGGTCCAGAATGAACGACGGTAAAGACCAATGAGAAGCTGGGAAATGGACCAATCGTCAGGCGGATCCAAAATGCAGCAATCCTGGACCCAAAGGGGGGCTATAAATGGGGGCAGTTCGGTTGGGTCAGGGTTCTTCTTCTTTTCGGATGCTTGTTTTTTGTTTTTTTTTTGTTGGGAAGAACCCAGTGCTCTTCGGGTTAGGGCACTGTTCTGCTGGTTTTGGCTCGCTGTGTAGGTTCCTGGGCTTATCCTGGGCACTCCATTTCTTGTAGTTATTTTAATAAACGAGAACCTCTTTCTCTGGAGAAAGTTTGGCCTCGTTCAAATTCATAACATCTTTTTGGGGGCTCGTCTGGGATAGGCCACGCCCCAAAAACAGTCCGGGGTAGCCCAGGACCTGGGAGACGCATCCAGCCACCTTTTTGGCTGCCAGAGATTGGACTACGTTGGACTGCAGAAGGGATTGCACCTATACCCGAGGCTGCAAGGAACACAGCGACCCAAAAGGTGAGAGCCCTCCGAGAGGGAGCAGGGCTCATGTTGCCTCA
The DNA here is from genome assembly GCA_024865655.1 of Emberiza elegans. NCBI lineage: Eukaryota > Metazoa > Chordata > Aves > Passeriformes > Fringillidae > Emberiza > Emberiza elegans. The sequence continues at coordinate 16,896,843 of JALJVW010000197.1, forward strand.
GAGCAGCGTGAGTGGGGTTGAAGGTAATAGGGGGTGCAAAGTGCATGTGTGTGAATGAGACGGGGCCTGTGAGTACAGACCCCTGAAGCAAGTGCAGTCCTCCCAGTAACGGAGGGAAGCGAGTGTTGTCGAGGAGTGCATGTACCCCTATGGACCCCCGGGAGTAGGGGAGACGGGGAGTACCACCTATAGCCACCCTTACCCGCTCAGGATCCCGTTCCTCCAGGGATTGGAGGCTCCTAGGGGTGGTTTGAGCCATTGGCCCAAGTCATACCCCTCGAACTAGGATCCCATTGGGGGGTCATAGAGGGGAACACACTCGGGTATCCCAAACTAGGATCCCATGGGGAGGTCATAGGGGTATCCGAGGGGGGGTTAGTGGGGCGGACTTGCCCAGTGAGGGGTAGAGCTCCGACCACTAGCTCAAACCACCTGGAGGGCTGTTCCTCAGGGATAGACCGGGGGAGTCTACTCCCTGAGGAACTAGGACCTTGGGGGTGGGAGGAAATACTCCTATACAGAGACCACTGAATAAAGTGGCCACCATGTAGGGGAGTGCCCCTTTTCTGAAGCTGGGGAAGGGGAGGGTGCCCAACCCAAGGGGAGTAGGGTCCCCTCGAACTAGGACCCCAGTGGGAAGGGGGTCATAGAGGGAAGTAGGCTCACCCTGAGCTAGGATCCCAGCTGAAGGGGGTTGTAGGGGTGGCTGAAAATATACTTCACAGGGACGATGACCTGCAGGGGGAAGGTGGGCTGCCGGCTGTGGAAGGGCCCTTTCAGTCACTAGGGCTGAAGGGGAGGTTAGAACCGGCTTCCGTTAGGGAGAATTTTTTTCTTTTTTTTGTGTGTGTTAAGAGTCGGGGCCCCTAAGGAGTGCGGTTCGGAGGTGAGGGCAGGCCAAAAGTCCTTCGACCACTCCTTAGGAATTTTTGAGTTCTCTGTGAGGCGGGCTGAGAAGCGGCCATTTTGAGTTTTCTGTGTGGCGGGCCGAGAAGCAGCCTTTTTGAGTTTGGTGAGGCGAGCTGAGAAATGGCCATTTTGAGTAAGCGGCTCGTTGAAGCCATTTTGTACGTGGTTGAGTGTGGTGTGCAGAGGCCACTTGTGCAAAGTGGCTTACTGCATCTGTTTTGTATTTAGTTAAGCAGGTGATTGTAAGTTGTTTCATTTCTTGGACTAGCCATCATTATTGTTTAGTTTCTCCGCTAAAAGGATAGATATTATATTTCTTTTTGGAATCAATTTCAACATTTCACTATTCTTATGTTATAAATGTTCATTTGAATTGACATTATTATTCTGAAACCCTTGTTAAACCGCAATATTTATTTTGTTTCCCACGCTAAATATTTAAGTCACCATTTTTTTTAGTTTTGTTTCCCACAAAAGCTGCCATATTTATTTCATTTCCCACATCAAACATTTCTTTAAAGTTGCCATCTTTGTCTTGTTTCTTATGATAAGTGACTTTTTAGAGTAACGATTATTATTACATTTTCCACAATAATTAATATTTATTTTCTCTTCCTCATTTATAAGTAATACATATCCCTTATTATAAAAAAAACACAAAAAACAAAAAAAACCCCAAAACAAAACAAATTGCATTTGGAAACCAATTGCTAGTTAAAGATGGGACAGTGTGCTGGAAAAAGTGCCAGCAGGAAGAGAAAAGGGAAGAAAGTTTTAAAGAAAATACCTCCTGGTACTCCTTTAGGTGAACTTTTAATAAATTGGGATACTAATGAGGGAATGAAGGATCTAGATAAGATAAAAATGATAAGATACTGTACAGAAATATGGCCTAAAGAAAGTATTGCTGAAGGACCTATTTATTGGCCCTGGTACGGGACAAAAGAAAGATGGCTATATATAGCTTTAATTAGATATGTCAATACCCGAATAAAACCTTGTGACTAAGAGATTAGATATGCTAAGTGTTGGTTAGAAAGGGAGAAACAGGAAGAGGAAATAAAATTATATAAAGTATCCAGAGAAAAAGAAAAAGAAGAAACTAAGCTACCAGAACGGAGCTGGGATCCTTTAGACCATCTTCCTCCGCCTCCCCCTCCTGATCCCTTAGATGACCTCCCGTTACCTCCTTCTCCATCTCCTCCTATTGACCACCTTCCTCCTCCCCCTCCAACCTTGTACCCCTTGGTACCGTCTCACAAGGTGGATGCAATTTCAGAATCTACTCCCACAGGAGTTTTAAAATCACCTCAACCTTCTAATTCAAGTTGTCCTGCTCCTGGCATCCCCTCTTCTGTATCATCTCCTTCCCCAAATATACCAGAACCTGCCCATTCTAGTACTCCTTCAGTTTTGCAGATTCCCTCCAGCTCCTCAAGTTCCCAGACATCAGTCTCTAGTACTGCTCAAAGTGTCCATACCCCAGTCTTGGCACCCAAAACTTTCCAAAATGCCCCTCTTTATTTTTCCCCCATACTGCAACCCATAACCCAAAGTACCTCTTCCCCTATTCTTATTCCTGGAACATCACAAAAATTCCTTTTTATTTATCCCCTGTACTCCAACATACCGAGAGTCACATGCAGGAGGAAAGTTTGCAAACAAAAGGTCAGGGAGTGAAAAAGGCCTGTTGTTGTAAAGATATAGAGGAAAACAAGGTAATTGAACCAGATGAGCATGTAGCGAGCCATCAATATAATACAAGGTTCCAAGCAAAGAAAACTCAAGATGAATGTGGGAGAACTGAAAAGTTGTTTCCTCTAAGGGAAGTGCCTATGGGGGGGGGGGGCAGAGGCGGTATTGGTTTTGTGAATGCCCCATTAACCGCCTCTGAAGTCAGAAATTTTAAGAAAGAAATTAAAACTTTATTAGAAGACCCAATAGGCATCTCCCAACAATTAGACCAATTCTTAGGGCCTAACATCTTTACGTGGGAGGAATTAAATTCTATCCTAGAAATACTGTTCTCTTCTGAAGAAATACAAATGATTCATACTGCAGGTATGAGGATTTGGGAAAGAGAAAATAGAGGAGGCCCTAGAGGAGAGGATAAAATGCCTATTAACCCACCTAATTGGGATCCAAACCAGGAAGAGGGAAGAGCGAGCATGAGACAATATAGGACACTAATTGTAAGAGGGATAAGAGAGGCAGTCCCAAGAACAAATAATGCAAGATTGGCATTTGATAGTCACCAGGAGCAAGATGAATCACTGAGCGCCTGGTTAGAAAGATTAAAAAGAAACTTTCAGTTATACTCAAGTGTGGATCCAGATAGTCCAGAAGGTCAAGCTTTAGTTAAAATTCAATTTGTAACTAAGGCCTGGGTGGACATACGAAGGAAATTGGACAAGTTAGATGATTGGCATGAAAGAGGAATGAACGAGTTATTAAGAGAGGCGCAAAAAGTATATCTAAGGAGGGATGAGGAGAAGACCAAGACAAAAGCAAAAATGATGGTAGCAGTAGCTAGAGAGAGTGCTAGATTTGAGAATAGTGAGTCACCACGTGATGGAAAAAGCGAGTACACAGGTCCAAGAATAAGTGGATTTAAAGATCAGCCAAGTAGAAGGTATGAGCCAGACACAGACAATAAGTCACCTTGGCCTGAGAGGAGACCACCTTGGGCAGAAGTCATATGCTTTTATTGTGGTAAGAAAGGACACACCAGAAATTTCTGTAGAAAAAGAAAGATGGATGAAGCTATTGCTCAGGAACAAGACACCTTAGGGACAAGGCTGAAAGGAGAGGACTAGGGGTGTCAGGGGCTCTACACTCTGAGGGATGATATTGGACATCAAAAGGAGCCCCTGGTAAACCTAGAAATTTGCCCTCAGAGTGAGGAAATGGAATTTTTAGTGGATACTGGAGCAGATCGTTCAAGTATTTCAAAGATTCCCAAGGGATGCAAATTAAGTAACCAAACCTGTAAAGTTAAAGGTGCTGAGAATAACCCTTTTGAAGTACCCATTATTGAAGAAGTACCTATAAAAGGAAGTTTCAGAGAAGGCTGTGCTGACCTGCTGTATATGCCTGAATTAGACTCTAACCTCTTAGGCCGGGATTTACAAGTGCAGTTAAGAATAGGGGTAGTCCCTGAAGGAAAACATATGGTAGTGAAAATGATGGTTTTAAAAGAAGAAGATGAGAGAGACATAGATCCGAGAGTGTGGGCAGAAGGAGGGGGTCATGGACTCTTGGAAATTCCACCCATAGAAATCAAAATGAAACCTGACATTCCCCCAATAAGAGTTAAACAATATCCAATTTCCGTAGAAGGGAAATGGGGATTAACACCTGTAATTAAAGACTTAATTAAAGAAGGAATTTTAGAACCATGCATGTCTCCACATAACACCCCAATATTACCCATAAAGAAACCCGATGGTACATACCGATTAGTCCAAGATTTACGAGAAGTAAATAAGCAAACTGTAACCCGATATCCAGTAGTAGCCAACCCATATAATTTATTGAGCAAAGTGCCATTGAGACATGCATGGTTTAGTGTTATAGATTTAAAAGATGCTTTTTGGTCCTGTCCGCTTGAGAAAGAAAGTAGAAAATGGTTCGCATTTGAACGGGAAGATGAGGAAACCGGGAGAAAACAAGAATTACAATGGACAAGGTTGCCTCAGGGATTCACTGAGTCACCAAACCTATTCGGCCAAACTCTAGAAGAACTAATGAAACAGTTTATACCAGAAAAAGGATCTCAAATCCTACAGTATGTAGATGATTTATTAATTTCTGGGGAACAGAAAGAAGAGGTACAAACAACAACTGTTAATTTACTGAATTTCCTAGGGGAAAAGGGGTTAAAAGTATCTAAAAGAAAGTTACAATTTGTGGAACCAGAAGTAAAGTATCTAGGCCATATAATTGGGAAAGGATATAAGAGATTAGATGCTGACCGAATTCAGGGAATACTATCATTGCCAGCACCAAAACCAAAAACAGATGTAAGAAAATTATTAGGATTAATTGGGTATTGTAAATTATGGATAGATGGACACACAAAATTAGTTAAGTTCCCATATGACAAATTAGTTGAAAATGAGCCCATCAGTTGGGATGAAAATGATGAGAAAAAGTTAGAAGACCTAAAAGAAAAGTTGGCAAATGCTCCAGTACTAAGTTTGCCAGATTTAAATAGACTGATTGAACTATTCATCAATGTAGAAGAAGGAATAGCTTATGGAGTTATGGTACAAGAATGGTGTGGGGTGCGAAAACCCATTGCTTATCTCTCCAAATTGCTGGATCCGGTAGTTAGAGGCTGGCCCACTTGTCTCCAGGCAGTGGCTGGAACTGTAACTCTTGTGGAGGAAGGTTACATGTTGACACTAGGAAACAAGATCAAGGTGTATACTCCCCATGATATAAAAAGTATACTAAGTAAGGAAGCCTGTCAATGGATTTCAGATAGCAGACTTCTAAAATATGAATTGATATTGAACAAAAGTGAAAATATAGAATTGACAACAACAAGAATCCAAAATCCTGCACAATTTTTATATGGAGAACCAAAAGAAGAATTGGAACATCACTGCCTTGAAACCATAGATTTGCAAATAAAAGTTAGAGAAGATTTATTAGAACTACCTTTACCTGAAGGAGATATACTGTTTATAGATGGTTCATCACGGGTAGTAGATGGTAAGCGAGTATCAGGGTATGCTATTGTAAATGGACATACGATGACAGTCATAGAAAAAGGAAAGTTTCCCAATAGTTGGTCTGCACAATGCTGTGAACTATATGCATTATTAAAAGGGCTAAAATAGCTTGATCAAAGGAGTGGTACCATATTCACTGACTCTAAATATGCCTATGGGGTAGTACATACTTTTGGGAAGATCTGGGTAGAGAGAGGATTTGTCAACTCAAAGGGAAAAGCCCTAATTCATGAAGGCCTCATAAAGGCAGTGTTAGAAGCCTTGAGAGGACCAAAAGAAATTGCAGTGGTACATATAAAGGGACATCAAAAAGGTGACACTAGAGAAATAAAAGGCAACAACTTGGCAGACATAACTGCAAAAAGGGCCGCTCTAGAAGATTCTGAAAAGATCTTCAGGTTAAATGAAGTAGGAGATGGGAATGAGGAAGATCAAGAAAAGGAGGAGATCCCTATATTTAATGAAAAAAAAACAAGAGGAATTACTAAAACATGGTGCAGTCCAAAACGGGAAAGGAGAATGGAGGATGCCAGACGGTAGACAAGTATTAAACAAGGCATTAACGAGAAAGATATTAGAGGACCTACATGCCTCAACCCATTGGGGTACTCAAGCTTTACACGATCACTTTATGAGAACTTATGTGTGTATCGGGGTATGGGAAATTGCGAAGACAATAACTCGAGAATGTATAGTATGTCAGAAGATAAATAGAAAAGTAATGAGAAAATTACCTCAAGGAGGTAGAGAATTAGCGAAAAGGCCATTTCAATGTGTACAGATAGACTTTACGGAGTTACCACAAGTACAGAGATATAAGTATTTACTGGTGATAATAGATCATCCAACTCATTGGGTGGAGGCATACCCGACCACAAGAGCAACAGCCGAGACTGTAAGTAAAATTTTACTAGAACAAATCGTACCCCGATATGGAATGATTAATAGTACTGACTCTGATAGAGGTCCTCATTTTACCGCCAAGATATTACAACAAATAACAGAGGCCTTAAATATCATCTGGAGATTTCATACCCCATGGAGACCTCAAAGTTCTGGAAGAGTAGAGAGAATGAACCAGACTCTTAAGATAACTCTCACAAAATTAACAGAAGAAACAAAAACGAATTGGTTAAGATGTCTCCCTCTGGCATTATTGAGAATAAGGACTAAACCAAGGGCAGATATAGGGATTTCTCCATATGAGATGATGTTTGGCTTACCTTTCTTAACTACTCCAGGTAATATGGGGACATATGAAGAAGGAGAATTAGGCATGAGAAAATATATAAAGACCATAACCTGCACTTTAGAGGAGTTAAGGAACAAGGGATACCTTCCTCAAACTACTCCTATTGATTTTAAAATCCACAAATTCCAGCCTGGTGACTGGGTATTAATTAAGACCTGGAAAGAACAACCACTAACTCCAAAATGGGAAGGTCCATTTCAAGTTTTACTCATCACAGAAACAGCCATTAGGACGCAAGAATGAGGATGGACACATGTCACCAGAGTAAAAAGGCCGGTTTCTGCTCCTGAGAGATGATCTCCCACTACAGATAAGTTAAAGAAGACATCAAGAACACCATCAGAACCACATAAGCGATAAGTTATAATAAGAACTCTGCTAGATTTATTATAAGATATTTAATTGAAAAGTTTTTTTTTAACATTCTTTTAACTTAAGGAAATGGTATTTATATATGAAGTGAAATTATATGAATTATCAAAAACATGTTTTAATCTCTGGTACTCCCTGTTACAGATCCTGTGATCTAAGAAGCAATAGAGCATTCTCCCACACACTTAGCAATCTGGCCCTAAAAGAATGAAAGAAAGAACAGGTTGATACAAAAGGGGAAGTAGACTCCTGCAACAGTAAATGGTAAGAACAGCACAAGTAGTAAGGAAAGAGAAGGGGGGGCAAGACCGGATCAGGATATACTCTTGCCAAAAAAAAAAAAAAAAAAAAAAAAAAAAAAGTCGCTGATCCTCTGCGGAGGGGAGACATAAATGGGAGAGTAACCGGTACTGGACCCCCAGTTCTATTGATCCTCCTACTTATCAGCATCAACAAGGAGGAGATACAACTGTGTGAAAAATGCTGCCATCCTCTGTATGCAGGAGAGTCTCGGACTGCCGTCTTCAGAACACACTAGAATCCGAGCCCCAATTGTATCAACTTTTTATTGTTAACCACCTGTATAGAGGACGGCAAAGTGTATTGGCTATTTGAAAATATAGGGAATTTTTAAACAGAAACTGTTGGGGAATGCCCTATGAAAGAAAAATGGATCTGTTCAGAATGGAAACATGTCAAAGAACTGATTAAAAAAAAAAACAAAAAAGAAAACAAAACAAAAACCTAATTAAGAAGCTAATTAAATAACTGTTAAGAGACTGTTAAGAAGTTGATGTGGGCTAAAGCCCGATCAAAGTTTTAGAGGGGGGGAGTTGTTTTAGGTAAAAGTTAAGTTAAATTAGGGGAGAGTTTCATTATATTGTATTAATTATGTTATATTAATTGTATTATATTAAAGGGGGGGCTTATTAGAATATGGTAGGAGAAGGGTCCAGGGTAACAGTGGTCTGACGGGGCAAGGCAAGGTCGAAGAAGGATTGGACGCGAGATCTGACCAATCATTCGACGCCCTGCAGAAACGATTGGTCCAGAATGAACGACGGTAAAGACCAATGAGAAGCTGGGAAATGGACCAATCGTCAGGCGGATCCAAAATGCAGCAATCCTGGACCCAAAGGGGGGCTATAAATGAGGGCAGTTCGGTTGGGTCGGGGTTCTTCTTCTTTTCGTATGCTTGTTTTTTTTTGTTGGGAAGAACCCAGTGCTCTTCGGGTTAGGGCACTGTTCTGCTGGTTTTGGCTCGCTGTGTAGGTGCCTGGGCTTATCCTGGGCACTCCATTTCTTGTAGTTATTTTAATAAACGAGAACCTCTTTCTCTGGAGAAAGTTTGGCCTCGTTCAAATTCATAACATGCCTCCTGGCAGAGCCCTCCTGCATCCCGCAGGTTTTAGGCATTTACAGCACAGATCTCCTGTGTGGGCTGGCTTTCACTGAGAGATCTAAACAGCTTCTCCTTTCTCTGCTTCTGTTTTGTTTCTAGGAGTTTTGGAGATGTTTATAGAGCACTTGACACTGCCACAGGAGGAGAGGTAAATGTCAACAGCACCTGCAAACTCTGCTGCTCTTGAGGGGCTTTCCCCTCTGGTGTGAGCTGTGGCTGGAGCTTTGGGCAGAGCAGTGCTGAAAAGGCACAAGAAGCACAGACTGGTGCCAGCCTGCAAAATACATGTGGGACTTTGTCCTCCTCAGCTGCCGGAAGGAAGGCACGGGGGGCAGCGGCTCCTTTCAGAGAAGGACGCGCTCACTCGCTCTCCATTGCTAAAACAAAGGTGGTGCCTTTGAGCACCTCACTGCTCTTTGGGGCTACAGCTTCAGAGTCCTGAATTCTCATTTCTGGCTGCCAGCAAATCCCTCTGAAAGTTACTGGCAGTTCCTTAGCCATTTTCAGTGCTGCCCTTGGGAACTGCACATAATGAGACAGAGTCCTAGAAAGAGCAGCAGAGATTGTGGTCAGAGGTTTGTGGGTGATAACTGAGACACCACTGTTACCAAGTGGACAAGGCAAAATGTCACTGCCCCACATGTCCTGTAACTGGCTCCCAAGGGAGCAGAGAAATGGGCTGTTGGAATGTCAGTTCCTAATTACTGCAGTGCCTAATCACAAGGCAGATTGGCACAGCTCAGCTGTGTCATTGCAAAATCATTCGCTCCGCGTGCCTTGTGGTCTCGTGCCACCAACCTCTCAAGTTACTGATTTTCAATGTCATTTTAGGTGGCCATAAAGAAAATAAATCTTCAAGAACAGAGGAGGAAGGAACGAACCTTTAATGAAATAATGATAATGAAGAGGTATAGGAGTCCCAATGTTGTGAATTATTTATACAGGTGAGAGGTCATGGTCTTATCCCATGGATGTGCGTTTACATACAGCAAACATGAGAGGTTAAAAACCCACTTTGGTCAGTGGCAGAAAGTAGAGCTGTTAATTTTTATTTATTCATATTTCTCTACTCATCTCAAATGGATGAGAAGAGAGTGCATCTTGTCTGCATGAATCTTCCCTGGCACACCTAGTTTGATAATTATTCCAAAATTATTCAAAATCTGGATAAGCTGTATCTTCCTAACTCAATAGCCTCAGAGTTCACTGCCTCCACATTTATTTGGGATTGATTTTTTAAAGTTTCTTTGTGCTGATGAACCATCCTAAAGTGGATTTCCCTTGGATTGTTGCCCCTCTTTGCCATTGCTACGCATGCCAGGAAGACTAGGTGCTTTTTTCCAGAAATACCATGCCTGAAAGGTTTTTTATCTGGGCTGTTTCTAAACTGCACTTTTCATTTGCTGCCCATCTAAGACATCTCCTTTTTCACAGCTGTGCCTTTCTCCTTGAGACTGCACAGACTGCAAACAATGCACAGCCAAGAGGAAATATCTATTCCTTTGATTCTGTCCTTGTCACAAAGGCATCTGGAAATAAGAAACCTGGAAGCAAAAAATCAACGTAGCCATGCATGTTCATATCCACACCCTTGTTTCCTTCTTTCAGCTACCTTCTGGGCGAGGAACTCTTACTGGTCATAGAGTACATGGATGGAGGCACTCTGAGCGATGTCATCAGTGAGACCCACCTGTGTGAAGATGAGATGGCAGTCATCAGTCGGGAGGTCAGCAATCCCATCTGTGTTTCCAAGGGCTTGGGCAGGATTGTCTGGGAAACAGGGCCTCAGAACAGGAGAGGTTTCATGTGCCAAGCTTGTTTCTGTGTTGCTGCTATTCTATGGGCCAGTAAAAGCCATAATCTCAAGTGAAAGGCCTGCCAGTGCCCCTGCACTCACTGTACTCAGTGCCAGTACTCTTATCTCCTGCTTTTGAATTCTCGTTCTGCCTCATATATTTGTATTTGCTGTTCTCCACCTTGCCTCTCTAAATGTTTGCCTGGAGTCTGTCTTCACTGCATTCCTTGCCAGTAAAAGCAAAAGTGCTGGTGGCAGGATTTGAAATGATCAGCAAAGAAAAAAGACTCATTTCTCTCAGTCCTCAGCTGAAAAGGATAGTAGTGCAGCCAAAATGCTCTTTGCTTCTGGAAAGTGACTGGTGTGATGTTTCCAAGCCTGTGCTGAGGCCAGCAAGAAAATCTTTGTTGTGCAGCTTCCCACTCAAAAGTGATCTGCTTCACACCAAAGGGAGGGACATTTCCTTTCAAAACCCCTCCTTTGTCCTCTGCATGGAAAAAGCACATCCACTGCAGCAGGAGTCATCCTGGCTGCTTTGCAGGGGACAGCCTACAAGAGCAGGTGCTGTTGCTCTTTCAAAAGCTGACGTGCCTTTCCTTAGAAAGGTCCTGCTCTGCAAGTGTTGGAGCAGCAAGCTCTTCCTCTCAGTGGCCATTACTGTTCTGCCATTACTCCCCATTCCCCTGGAGAGGGAATCTTTTGGAGCTGTTTCCTTTCTTGTGTGATGAAATCACATCACACATTTTTGCCCTCCTCTTTCTGTTTTCTCTCTCAGTGCCTGCAAGGACTGGATTTTCTTCATTCAATCAATGTGATCCATCGAGATATAAAGAGTGACAACATCCTTCTCAAAACCGACGGCTCTGTCAAGCTGGGTCAGTATATTCTTGGTCAGGTGCAGCATTCCAGGGATGTGGGTGTGGGGCTGCTTGGAGTGGCTGCGGGCTCCCCAAAGATGGTGCTGGTGGCAGTGCAGGGACCCCTGCTGTGAGCTGAGGGCACAGTTGCAACATGCACAGAGGTAGGACAAGGAACAAGCAGTCAAGAGTGGCCCTGCTCTGTGTGTGTCCCTTCCAGAGGGAGGGAGCTACAAGTCTAAAGTTTCCAAAGAACAAAAGCCACTACTGGAGGCAGTGTAAAAAATGGGGGGATTTTTAAAGTCGCCAATGCCAGGAGATTGAAGAGCACATTTTCAAACTTCTACTGGGGAATTCTTTTGCTTGGTTTCCTAATTGCACAGAATTCAAATAAAAACAGCATTTTGCTTTCTCCTCAGCTGATTTTGGCCTCTCTGCTCAGCTCACCCCTGAGCAGAGCAGACGGTGCTCGCAAACCGGGACTCTTTGGTGGATGGCGCCTGAAGTGGTGACAGGTCAACCATATGGCCCCAAAGTGGACATATGGTCTTTGGGAATTGTGGGCATTGAAATGAGAGAACAAGAACCTCCTTACTGGAGCAAAAGTTCTGGCATGGTAAGGAGCAAATACTCACTGATCCCACTGTCCTTCTCACCTGTTCCATGTCCTGCATGCCATTGGACAAAATCCCATTGCCATCTGCTAGAACTACTTCCACCAAGGTCCCTCCTAAAAATGTCCCTGCAACACATCAGCATCTGCTGTAGTTTTGGTTGCATCAGTGGGGGAACTCAAGCCTTACCAAACGCAAACAAACCCCAAACAAACTCTATTCTCAGGCAACACTTTCCTTTGGGTTAGTGGTTCCAGTTCTTTGTCTGTGTAGATGGCCTTAATAACAGGAAAAAAGCATCTTAGAACTGCTGTTATCTTTCCAGAAATGAAGGAACCCCCTGTGCAGTTTCTTCTCACTGGGAAACATGCTTGAAACATGGCCATGAGGGTGTAAAGGCCACAGAGTCTCTTCTGCTTCTTGTGCAGTGCTGCTGAAACACTCAGTGACCCTGTTTCTCTCCTAGCCCAAGGCACATTCTGCACATCACCAAGCCAGATCCTGGTGATGTAGAGAGCCTGCCAAAACCTCCCAGTGATTCCTGGCACTTTTGGGGATGGGCCTATCATTAATGCATTTACTTGAGTAGCTAAATGAGAAAAGGGTGACCATAGGGATGGCACTTCACCTTCTTCTGACCATGACAATTTTTCTTTTGCTGCAAAAATGGGAAGCTGAAATTTTCAGACTGCTGAGAGACAGAGCTGCAGGTGGCTCCTGTGTGCCCAAGCAGGCATTTTCATACCAATACATTTGTGCAGGCATCTTAATGTGTCTATGTTGAAGATGAGATTGCAAATGTTTGTTTCCCTACCTGGGCATTAACTGATGGATTTCCTTTCTTTTCTTCCAATTCCCATTGTTTTCAAGAACAGCACAAAAAGCTTGATGAGTTGTGTTCTAGGGCACGTGCGCTTAAAGGACCAACAAGCACTGCAGAGATGCCTTTCATGTACTAACCCTTGAAATGAGTTTGTATAGCACAGTCCCTCTTCCAAAAAGCCTCTCAAGCTGGTGTGAATCCTCAGGGAAGGAAATGTGCTTTTGCTGATGTAGTTCCCACTAACTAGGTCAGTCAATGAAATCAGCTGCCAAGGCAAGATCTGCGGGATGGTGGAAAAGCTGTGGCTGCATCAGAGTTTGGGTTTTTGGTTGGTAAAGGAAAATCATCTCTGGGTCTCTGCCAGGGCAGAAACTGCCACTGAAGAACAGAGGTTAAACAAAGGGATCTGGGAGAGCCTTAGAGATGTGAAAGCAGGAGGTGGAGCCTGGTGTCTCCTTTTTCTGCAGGCTGCACACCTGATAGCCACAGTAGGGACCCCACAGCTGCGGCAGCCCAAACGATTCTCGCCTTGCCTGCGTGACTTCCTGAGCTGCTGCCTGCAGAGAGACGAGGAGCAGCGCTGGTCTGCCAAGGAGCTCCTGCAGGTAAAATGTGAAGGGGCTGCAGGTGAAACAGGGTCTGAGGGATGGGCTCCTCCTCCACTCAAGTCCAAGGCATCAGATGAGCCCCCTTCCTCCTCACCTCCACTCTTGCTGCTCTTCAAATGAAAACGGTGAGGAATCCTAGACTGGGCTGGGCTGGCAGGGCCCTGTAAAGGTCCTGTGGTGCAAGTGTCCTGCAATGAGCAGGGACATCTTTCAAGAGATCAGGTTGCTCAGAGCTCTTTCCCACCTGACCTGGAATGGTTGCAGGGATGGGGCACCTACAAGCTCTTGGGGCAAGCTGTGCCAGGGTTGCACCATGCTCCGAGTAAACAAGTTCTTCCTTAGACCTACTCTGATTAGATCCCCTTTGTGTTTAAAAATATTTGTCCATATCCTATTGTAATTGGCCCTGTTAAAAAAGATGCCCCCCACTTTCTTCAAAGCCACTCTGAAGTCTTGGAAAGTGGCAATCAAGTCTCCCTGGGGTCTGTTCTTCACAAAACTGAATAACTCCACCTCTCTCCGCATTTCCTGAGAGGAGAGGTGCTCTGTCCTCTGACTGTTTCTGTCACCCTCTTTTGTAATTTGGTGGAGTGTTCAGTTTTATCTAATGGCAAAAGAATTGAAGCAGAGCAATGCAGGGTACAGAGACATGAAATGGTGGTGGAGGAACCCAAGGAAGCCAGTCCCAGCTGAGCAGTCAGAGATTTGGCTGTGGGCAGGAGGGGCTGTGGGGGGCTCACTGTGAGCCTCGGAGGGGCCCTGGTTTGTGCCCCCCAGCCCACCCTTAGAGGTTTCTGCCACGCAAACAGGGACAGCTGGGAGGGACTTGTCCCAGCCCCATCTGCTGCCTGGCACCCTCAAGCAGATGGGAACTGTGCCAGGGTTACTGCCAGGTTGTGTGGCAGAGAGGGAACTGCAGGACCCAGTGCCACTGGGCTGGCCCTGCTGGGAAGGAAGGTGCCATCCAGCACAGGAGGGGCAGGGCATGGAAAGGTAGACACTGCTCTGTCTCCCTGTGGGAATCAGCACAGTGCCTGTCTTTCAAAGAGAGGGACCAATGTGAGGCTTTGGAGTTTCCTGAAAAGAAGAAACTCCAAGGACAGAAAGCACCATTTCTAGAGCACTGGCAGGGCAAAAATCTCAGCAAGATGAAGACACCTGGATAAATGGATGAGTGGGATTCTGGGCCAGGTTTGCCTGAGATGGCAAAGTCCTGCACATAAAGATGGAGGTGTAGATGGTCCCATTGGTCCTCTTCCTGCATCCCTCTAGGAGCCAAAGGAATCCTGTGAAGCACTGAGCTTTAAAAGTCACGGTTCATTGTTTTTTGTTGATTTGTTTTTTTTCCCTTTGGGCAGCATCCATTTGTAACATTTGCTGAGCCTGCGTCCAGCCTGGTGCCACTGATTGTTTCAGTGAAGAAGAGGAAGGAGACAAGAACGTGACAATCACATCAGGACCATTTATTCCTCAACCAGTTTAGAGTAGGATTGTAGGTTAGGATTAGGATTAGGATTAGGATTAGGATTAGGATTAGGATTAGGATTAGGATTAGGATTAGGATTAGGATTAGGATTAGGATTAGGATTAGGATTAGGATTAGGATTAGGATTAGGATTAGGATTAGGATTAGGATTAGGATTAGGATTAGGATTAGGTTAGGTTTGGTTAGGGTTAGAGTAGGATTGTCTAATCTAAGATTGTCTAATAGGACTGCAGAGTAGGATTGGAAATAAATAAAGTTTCTGAAACCACAACTCACCTTGAAGATTCCCTTCCTTCTCACTCTGCAAATAAGCTTGAGAATTCCTTCTGAATTGTCTGTTGTTTCTTAAAGGTGGAAAGTGACACAGTGTCTTTGGCATGGTGTGAAAGTGGGGAAGGATCTTCTTCATTCATCCTCTCCAGACCACACTGCCTTTGGAATATGGCCCACTGGTCTGTTTTTGGCCAGCTTTGGTACTTCTATTTGAGGCAGAAAGGGCAATGGCATTTGAAGGCAAAACCAAAGGAAGAATGAGGCAGCCCAAACATCTTGTGCAGATGCAGGCCTTCAGCTGTGACTGGAGAGCATTGGGGCTCCTGCCACTTGGATTTGTATCCCTAGGTGCAATGTCTTTGGCTGGAGGAGAGCCTTGCTCAAGTGAGAAAGCAGAAAGATCAGAGAGGGTGCTCGGGAAGGTCTCCTGTGGTGCAGAGCTGTCAGCGCCTGTGAGGTGAGAGCGGGCCCGGCCTTGGCCGGGCTGGAGCCCCAGCAGAGCCCCGGCAGAGGCCGGAGCAGCCTGAGCCCCGGCAGAGGCAGGCTGGAAGGAGGCCCTTGGAGCTGCAAGAGGCAGCAGCCGGGCCCTGGGTGCCTGTTCCTGGGAGCGGGCGAATCCTCCGCTCTCAGAGCCCAGGTGGCAGCTGGCTGCTCCCGAGGGGAAGCGCAGCCGTGCTGGGCACAGCCCAGCCTGGAGGCATTGGCCGTCTGCAGTGTGCCCAGGAGCAGAGAAAGGCCAAGGGCAGCCGAGGGCCGCTGGGCTGGCTGAGGATTCCTCCTCTTCTGCCGGCTGCCCTGCAACTCCTGGCAAAGGTCAGCAGTGTGTGCAGCACTCTGGGCACCGGGGCAGGGAGCCGGGCTGCTCGGCAGGCTGGAGCACAGGGCAGCCTCCTCCAGGCCCGGCACTTCTGCCAGGGGAAGCCAGGCCAGCGTGAGGCAGGGACAGCTTGGCAGGGCACATCTGCAGGAGCCAGCGCCTCACGCAGCTCTGGGAGGAAGCACCTGCAATCCTGCAGTTCTGCACTGAGCCAGAGCAAAGGTGTGAGATGCAGAGTGTTTGGCAGAAATATTCAGGCCCACCAGGCCAGCCTGCTTTGTGCTCTCTGGCGCACAGCAAGCGCTGTGCAATGCAGCTCTGAGCTGCTGGGAGAGAGGGAGTCGGGGATGTGCCTGAGGGTTTTGCTTGAGCAGTGAACTGATTTGGAAGGGTGGAGAATAATTTCAGTAGGCAATCTGTGTTTTCTTTATTCCTTTCTGAAAGACAGATACAATGTGGCTTCATTAAGCAAAAGCACAGCCTTTTTTTTCCCCTGCATTTTAGTATGACAACTCAGGCAAGCCCTTCAAAACAGCAACTGAAGCAATTCCCACCCAGTGAGCAAAAGCCCCCCCCCCCCCCCCCATCTTTCTATTGTAGATCTTGACATTTTGGGCTGGTCCTGCAAAGGACGAAGCAGCCTTTAAGGTCTGAAGCACCTTCTTGTCTTGCCAGCACGGACATAGATGCTTGAGCAGTTCTGGAATCAGGCTATGAGCTTGTTTGCTTTTGGCTCCTCGTGTTGTTGCAGCCCCTCTGTGCAAATAACCCCTGTGAGCTGACTGAGCCTTGCTCGCTCTGTCCATCCCAGTGTCTCTGGCAGAGGCAGCAGATGGAAGTCTCTTCTGCTGGAAAGGGAACCTATTTGCAATGGTGTAGTGATCCCAAATTCCATACAGTACTGCACCAAAGGATTAGGCCGTTCACTCTTCAAAAGCTTCTTACTGATCCTGCCTAAGGTGGTTTAAAGTTCAGGGAACTCAGCACATCCCTTGCATGTCCAGAGCTACTTGAGAGAACCCTTGGGGTCTCAGAGGTCCTGGAATGTTGCCAAAAAGTTCTTGTCTCTTTGATTTTGACCCTTAAAAGGGATCTGCCACCTGATTCTCAAATTTGAGGACATGAGAAAAAAAAAAAAACAAATGGTGTGAGAATGGAGTGTTCCCAGGGTGAAAATATAGATTTTAGGATTTTTGGGACAGGGGTTTTGGAGATAAGATGGAGGGATCAGGTCCTGCCTCGTGGTCCTTTTTCTTCTTCTTCTTGTCATCCATCTTCTCTGTGATGTTGACACTCGGGGATTGGTTCATAATGAAAGTACACTGTCTAACATGGGTGAAGGGCATTGGAATGCAATTGTAAATATGATATTGTAGTTTGTAGTATGTGTCTGCCCTACTTCTTTTCCGCCTCTGAGCGGTGGAGAGTGCCTCAAACTGTCCTTCCTGAACTGCATCTGGTCAGGGCAGGAGAAAGAATTTTACAGATTAGATAAAATAAACAACCTTGAGACCGTGAAATGAAGATCCCTGACTCCTTCTTTTTCAGCGCCAGGCTGGAAAAAGAAACTGTCAAACCTTTCTCAGGGGTCACTCAGATAAGCAAATAATCCCAACACTACTGAGTATCAGCCAGGGCTCACACCTCTATTGCAGGGCTGTTCTTCTTCTCAGGCAGGGCTCAGCTGTCTCTCACTGACATATTGCTGACTGAAGACCTGTCTCTTCCATATCCCCTATAAAAAGACCTTACTTTAGATTCTCAAATTTAACATGCATGCGTGTGAAAAAAAAAAAAAAAAAAGACAAACCTTTAGGAAAATCAAGACATTAAAGCAGATTTCATTTATCAAACCCACAGCAGCTGCATTAAAATGTGGGTCTATGAGCCTTTCTTCAAAATTTTCTTAATCATAGCTCTAGAGTAATTTTTGAGAGATAAGTATGCTGGTTTAACAAGTCCAGATTATTTTGCAAGGGGTAATTAGTCATCCATTAAGCATTCCAGCAGTTGCGTAGCATTTTATTCTGATAACTGATCCCTGAATATTGCAACCAGCTTCTGATTTGTGTCTGCCCATTTCTTTTCCATGTTCTAAGCCAAGAGCAATGGTATCCTTGTGAGTGCATCTGAACACATGGGACAGTGACACCTCATCCTATTGCCTATATATTCATTCTCCTCCCAAGATTCCTTGCTCTTTTCCCTCTGCCACCAATGGGGATCTGCAGTCCGGGATGGCACTGCTCCGTTGTGGGCTGTCAAGGCAGAGGCGATGCTCGTGGTGCACCTCAGCCAGGTGAGCTCCGGGCCGCGCTCAGGCCGCAGCGGGGCCAGGCCGGAGCCCGCCAGGCCGCGTCAGCTCCGCCCCGCGGGAGGAGCCGCGACAGCGCCCGGCAGCGGCCCCGCGCAGGCGGAGCGGCCCCGGCTGCGCCCGGAGCAGTGCCTGGGGAGGGGCTGTGGCGTGTGCGAGCTGCTCCGGGCTCGCTCTGGACAGAAGGATCTCCGGCCTGTGCTCGCTTTGTACCTTCAAGGCTGCCAGATGCCTTGCAGTGAAGCTGGAGTGCCCGGGCTATTCTGGTCGCTTCTTGTCCTCAGCTCAGCACTGTTATAAATGATCAATTGAAAGCCAAATTATCAAAAATGCGAAAAGCTTTATCTTTTTCTGCGACCAAAATGCAATCCTCAAAACCACCACAGCCAAAGAGACAACGTCGAGCCCAGGGTCGGCGCTGGGTGAACCTGGATCTGACCTCTATCGCATCGGACCCCCCTCATTCACGAGAGCTGCTTCTTGCGGGGATATTTTATACAGTTTATTGTGCCGGAGGCAAAGGAGTCCAAGTTTCTTTTGGAACTCTTCATAGTTGGTTCTTTCACTGTGCAGAGCTGGACAACCGCTGTTTCCTGGTTGATAGCTAGCGTTGATCAAATCTGAGAAGTCGCGTATTCACATGTATCTTTCTGGCGACTTTGGCTATCTTGATCGATGTTATCAACAGGGCGATGATCGCTCATAGGCGTCTTCCCATGACTCGGGATAACAGTGATCATCGCGCTGGGTGCGTCTATTCATGAGCTAGCCGCCGATTGCTCTCTTCCACCTTCAGGAATTTATGAATTTGAACAGATGTCTACCTCTGGGGCTGCTTGTAGTCAGAGACTTGTTTGGATTTTACAATCTTTATAAAATACATTCTTTTATAGCATGAATTATTTCTAGCATATATTACGGCAGGAAGATGGTTCCAAGCATGGGTGTGAGGGTTGTGTGTGCAGTTTGTGTCTTTGAGTCCCTGTGTGTTGGAGTTTGATGTGTTCACTCTGGTGGTAAATTCTTGGGTATCATGATTATGAGCCTGGATTTACCCAGGCTTTTAAGTGAAGAAAACTTGGAGACATTTTTCTGTGCAGTTCCTAGAAAACAGGTATATTTTCCATGGAGATTCTGTCATATTTTGATTTGTCTCGGAGGAACTTGTGGGTATATTTGCTGCTGGAGAAGTTGCTGAATATGAATAATTTTGAGTAACTAGAAGAAAATACTACCTTGTGAAAAAGGATAGTCACTTTTAAAATGTCAGAGGTTTATTACAAAATACCACAAGACTGAATAAAGAAAAATTGCACCAGTGAAAGCATGGAATCAAACTGCCTGGTGCTTGTTTACAAAGTGGCTGCTCCGCCTTTTATACCCCTGTGGTTACATCACTAACCCTGGCCCTTCCCAAAGTCTGTCTGTCAACTCTTTTTTACCATCCATTGGTGGAGGCTACTTTCTTGGAGGTGAGGTGGTGTCACAGCCGTTCCTGCTAGCAACAAGCTTTTCCCATCCCGTGCAAGGTCACAGTGTACTCATCCTCCCTTTGAAGCAAAGTAGAAATTTTCCAGGGTAGAAATCCACTTTGATTTAGGTGAAATGTACATTTTTGAGTGGAGTCTGTGGTTAGAAAACATAGCTATTTAGCCTGACTGCAAAACCTAGGCTCAGAGAAACTGCTTCAATGAAGGCCAGAGATAAGGCGATCAAGTTCTTTTATGAAAAGTTAGTTGGAGAAGAGATTAGGTGGGAAAAAGATGATGAAGAGTTTGAAGCTTTAAAGTGAAAATTAGTCAGTGCACCAGAACTGAGTATTCCAGCCTTAGACAAACCCTTCTATCTGTTTGTGGATGTAGAAAAAGGGGTAGCACATGGAGTGTTAGCCCAGAATGGGGAAGATCCAGGAAACCAGTGGCCTATTTAGCAAAGCTGCTAGACCCTGTCAGCTGGGGCTGGCCAAACTGCATTCAGGCTGTGGCAGTGACTGCCCTACTCATAGCAGAAAGCAAAAAATTAACCTTTTGGGGGAAATTGAAAATGTATATCACTAACTCAGTTAGGAGGATCCTGAGCCAAAAGGCCAAGAAATGGCTCACTGATTCATGAGTGCTAAAGTATGAAGCCATCTTAATAGATAATGGTTTAGAGCTAATGGTGAGTAACCAACTTCAGGCCAGTTTTTTTTATGGAGAACCAGATGAGGAACTAATACATAATTGCCTGAGGTTATGAACTATCAAACTAAAGGAAGACAGGAAGAACAGATCAACCACTCCAAGGTAGGGAACTGTTGAGAAATTGTACATCGATGGATCTTCACGGGTAATAAAGGGGCACAGGGTATGAGGATCCACTATTGTGCATGAAGGGTTAGTGGCCATAGAAAAGGGAAAGTTACCTTCCAGCTGGTCAGCCCAAGCATGTGAGTTGTATGCCAAGTGTGAGCTCTGGAAATATTAGCACAGAAAAGGGCAACAAAATATACAGAATGAAAATAGACTTTTGGAATAGTGCATAATTTTGGAAAATTTGGGAAGAGAGGAGGCTATTAAATTCAGGGGGAAAGGACTGATTCATGAAAAATTTGCCTTTAGAAGTGTTATAAAACCTTACAATTACCAGAGGAAGGAAGTGGTGGTGGATGTTAAAGGACATCCCTCTTCTCTGCCCCCTCAGGAGGTATGAAGGAACAATTTAGCCAATTTAGAGCTAAAAAATGCAACTGAATCAGAGACAGAAAAACTAACAATAGTATTAACTCCCATGAGAGAAATCTGGCTTCCCTATGTTCAGTGGGACAGAAGAGGAAGAACCCTTAAAATAAGCCAAGAAAGATAACAAAGGTTCCTTCTGCACCACCAGATGGGAGGCAAATTTTGAATGTGGGGAAACAAGAAAATCCTCCAGCTCCATTTAATATGGAACAACATTCTCTTCTCCCCCTCCTATTGCTAAGTGATAAATTTCCTCCTAGCTGGGATGACAGATGCTTTCAGGCCGATAAACAGTTATCACCTAATACACCTGCTGACCTGCAGAAGGTTCAGGATAACTCAGATATCATGAGGAAAAACTAGTAGTTTGGCATCTGAAGATGGGCCGTACTGTGGTACCAGATCCAAGACCTCCAAGGCAGACTTTACTCTTTCCCCCCAGGGAAGTCCCTATGGGAGGAGTGGTGGGAGGTGTTGGCTTTGTAATGCTAAAATTTAACTGCTTAAAAAGGTTAGAGGATTCAAGAAAGAGTTAGGGCATTTAGTTGAAGACCCAGTGGGCATAAAGCAAACCAAGTGGACAGATTTTTTAAGTCCAAATATCTACATTTGGGGAGATGAATTCCATCCTGAATATATTGTTTTCTCCAGAAGAGGTCCAGATGATTAGAGCTGCTAGCATAAGAATTTGGGAAAAGGATAACCGTCCAGGACCCCAGGTGCCAACAGGGGAACAAAAATTGCCACTAACGGATCCCAGCTGGAATCCTAATCTGGACGAAGGGAGGAAGGCCATGATGGAATACATTAATGAGTTATTGAGAGAGGCATTAAAGGTGTATTTAAGGAGAGATGAAGAAAAAGCAAAGGCCAAAGCTAAAATCATGGTTGCAGTAGCCAGAGAAAGTGTGGGGTGGGAAGGTCCACCACCAGGAGGAGGCACAGATAGGCCTCTTGTATTGTCAGATAGGAGAAGGATGGACAGACCACAAGTCCCTTGGAGCGAACGACACTGCTATTACTGTGGGAGGCAGGACATGTCAGGAGGTGTTGTAGAAAACTCAGTCTCGATGCGGCAATAGCCAGGGAATAGGATAATTTAGGAAAGATCCTTAAGGGTGACAATTAAGAGTATCAGGGGCTTTGCACGTTAGGGGACCTGATGCAACATCTAGAAAAGCCCTTGGTAAATTTTGAGGTGGGACCCCTAAATGAAGAATTTGAATTTTTGTGTAGATGCAAGAGCAGATAAATTCTGTCTCCACAAAGTACCAGAGTAAGATCTGTATCGTAAGATACCCAAAAATATTTGAAGTTAGACAAAACAGCTAGGTGGAAGGATATCCAACAGCACAAAGAGTAACTGGCCAGTAACAATTGTAATAAGTGACAGTGTGAAAGTAAAAGGTACCTTATTGTTGTCTTGTTGTGTGTGTGAGGGTGAGTTACAACAGAGGATTTTCAGCATTCCCTAAACTTCCCGGGCAGGTGGGAAGGAGGAAAAGTGGAAAGAGCTGTGTGTGACCTGCAAACCAGACTGATGTCCCCGGACAAGGTGGGGGACTGTCCTAAAGCATTAAATGAGGGCCATTGTGTCAGTAGTCGCTGCACCTGAAAACCAACCACTAGTGTTCCCCAGTCCTGTGCACAGGATCATGTCCTTGGGGGCCGTACCTCTGGCTGTATACTGGAGACCAAGGGGGTGGGCCAACCCCCAGTCAAGCCAGGGGGCCACAGGGGGAGTCAGATTTTTCAGAGAACAATAAAGATCCTCTTTTGAGAGTGTGAATGACGATTTGTAGACAAATTAAAAAGGGTTGTGGCAATGAAGAAAAAATGGAGGGGTGCATTATAGTCCCCGGACAGGTGCCACATCTATGTGTGAGAGGTACAGTGTGTGGGAAAAACTATACTGAGACCTGTTTTGTTTTAAGTGTAAGGAGCCTGAAAGACAATTAGTATTTACAGTAAAGATCTGTTAATGAAACTGTAGACAAAATAGTATAAGTAATGAAGCAAGTTATAAATCTCCTTAAAAAGAAATTGACCAATTATACATTAACAGGAGAAATTGGTATTGAGTTTTGATAGAATCATAAAGTAAAGAAAGACCATTAATGCCTGTTTTGAAAGCCCGTTTGGTTGAAAGCCTCAGGTACTCCTCATTGTTAATTTGACTGTGCAGACCAAAGGGAAAGAGTTGGACCCACATCACGGACTCCACCCCATTCTACCTCTGGCATTGGGCCAGATTTGACATCAACTTCTCCATCTGGCATTGGCCATCTGGCATTGGGTCAGACACCACCCCATTCTCCCTCTGGTATTGAGCCAGAGTCCAAATCACCCTCACCCTCTGGTATTGGACCGGACCAAGCAGGTTTTTGTCTTCTGGCATTGAGCCAGAGACCACACCACTTTCACCTGCGGGCACAGGACGAGATCCAACCGGATCACAGGTTAAATCACGTGAGTATACTGTAATAAAAAGAGCCAAAGGATTTAAAGTTGACTCTCAGAAGGAAGAGTCAAGAAGACTGAACTGTATGGGAGAAATAATTGGTATCGGAAGTCTAACATAGTTTAAAATGTTTCAAGACAGTTCTGTGTGTAGAATATGTTTTGTTTGTAAAAAGTTTAAGACTGTAAATAAGTAATTCTGGTTAAGTTCCCCAAATTGATTCTAAAGACTCCAGGTTAATCCTCTACAGAGCCTCCCCCAAGAGAAACTAAAATTGGTAGGAACAGACCCAAGAGGTTTAACCAGATCTCCGGGTAGAAGAGACTCTAAAGAGCTTGGAAGCTTCTTCTCAGTAAAATTCCCAAGAGGCAAGGCCGGGTGGGCAGGCTGTGCAAAGATGACCCATACTGGACTCTTGGGAAGGGTAGTAATGATGGCTCTAATTGCTGGAGGTGCTCTGGGGAGCCCAGGAGAGCCGTGCAGTGAGTGCTACCAACCCCTCTGTGAGGAGGAAGAAGTGAGCTCCTTGCAAGAGTCTACATCAGTTCTAACCCTGATGGTGTTAACCTCTCCCAATTGGTCCTTTATCAGAAAAATAAGAGAATGCATTGGATAGCCCAGAATACTGCCACTTTTGGGCAGCCCTCCTGGGAGAGTGCCCTGTGAGGGAAGCCTGGGTCCTCTTTGAATGGGATGCTGTTGAAAAATATAAAGAATGTCAATAGAAAATGATAACACATGTCAAGAGAGCCCAAAACACCTGGTTTTGAGCTCTGGTGCTATAGCACAAATTTTTTGTCAGACTGGTCTGGCACCTGCATTACTAAAACAATAAAACCTGCTTTTCTTATTACCAAAAGAAACTGGATCAAGTTTAGGAGTGACTGTATACAGGGATTTAAGAGAAACTAAACAAGATAAGCAAAATGTGATTGAAATTGAAAGAATCCAAAGTTGTAAATGCCAAATTCAGACCCCAGTATCTATGCTAAACAAAATAATCAGGCTCAGGCAGTATTAAAAATGAGGAATACAATTATTAGAAACATTACTAATGCAGTGGAAAAATTGGCATGTACAAATAACCAAGAACAAACTCCTACACTTGATTGCAGTTGGGAAAATAACCTATTTTTTCAAAAATGGTGGATGGGAAAAAGTGGTTTTTCTCATTGTGTGTTACTTGTAGGATTGCTCTTTTTGCTATGCTTGTTTCCCTGTTTCAGTGGGATATGGGTGTTTTGGCTGGGCAAACTGACCTAAAAAAACCAAGAGATGTAGCAAAGTCAAGTAACCATGATTACCAGAGTGCTCAAGAAATTTATAATGAATACAAAATTTAAATGTGATTGCATAAGCCAAAAATTGTAAGTTGATGCGAGCTTAAATTTAATGCTGATCAAAGGAAAAGAGGGGGGAACTTTTATGAACAGAAAAAAAAGATAATTTTTAGTGTGGAGAAACAATTTACAAATAGCTAATTTTTTTTTTGCTACTAAAGTGTTATCTGTGTTATCCGGACACCAGTCGATTCTTGGGCTAATGACTCCTTTTGTATTAGTGGCGAGGCCGAGTTGAAAGGCCTTTGTGTTAACACTAAACATTGAGAGAACTGCCGGGCAGGGACAGTAAGGGAAAATTGTTGAAACTTGTGAGGGGGGACATGCAAATTAAACTGTAAAAGACCAGAGTGCTTTGAGTTCCGACCTGACCTCAGACATACAGAAAATAACCCCAAAACAACGAAGCCAAAATGAAATTGAGAAATTGTTTTGATGTCCACGTGTGAGGAACAAGCTACTGAACTTACAGCACAGCTGAAAACCTTGGAGCCCCTCGCCCTGAGTGCAAGAGTCATCCAAAGCCGGGACCCCGACCCCCGGAGAGCAGCCGAGTAAGAACAAAACGCCCACAGCTTTTCAGAGGACAGGACTTGCAACTCTGCCCCAGGGGACAAAGCTGTGACTCATCCTCCTCCTGGGAGCCACCTGGGAGAGTCGATCTGGAAGCTGCAGATCAAGAAAAGGCGAGACCACCCCTTTATCCTGAGCTGATCATTTTTTTTTAATAAAGGCATTAAAAAGGAGAAAAGTTTCCCTTGCCCTGTTTTCCCAAGGATTCTCACCCCCTCTCCCGTGATCTCCCTACTCCGGGCCCCTCTTGGGATTTTCCCCTCCTCCCCTTCTCCCCCTTCGCTCCTCCCTCTGCCAGGTCTCTCTCCCTCTGCCGGGATGTCCGCCCGCTTCCCATAGCCCCATCCCCGGCCCAAAATGGCCCATTCCCCGTGCCTCAGCCGGGGCGGGCAAGGGGGCCGCGCTGGGCATGCGGGGCCAGGCCGGGCCGCCATGGGGCCGCGTCAGCTCAAGGAGAGGAGCCGCGACAGCGCCCGGCAGCGGCCCCGCGCAGGCTGGGCGGGCCAGCTGCGCCATCAGAGCTGTGCCTGGGGAGGGGCTGCGGCGTGTGGGAGCTCCTCCGGGGCTGGCTCTGGACAGAAGGATCTCTGGCCTGTGCTCGCTTTGTACCTTCAAGGCTGCCGGATGCCTTGCAGTGAAGCTGGAGTGCCCGGGCTATTCTGGTCGCTTCTTGTCCTCAGCTCAGCAGTGTTATAAATGATCAATCGAAAGCCAAATTATCAAAATGCGAAAAATTTATCTTTTCTGCGACCAAAATACGATCCTCAAAACCACCACAGCCAAAGAGACAGCGTCGAGGCCAGGATTGGCGCTGGGTGAACCTGGATCCGACCTCTATCGCATCGGACCCCCCCTGTTCACAAGAGCTTCTCAGGGGATGTTTTTTATACAGTTTATTATGCCTGAGGCAAAGGAGTCAAGTTTCTTTTTAACTCTTCATAGTTGGTTCTTTCACTGTGCAGAGCTGGACAATCCGTTTCCTGGTTGATGAGCCAGTTGATCAAATCCAGAAGCGTGATATTCACATGTATCTTTCTGGCGACTTTGGCTATCTTGATCGATGTTATCAACAGGGGGCGATGATCGCTCTTAGGTGTCTTTGGATGACTCGGGATAACAGTGATCATGAGTCTATTCATGAGCAAATGCCGATTGTTCTCCTGCCACCTTCAGGAATTTTGGAATTTGAATAGACGTCTGCCTCTGGGGCTGCTTGTGGTCAGAGACTTGTTTGGATTTTGCAATCTTTATAAAATACATTCTTTTATAGCATGAATTATTTCTAACATATATTACAGCAGGCAGATGGTTCCAAGCATGGGTGTGAGGGATGTGTGTGCAGTTTGTGTCCTTGAGTCCCTGTGTGTTGGAGTTTGATGTGTTCACTCTGGTGGTAAATTCTTGGGTATCATGATTATGAGCCTGGATTTACCCAGGCTTTTAAGTGAAGAAAACTTGGAGACATTTTTCTGTGCAGTTCCTAGAAAACAGGTATATTTTCCATGGAGGTTCTGTCATATTTTGATTTGTCTCGGAGGAACTTGTGGGTATATTTGCTGCTGGAGAAGTTGCTGAATATGAATAATTTTGAGTAACTGGAAGAAAATACTACCTTGTGAAAAAGGATGCTCACTTTTAAAATGTCAGAGATTTATTATAAAATACAACAAGACTGAATAAAGAAAAATTGTACCAGTGAAAGCATGGAATCAAACTGCCATGTGCTTGTTTACAAAGTGGCTACTCCGCCTTTTATACCCCTGTGGTTCCATCACTAACTCTGGCCCTTCCCAAAGTCTGTCAACTCTTTTTTACCATCCATTGGTGGAGGCTACTTTCTTGGAGGTGAGGTGGTGTCACAGCCGCGCCTGCCAGCAACAAGTTTTTCCCATCCCGTGCAAGGGGCACACTGTACTCATCCTCCCTTTGAAGCAAAGTAGAAATTTTCCAGGGTAGAAATCCATTTTGATTTAGGTGAAATGTACATTTTTGAGTTGAGTCTGTGGTTAGAAAACATAGCTATTTAGCCTGACTCCAAAACCTAGGCTCAGAGAAACTGCTTCAATGAAGGCCAGAGATAAGGCGGTCAAGTTCTTGTATGAAAAGTAAGTTGAAGAAGAGATTAGATGGGAAAAAGATGATGAACAGTTTGAAGCTTTAAAGTGAAAATTAGTCAGTGCACCAGAACTGAGTCTTCCAGCCTTAGACAAACCCTTCTATCTGTTTGTCGATGTAGAACAAGGGGTAGCACATGGAGTGTTAGCCCAGGACAGGGGAGGATCCAGGAAACCAGTGGCCTATTTATCAAAATTGCTAGACCCTGTCAGCTGGGGCTGGCCAACCTGCATTCAGGCTGTGGCAGTGACTGCCCTACTCATAGCAGAAAGCAAAAAATTAACGTTTTAGGGAAAATCGAAAATGTATATCACTAACTCATAAGGAGTATCCTGAGTCAAAAGGCTGAGAAATGGCTCACTGATTGCTGAGTGCTAAAGTACGAAGCCATCTTAATAGGTAATGGTTTAGAGCTAATCGTGAGTAACCAAATCAACCCTGCCCAGTTTTTGTATGGAGAGCCAGATGAGGGACTAAGACATAACTGCCTACAGGTTATGAGCTATCAAACTAAAGTAAGAGAGGACCTAACAGATCAACCCCTCCAGAAAGGGAAACGATTGTACATTGATGGATCTTCATGGGTAATAAACGGGCACAGGGTATTGGGGTACAATATAGTGCATGAAGGGTTGGTGGCCATAGAAAAGGGAAAGTTATCTTCCAACTGGTCAGCCCAAGGTGTGAGTTGTATGCCCTAAAGCGAGCTCTGGAAATATTAGCACAGAAAAGGGCGACAAAATATACAGAATGAAAATAGACTTTTGGAATAGTGCATACCTTTGGAAAACTTTGGGAAGAGAGGAGGCTATTAAATTCAAAGGGAAAGGGACTGATTCACGAAAAATTTGCCTTAGAAGTGTTAGAAACCTTCAAATTACCAGAGGAAATAGTGGTGGTGTATGTTAAAGGACATCAAAAAGAGGAGACTCAGGAGGTGTGAAGGAACAATTCAGCCAATTTGGAAGCTAAAAATGCAACTGAATCAGAGACAGAAAAACTAATAATAGTATTAATCCCCGTTGGAGAAATGCAAAAAGTCCCCATATTCAGTGGGACAGAAGGGGAAGAAATCTTTAAAATAGGAGCCAAGAAAGATAACAGAGGGAAGTGGAGATTAGCAGATGGGAGGCAAATGTTGAATAAACCCCTGGCCAAGAAAATGCCAAAAGGAATACATGGAACAACACATTGGGGTACACAAGCACTAAGTGATCAATTTCTAAGGGATTGGGGATGCAAAGGAATTTTCAGAATAGCTAAGCCAGCAACTGAATGGTGTGTGATATGTCAACAAGTGAATAAGAAAATCATGAGGAAAACACCCAGAGGAGGGTGAGAACTAGCCTTATGGCCCTTCCAAAACATCCAAGTAGACTTTACTGAGCTTCCCCAGGTACAATGGTGGAAGTTTTTGCCAGTGATAGTAGATCACGTGACTCATTGGGTAGAGGTGGTACCCACTGTGAAAGCCAATGCCAATGTTGTGAGTAAAACACTTCTAGAATCAATCATTCCCTGATATGGGATGGCAAACAGGATTGATTCAGACTGGGGAACTCATTTCACATTGAAGATATTGCAGAAATTTGTTCAGGCCCTGGGAGTAAAATGGGAATTACACACTCCATGGCATCCACAGAGTTCTGGTCGGGTTGAGAGAATGAATCAAACTCTTAAAAGAGCTCTAGTTAAGCTAATGATTGAAACCCAAATGTCATGGATAAAATGTCTCCCTTTGGCCTTATTAAGAATTAGAACCCAACCCCAGTCAGATCTGGGGGTGTCACCCTATGAAATGATGTTTGGGTTACCCTTCCTGACCTCACCCCAGAAGGTTGCCACCTATGAGGAAGGGGAAGCCAATGCCAAGAAATAAGTGATGTCCATAGCACAAACCTTAGAAGGGCTAAGACATAAAGGGGCAATTCCTCAAACTACCACCCTGGATTTCAGAATCCATAATATTAATCCCAGGAACTGGGTGGTGATTAAGTCATGGAGAGATCAGCCTCTAACTCCTCAGTGGGAAGGTCCCTTTCAGGTACTGCTCACCACCGAATCGGCCGTGTGAACTGCAGAGCGGGGATGGACTCATGGCAACAGAGTCAAAGGCCCAGTAGAAGAACCCAAAGAGTGGACTGTAACATCCAGGCTGGGTGAAACAAGATTGACTCTCAAGCAGAGACTGAAAGACAACCAGAAAAACACCAAGATGCCCAAAAAGTAGAGTCAAGCTTCCACCAACCAGCTTGAGAACTGTCTTCCTGTTTTAATGGGTGAGAATTACCAGCATCTGTTGAGGGGAAGTACACAAGGGACTGTAAAAGGTAATGGGACAGCTTCTTTAAGAAAATAAGACAAAGGAAGGAGGGCAAGACTGGGTTGGCCCCTTTGTTTGCTACCAAGAAGGCTCCATAGCCCTGCTGTGGGTAGCAACCCCATAGGCATGGTAAGGTAGGGACAAAAGGCCAGACCAGACCTCTGTAATTCCTCAGTTGTCTTTTAATTCAACAGGGACTGGAGGGCAGGACCGAGTTGGCCTCTGTACTCACCCCTAAGATACACCAACTATGGGTAGCAGCCACATAGGCATGGTAGATGGGAGTCAAAGCCATACTGGACCTCTGGGATGCCCTTTTGTCCATTCCAAATAAGTGTGTCTAAGGAAAACCTGAGATTTTTTTCTCCTGTTCCCACTGTCCTTGCCCACATCAACAGATGCTGGTATGACTCATTCAAGAGAGAGAGAAATTTTTTACTTAATTGTTCAAGCAAAATGACTTATAGAAAAAGAAAAGGGGGGGTTGTTATAGATGAGTAATCCTATGGTTGACTCTCACAATTAAGGGGTGAATATTAAATATATGTTAAGAGAAGTTTTGTAGATGTATTGTTATCCTTCCCCTCCTCCCCCTTGCATTGTTATCACAGGATGGCCTCAGTAGTCGGGGCATTTGGGAGGGTTGGCTTGTTACTATGGCAGCACCTGACCTCCAATCAAGGTGTAAGACAGTGATCTCCACCACTGGACAGTGAAGAAGGAGTCGATTGACAAGACTTTGGGAGGGGCTAGAGGTATAAAAGACAGAAGATCCATTTTTAGATGAGCACACCATGACTGAATCCTTTGCTCCCAGTGCTGTATACTTTTCTTTATTCAGTATTCTGTTGTATTTTGATAAGGTCTTAATAAAGCATTAAAATTTTGAAAGTGAAAATCGTTTCTCATATGGGGTTGGGGAATGTGGGGCAAGGTTGTCCACACTGGGTCACCTCTCAAGGTACAACTTCTCTGACCTGGCCAGACCTCCTTAGGAGTGGCCCTACATCAATATCAATCACAGAATGCTGCAATTACCTCTTCTCTAAAGAGAACAGTAATAAAATACACTGTTTAAAAATGAACTACATATTTCTTAGAAGCTCTTTGAAATATTTCTCCATAACTGCTAAAGGAAATCTGCCAAATGAACTGCACTAGACCAGAGGGAAATCAAGGCAGAGCCGTGGTTTGTCAGGACTTGCTTGATCCTAATGAGCCCCGTGGTGCATTTGGAGCTGAGCCCTTGAACATCAGGGGCTGAGAGGAGATTGCAAAACCTTTCAGGAGTCAAAGTCAGAGAAAACACCCAAAGTGTCTTGAGGCATGAATGGGTCCCACTGAGGTCCATCCCCAACACAGGCTCCTCATGGACTCCTTGGAGGAGAGAATTGGAGGCCAGGATGGCACAAAAACCTCTCAGAGATTCAGTGTGGAAAGGAAAATCCAAAGTACCTTAAAAACCTTGAGTATCTCAAAGTATTAATGAGCCCCACTGAGTGTCAGTACAAAGCTCTCAAGGGACTCATTAAAGCAGATAATTGGGGCCATGATTGCACAAACCTCTCACAGAGTCTGTATCAAAAAGTAAAACACCAAGTACCTTAAAATAACTGAAGTACCCTGAAGTATTAATGAGCCCCACTGAGTGTTGTTACTGACAAAGCCTCTCCAGGGACTAATTACAGCAGATAATTGGAGGCCATGATTGCACAAACCTCTCAGAGACTCCAAGGCAAAAGCCAAACCCAAAGTCCTTTGAAAAACCTGCAGTCCCTGCAGGGAGCATGAAGGAGCCCCCAGGGCCATTGCTGAGCAAGGCTCCCCAGGGACTCCTTCCAGCAGATCCTTGAGGCCACTGGGATGTGGGCTATGGGGGGATGCTGAGGGCAGGACAAGGGGCTGACAGTGCCCCAGGGCCTCAGGACAAGGTGTCTCCTCCCAGCCCTTGATGGCACTGACCCTGCTGTGCCCCAGGGCACCAAGACTTGGCTTCTCTTTGTCCCCACCTGTCATCACTGCCTGCAGCTCTCTGCTCTGCCTGGGGCCTGGGGACACTTTCTCAGTCGTGTCCCTCAGTGGGACCCATTAAAAGTCCAAGAAACTTTGGAGGTGGATTCTGACTTGGAGTTCTGGAGAGGTTTTTCAGCTCCCTCTCAGGGACTGATGTTCAGGGCCTGAGCACAAAGCCCCAGAGGCTCATTAAAGTCCTTGTGCTGTGTCTGTGCTGCTGAGCTGGGCTGGGCTCCTGGCCCAGAGGCAGCTCCTGGTAACCAAGAAGAGCTTCAAAAGCACATTTCTCTTGATGAGCAGCTCTTCTGCCAGCCCAGCAGGGCTGGGGCACTGCCTGCAGCCAGCCCGGGCACAGCACAGAGGCACAGAGAGCTTCAATCAGTCAGGGCTGGGAAGGTGCTGAGAAGTGCCTGGGGCAGAATCACTGCCAGCCCTTGGCACAGGAACCTCTGGCTGCAGGACAATGCAGCTGCAGCTCCTTGAGCCATCTCCTAAAGCTGGAACATCCCAATGCCTACAGAGCCTGTGAGTACATTCTCTGATTGTTTCTGGTGCAGAGAAAGCCATGGCTCTGACATGCCCAGGGTTCTGTCCTGCAGAATATTTCCAAGCAGGGTCCTGCAGCCCAGGGCGCTGTGCTGGGGCAGGGACTCTGCTGCTTTTAGTGCCAGGGGACAGAGATCTCTCATGCCAGCCCATGGACAGCTGCATCCCTTTGCTGGACCCATCAGGGGACAAGATCTGGGTGGGAGGAGACAGCTGGTCAGGCTTGCCCTGCAAACAGGCAGTGTTCTCCTTGTGTGATTTGGGGATGCTGCATTGTTCAGGACTGCTCCCAGCATGGCATTTAACTGCAGGAGAACATTTCCAAGCAGAGAGAATATCAGGGCACAGCAGAGAAACAAAACCCAGGCAATGGGGCTGCAGGGAAAAGGGAAATCCTGCTGCCCCTCCCTTTTAAGCCCTACTGCTCTGGGTTGCTGGGATGGGAAATCTGCCCTCAGGGCCGGGGATATTCCTGTCTCAGAGCTTTCTCAGTTCAGGTTGAGAAAAATGGGAAAAAATTTTGGCAGGGGGCACAGCTGGCTCAGGGTGACGCTGTCCCAGGCAGTGACAGAAATCAGTGCAGCCAGGGAAGGGCCCATCTCCCTTCATCCAATGCCATCATAAGGCTTGGCATCAGTGTTGCTTTTCCAGCAAACCTGTCCTCTGGTTTGATTCTGGGGAAGGCAGAGGTGTTGTGCCATCAAAAGCCTGCAGAGAAATGAGCTGCCCCTGGGCACAAATGTGGAGCTGGGGTGGGGGTCTGCAGGGGGCATTTAGGGGAGCATGGGAAGGTGAGCCTCCCCCAGGGCTGGGCTGGGCTCTGGCAGCACTGGACCATCTCCCCCAGCCCTGGGCACAGGGAACAGCTGCTGGCAGGGACAGCTCCAGGCAGCAGAGCCCAGGATATGGGGCAGGTGGGGTAAAAGTGAATCCCCAGGCTGTGTGTGTTGGGATATTTATGGGAAAGTCCTTTCCAAACCCAACTATTCCATGATTCACTGTCTTTTCCATGAACAGATCCCCATGCCAGCCACAGCAAATGTCCAACAGCAGCTCCATCAGGCACTTCCTCCTGCTGGCATTGGCAGACACGCGGCAGCTGCAGCTCCTGCACTTCTGCCTCTTGCTGGGCATCTCCCTGGCTGCCCTCCTGGGCAACGGCCTCATCATCAGCGCCGTAGCCTGCGGCCACCACCTGCACACGCCCATGTTCTTCTTCCTGCTCAACCTGGCCCTCAGTGACCTGGGCTCCATCTGCACCACTGTCCCCAAAGCCATGCACAATTCCCTCTGGGACACCAGGAACATCTCCTACACAGGATGTGCTGCTCAGCTCTTTTTCTTTATGTTCTTCCTTGGATCAGAGTATTTCCTCCTGACCATCATGTGCTATGACCGCTACGTGTCCATCTGCAAACCACTGCACTACGGGACCCTCCTGGGCAGCAGAGCTTGTGCCCACATGGCAGCAGCTGCCTGGGCCAGTGCCTTTCTCAATGCTCTCATGCACACAGCCAATACATTTTCCCTGCCCCTGTGCCATGGCAATGCCCTGGGCCAGTTCTTCTGTGAAATCCCCCAGATCCTCAAGCTCTCCTGCTCCAAATCCTACCTCAGGGAATTTGGGCTCTTGTTTTGTTAGTGCCTGTTTAGCATTTGGCTGTTTTGTGTTCATTGTTTTCTCCTATGTGCAGATCTTCAGGGCCGTGCTGAGGATCCCCTCTGAGCAGGGACGGCACAAAGCCTTTTCCACCTGCCTCCCTCATCTGGCTGTGGTCTCCCTGTTAATCAGCACTGCACATTTGCTCACCTGAAGCCCCCCCTCCATGTCCTCCCCATCCCTGGATCTGGCCCTGTCAGTTCTGTACTCGGTGGTGCCTCCAGCCCTGAACCCCCTCATCTACAGCCTGAGGAACCAGGAGCTCAAGGCTGCAGTGTGGAGACTGATGACTGGATGATTTCAGAAACATTAAACTGCTGGCCAATTTCT
Organism: Emberiza elegans; assembly: GCA_024865655.1. Lineage (NCBI taxonomy): Eukaryota > Metazoa > Chordata > Aves > Passeriformes > Fringillidae > Emberiza > Emberiza elegans. The sequence continues at coordinate 16,931,185 of JALJVW010000197.1, forward strand.
GCAAATCACTTGTAATAAAAAGTCATCTTTGATACTTCTTGTTGGTTTTCATTTTGAGGTTTTTTTTTTTTTGTTTTTTTTTTTAAATATTGTCCACAAATAAATGTCATTGTTTGTGCCATTTCTTATTTTGTTTCTCTCCACCTTCCTGTGGCCACAGACTGTGTCAATGAGGGGCTGCACTCTTGGTGGCTTTAAAGGAACTAAAGGATCTCCCAGCAGAGTTTTCTGCAGAGATGCCCTTTTGTTGCCTTCTCTGGAGCTGCAGCAGCAATGTCTGTGTGCAGAGCTGGGGGCAGATCAGTGCTGGCCCAGCAGCTGTGCCCAGCAGCAGCAGCAGCAGCTTGGTGTTGCCAGTGCTGCTGCCGTGGCCCTGCCCCGCTGCCCTGGTGGCCCTGGTGTTGCTGTAGGGCCTGAGTGCTCTCGGGGCCGGGCACAGCCCTGGGGGTGGCAGTGCTGGGGCTGCAGCAGGGACAGGCCATGGGCACTGCTGGGGCAGTGCTGACGCCTCAGGCCAGGCCCTGGGGGCTCCAGGCTCCTTGCCCAGGCTCTCTCAAGAACACGGCCAGGCCAATGCTCAGCACAGAAACCCCTGTGAGCAGCCCCAGGCTGGCCGTGGGCAGGCTGGGGGCAAACAGCATGGCTGGGGCTCTGCAAGGGCCCTGGGGCAGATGGGAAGGAGCAGCAGAGCAGGGGCTGATCCATCCCCAGTGCACTGGACAGCCCAGGGCAGCGTCCCAGAGCGTCCTCATGGAGCTGCCAACAACATCCCCCTCTGCAGCCCTGGCCTCTCCCCCAGCTCACACAGGTGCCCCATCCTTGCAGGCACAGACACGGCAGCACTGGCTCAGCAGCCCCTGTTTGCATTGCACACAGCAGGTGGGAGCACCCCCATGCTGTTGCTGTGGGGACAGGAACCTGAGGGAGTACAAATGCCATCAGCCCCTGGGGCCAGCAAGGGCTGGGGAACACCAGAGAAACCACCCAGCTCTGTCCTGACCTCTGCACTCAGCCAGAAAGTTTGTTCCCATCAGCTGGGAGTTTCCTGTCCCACTGCAGATGCTGTTGCTCAGAGCCAGGGCTGCCTGGCAGCCACCCCAAACTGCCCTCAGCATTTCCTTGGCTTCACCTTTGCTTTCTTTCCTCTTCCTGGTACAAATTTCTTCCTCTTGCCCACCCCGGTTCCCTCCCCTGCAAACAGCCCATCCCTGTTTGCCCTTTTCTCTCTGGCCCCACTCCCCATTGCAGTTCCTGACTTGGCACCATGGGAATGTCCCTTGGGGAGCAGGATCATCCTACAAGTGCTGCAGGAATTGTCTGCAGGCTCCTGCAGTGCCTGGTGCTGCTCCCTTGCCAGAGGCCCCCCAGGCCATGGGGGGCACATCTGGGCTGCTGTGTCTGGCTCTGGGGCTCCCTGTTCTGGGCAATGAGGGAGGAGCTGCAGAGGCTCTGCAGGACTGACAGGATGGGCTTTGGGGCTGGCAGGAGAAGCTGAGGGACCTGGGCTGCTGGAGCTTCTGAAGAGGAGGCCCAGGGCTCATCCTGCAACTGCTCCAAGGGTGGTTTCAGAGAATCCCAGAATCAGCAAGGTTGGAAAAGACCTTGGAGATCATCAAGTCCAACCTGTGCCCTGACACTGCCTTGTCTCCCCCTGAGCCTCCTCTTCTCCCAGTAAACAACCCCAGCTCCCTCAGCCACTCACCTCACCCTAGGACTTGTGTTCCAGACCCCCCCCAGCCTTGTTGCCCTTCTCTGGACATGCTCCAGCCCCTCCATGTCCTTCCTAAATTGGGGGCCCAGAACTGGACACAGCACTCAGAGGTGCTGCCCACAACCAGTGCCCAGCAGGGAAGAATCCCTGCCCTGCTCCTGCTGGCCACACCATTCCTGATCCAGGCCAGGAGCCATTGGCCTTCTTGGCCACCTGGGCACACAGCTTCTCATGTCCAGCCTGCTGTCCATCAGTCCCTGCAGGTCCCTTTCTGCCTGGCTGCTCTCCAGCCACTGATCCTGTCCCCAGCCTGTAGTGCTGCAGGGGTTGTGTCCCAAAGTGCAGGACCTGGCAGCTTGGACCTGCAAACCTCACCTTGTTGGATTTGGGCCCTGGATCCAGCCTGTCCAGGGCCCTGTGCAGAGCCCTCCTACCCTCCAGCAGATCCAGGGAATGCTGTCAGACCCAGCTTGGTGTCATCTGCAAATTTCCCTGATGGTGGACTGGTCAATCCCTCATCCAGACCATCAATGCAGATATTGAAATCCACGCTGGCTGGCTCTGATCCCTCAGCCATCCTGTGGGTGCCCTGTGATGGCACTCAAGGTGATCTGTTCCATAACCTTGCCGGGCACCCAGGTCAGGCTGACAGGCCTGGAGTTCCCCAGATCCTCCTTCCAGCCCTTCTTGGGGATGGGCTCACACTGGCACCTCCAGTCCTCTGGGACCTCCCTGCTGAGCCAGGACTGATGGTAAATGATGGAGAGCAGCCTGGGGAGCTCATCCACCAGCTCCCTCATTGCCCTGGGATGGATCCCATCTGATCCCATACACCTGTGAGCATCTGAGTGGCTCAGCAGGTCACCAGCTGCTTCCTGCTGGATTCCAGGGGCTGTTCTGCTCCCTGTGCCCATCTACCAGCTCAGGAGAACACTTGTCCTGAGGACAACCTGTCCTAATATTGAAAATTGAGAAAAAGATGTTAAGTAGCTCAGCCTTTTTCCTTATCTTTAGTTACTATTTTTCTCCACTGCATCCAATAAAGAGTAGAGGTTCTCTTCTCCCTCCTTTTTGCTATAAATTTTTTTATAAAAACTTTTTTTTTTTTTTTTTACAGAAGCTGCCAGGTTAAGTTCTAATTGAGCTTTCACCTCTCAACTTTTCTTTCTGTATAACTTGGACATCCTTAAACACTTCCTGAGTTGCTGGTCCTTTTTCCCCCTGAGTTCCACAAAAGCTCCATGGGCAGCCAGGCCAGTCATTTTCCTCACTTGCTCATCTTTTGCCACACTGGGACAGGCTGCTCCTTCCCCCTTAAGATTACTTTTTCTTGAAATGTGTCCATCCTTCCTGGACCCCTTTGTTTTTTTAAGGGCTGTTTCTCCTTTAAAAAAATCAGGACCTGATTTGGTACTCCCAAATCTGCATCCTAAACAGGCCAAAGTCTGCCCTCCTTCCTAATTCCAGTGCAGAAGTTTTGTTGCTGCCCTCCTTCTTTCACAGAACATTGAAAACTTGATTATTTCATGGTCACTGTGCCCCAGGCAGCCTCTGAGCCCCACATCTGCCTCCCCAGCCCTTCTCTGTTTGTGAACAGCAGCAGACAGAGCTTTCCTTGGCAGTGGGAGTGTCACCAAAAATTTGGTAAAACAGAAAACTCCTTAACCCCAATGTAGCATTAAGAAGCAGCATTCTTTATTCAGCTGGATGCACGGGGGAGAGCTCCTCCCAAAGCTGTGCATGCTGAGCACAGGAAAGTTTCTGTTTATTTTCTGTATTTTGCACACATATTCATTGATTGTCCTGGACTAAACACACTTATGATAATAATTTCCTCAAAATCATTAACACATTTTCCCTCCCCTTTACCCATGTGTTCTTCTGTCCTGGGGTCTCTCTGGTGGTCCCTGGTGGTCGTGGACCCCAATGTTCCAGTGGGCCTGGCTGAGCTGGCAGGACACTGAGGCTGCTGAACTTCCAGTTCCCCTTCTCACACAATGGGCATTGTGTGGTTTCCATAGGCCTGGGGTTTTGGAGAACAAGCTCCAGGTGTCAGCTCACCTGGGAGACAATTTATCATCTATATTGAGGTCATTGAGCAGCTATAACATGACTGGTCACAGAGCCAGAGGTGCAGTCATGACATCACAGACTCCACAGGCAGCCAGAATGACATCACAGAGGGGTCATTGAGGACATCTGCACCTCTATGCATCACAGACTGCCTCTGTGACATCACAGACCAGGGCTGTGACATGGGCAGAGGTCATCATCCTAAATAGGCAGACTATGCAGCAGCTGTGACATCTGAGCCATCTTCTTTGACAGAAGAGAATGGGCTGTGACATCACAGTGGTTAAGTGAGGATCAGGACCAGACTGCCTGTGACATTGGAGCCAGCTGTGACATCACAGGTTAGAGGTCTGACATCACAGAGCAGATTATGCCTGACATTATGAGGGGGCTCTGTGACATCACAGCTGTGGAGCCTGTGACATCAGACCAGACTGTGACATGCTGTGACATCACAGAATGGGCTGTGACATCACAGAGCAGACTGTGACATCCCAGAGGGGCTGTGTGACATCCCAGCAGGACTGTGTCAGGTCAATGGGTTGGTCACTCTGCCCCAGCTCCCCCTCACAGTTCCTCCCAACAAGTCCAATGCTGTCCATGCCCAGCGGGGTCCCTGTCCCCCAGGATCCCCCCGGCCCACCTGGAGCCACAGCCTCCACCAAAGGATGTTCCACAGGATCCACCCCAGAGCCTGACACGGGCACAAAGGGCCAGGGCTGTGTGACCAGGACATCAAGGACAGGGATTATCCAGGTCACTGTGGCCTGGTTTGGGTTGCCCAGGGCAGGAAAGATGTCTGGCAGCTGGAGCAGGGTCTGGGAAGGGCCTCCAAGGTGTGGCTGGAGCCCTTGGGCTGTGAGCAGAGGCTGAGGGAGCTGGGCTTGTCCAGCCCGCAGCAGGGAAGGCTGAGGGGCTCCTCATCCCAGCCTGGCAGTGCCAGCCAGGAGGGGATGGAGAACACAGAGCCAGGCTCTTCACCTGGGGGGCCTGGTGGGAGACAAAAGCCAATGGGTGGGAAGGGAAAGAGGGAGATCAGCAGGACAGGAGGAGATGAAATGAGTCAGGCTGGTTTCAGCATTTCCTCAACACCAAACGCAGCCTGACCTCCCTTCTCCATCCACCACTGACAGCTTTGCAAATCAGGAATTGTTGGAGCTGCTTTGCCCCACTCCAGGACGAGCATCCTGATACAAGAACTTAATTGTGTTTATATCTATCACAGAACCATGTTGTGAGCCCAGGGCAGGACCTGGCCCTTGGCCTTGCTGAACCTCATCCCATTGTCCTGGGCCCATGGCTCCAGCCTGGCCAGATCCCTCTGCAGAGCTTCCTGCCCTCCAGCACAGCCACACTCCCACCCAGCCTGGGCTCACCTGGGAACTGACTGAGGGTGCCCTCGATGGCCTCCTCCAGATCAGCAATAGAGATTTCACTGACCTGGCCCCAGTCCTGAGCCCTGGGGACACCCCTGGATGTGACTCCATTCCTCAGCTGCTCTGAGTGCCAGGGTTGGATGAGGGAAATGGTGGTGTGATAAATGAATAGGATTCATGCCAACAATTGTAACTATATGGATATTTTAGAAAAATAATGGAGGAAAAGGATATGTAATTAGTGTCACAAAACATATGTTTTCAGATGTTCATGAAAAAATAGGATACAGGATATAGTTTGAGACAATTAAAATCCCAAAACAGAATAGGCCTCAGAATAATTAGAGAATCAGCCTTGAAATGGACAAAATTGGGATGATTCCAGGTATCTATGAAATAATAAGGCTTTTTTTTTTAATATAATGCTGGCTTCTATAACACAAGACTTAAGGTGCATGTGCAACCTGTGGGGTTGTTCAAAGAACAGTGATGATGAGGAGAAGCCTTTGTCAGGTGCAACCACCAAAGAGCCAAAAGAGCCCTTAGCAGCAGTGGGAGCATGTGCTGTGCAGTGTGGTGATGTAGATTTCAAGAACTGAAAATAGGAAGAGATTGGCAGGAAAATATTGATGAATATGTATGAACATACAGTATACAAGTTGTGTTTGAATTCCTTTGTTTCTCGTACGTGAGGCAGGGTGAAAAGCCCTCCCTGTACCCCGATCAATCAGTTTTGCTTATGCTTTATCAGAACCACTGCCAAATTTTTTTTGTATCTGCATGATTTTATTTGATAGTATTATTTTATATAAAATTACTGCTCAATTAAAATAGCTACTAAATTCAACTTTGTTGTTTATTGAATTATATAGAACTTCATTCATAACAGAGGGGAAGGTGAGAGACAAAGTCTGATTGATTGTCAGCCACAAAAGTCTTGATTTTCATATCTATTCAGACTGCATGATGAGGTGCTGGGGGTTAATATCAATTGGACATTGCTGATATCAATCTATAAACAAGAAAAGAAAACTTAACTGCACAAAACAATTCTCTCTGCATTGTTTTCAATACAGTATATTCACTTTGAATACATTTCTGAAATGTGTCTAATTAACCACAGAAGGATTGAAAACTTAGATTATTCCCATGGGCTTTTCTTGTTTGGGTGTTTTTGAACAAAAGTTTACAAGCCTTTGTCACTGAATTCCTGAACTGAAGAGCTCAGCAAGCAAAGAAGAGGCCTCTGGAGCAGTAAAATCCATCAGCAACCTCCAAGTGGCTGAGGATCCATCCCCATCAGAGCAGCAATGAACAGAAATGGGCACAGCTTTGTGGCTGCCCCAGCTTTGGCATGGGCCCTGGGCCCAGGAGCAGGAGCAGCTCTTGAGGCCCCAAGGCCGGGGGCTCTTGTGCTGCCCTGGGCAGATGGGATGGCAGCAGGGGCTGCAGAGCTCTCAGCACCTCAGCCCGAGGGGGCAGGGCAGCCAGGGGCCTCCTTTGGCCTTGGCCAAGCACCTTCCCCATGGCTGGGGCTGGTCCTGTGGCAGCTGCAGCTGCTGCTGTGCTGCCAGGGGCTGAGGCTGTGGGGCAGTGCCCAGAGCAGCCTGGCCTGAGCAGGCTGTAGAGCCAGCTGGGCTGGGCTGGGGAGAGCCCCTTGGTGCTGCCCAGGC
>JALJVW010000197.1:16945883-17011015 GCA_024865655.1 Emberiza elegans
CCTGGCACAGGTTAGGGCTTTCCTCCTTAGAGCACCCTGGGCTGGGTTTGGAGCCCATCCTCCTGTGGGATCTCTGGGGATTTTCCTCCCCATTGGAATGTTGCACTGTGGAGTTCCTCAAAATGGCCTCTTCCACGAGGTTCTGCTCTGTGGATTTGTCCTTCCTGGTCTCCATCCTCAGCTCCTTGTCTGGGGAAGGAAGAACAAGGAAAGGATGGGATTTGCCTCTGTGCCACGGGGAAGGGGAAGGAGATCCCCCCAGTACATCCCCAGCAGGATGGAGTTGGCAGCAGGGTTGTCCTGCAGCCGGGGGCCGTGCTGGGCTGGGAGATGGAGCAGGAGAGAGGGGGAAACGGGGCACTGACTTCCTCCTCACCTGCCTGGGTATCCAGGGGATCTTCCCCTTTCTCACAGCCTCCTCCTCCATTTAGCAAAGGTTTGAGGTGGGAGATTTTATTTTAGGAGGAAAACAAGGGATGAGTACATTGACTTTTGTACTGGTTTGATGGCAAACCTGGGTGAAAGTCTAAGCCAGAACTGCAATCCAATAACAAAATTAGGATCAAGGCAATGATACAGACACACTGCCTTAAACTGACAGAGTCAGGATATAACCTGACACCCTGTTGCTCAGGGTGGTGGCTGTAGTCCCATTAAATGGTGGCTGCAGTCCTGTTGGAGTGATGAATGTGATTCTGTCGAGGCAGTGGTGCTGTAGAAGGGTCTGGTCTTCCTCTGGAGGTCCAGTGTTGGTTTTGGAGCTCTTGTCCTCTGGCAATCCAGTAGGCAAGGTGCTCCTGGTGTTGAAAGCCTCAGCCTATATCCAGGTGGGAATGCTTGGTTCCTCCCCCTGGGCGGAGCATCCCACAATGGGATGATGGAATTGTATCAGTCCTGCAGTGACACTCAATGGCCCATTCCCAGAAGATATCTCCCCTGGAGGGTGCTATCAGGGGTGAGTCATGCAAGAGATAAAGAACACTGCCCCACCTGTTTATAGCATTTGATGAAGATGGGGATTGAAAACATGCATTTGGTTACATCTTGCATTGCAACCTGAAACAGTGGAGTAATCCCTGCTCAGGGGGTGAACACCACCCTCCTTACCCAAACTGGCTCAGGTGTAAAACCCCCACCCTGGGAAGGCCACACACAGGGGACAATGTCACACTTGCCCTGCTCCAGGGGAGGTCTCTGTCCCTGTCACTCCCTTCCTGTCCCCCTTTTTTCTTTCTTTCCATCTCTCTCTACCTCACATTTATTGTTCAATAAAATCCACATTAGATTTGGTCTCATTATCACCTTAATTGGGGCAGAGGCATCTCTCTAACAGTTTTCTTAACCAGATTGCAACATTATTTTGGTGCAGTGACTTTCAGGCACTGTTGTCTGACCCCAAGTGCCTTTAACAACAGCATGGTTCTCTCCTCTGAGGAGGTTGGGGTTCTTTCTGGAGGAACTCAAGGAAACTTGGATGCAACTTCCTCTGAGAAACTTATGGGAGAATTGATGAGGAAAATGGCTGTTGTGGGTGGCCAGTGTAAAGAAAATATTTTGTTATCCCTTCCTTGAACAGTTTGTTAAAATCACTGGAGGAAAGGGAGCAAATGTTACCATGAGACTGACAAGGTTCATTCACCCCACGGTGAGGAAACACAAGGCTGCTAAGAGTCCCATAAGAAGCCCAGCTCAAGTAGCTAAATTCCCGAATAGCTAAATTCCCAGGCTTAACTTTCCCAAGTGAGAAATTCCCTGGCTTTTGGGACTTTTCCTTTTATTAAAATCTGTGGGAGAATTTCATTATCTTTTCTGGAAGTCCCTCTCAGCTTTTTGACAGTCTTGGAACTCAGAATTGCTTCTATTGTCAGTTTTTTAATGTTTGGGATTTGTTTGTATTTTCATCATATGTGACCCATGGGGATTTATGAAGAGGTTTGATTTCTGCCAAGTTTTGTTCCTTTTGTCCAGTGGGGGGGTCTCTGTGCCTCTCACCCTTGGGGGAGGGTCTGGGGGGCTGTCCCCTGTCCCTGTCACCCCAGGCCATTCCCCAGGGGTCTCCATCATTCTCACACCAGGGAATGCCTGGGGGTCTCCCTCCCTCTCACCCCTGTGCCAGGGGGTGCTCGGGGCAGTCTCTGTCCCTCTCAGCCCAGGGGATGCTCGGGGGGTCTCCATCCCTCTGGCCTCAGGGAATGCCTGTGCAGGGCTGGGGACCAGGGGCTCTGTGTCCCTCTCACCACTGAGGCTGCTTGGGGCTGGAGGCTCTGTGACCTTCTCACCCCTGGAGAGGCCGTGGGGGGGTCTCTGTCCCTCTCAGCCCTGGTGTGACCCCACCCAAACATCATTGGGCTCAGAGGGACAGAGACACCCCCAAAGCCCCAGAAGGGCTGAACCTGGGATTTGGTTTGGGGCTGAGGATTTAGGAAGGGGCTGGAATTGGGGCTGGGCTTGGAGTTGGGGCTGAGATTTGGATTAGAGCTGGGGTTGGGGTTAAGGCTAGACATGGGATTGGCTTTAGGGCTGGGGTTGGGATTGGGTCTGGGGCTAGACGAGTTTGGCACTGGGATGAGATTAAATACAGAACTGTGAGTGTGTCTAAACATGGAGTGAGATTGAGACCAGGATCAGGGTCAGGTTTGGGACTGAGCTCACCCAGAGCAGGACAGGGGGGGACGCCACTGCAGGATGGTATGGGGAAAATCCTGGTTTGGGGAAAAACAAGCTGTGAATGCCATGGGTTGGGGATTGCTCCCACCCAAGTCCATCTCTAAAAGTCACCTGATGTCCAAAAATCAAGAGTGTATAAAAAAAGCCACCAGGAGTTTCCAATTTCCAGTCTCATCCCTCTGGGGTTCTAGTGGCCCCCCATCTCAGGGCTGCTGGGGATCCCATGGGTCCTGGGGATCCACCCCCTCCAGGGCCTGCTTAGGGATCTGGGGTATTTTGGGGTCCCAGGGTCACTCTCTCCAGCCTCCCCTCAATCCAGCCACTTGGGGTTCCCCCTCTCCCCACCACCCTACCCTGGTTTAGGCCAAATTTGGGAGAAAACCTCCAAAAGGGGTTTCCTCTAGAAAGCAGATTCAAGCAGCCCCTCCCCCTGCCAGTTTGGGAAAATATTTCCTTGGAGAAAAGTGGAAAAAAACTTTATTTAACAGGCAAAGCATTTACCAGCACAAAAATTGAACAATATTAAGTAATAAAACCTCCTGCTCCTCCAAAATGGATGACAAACTCAGGAAGTCCTTCTGTGGGCTGTAACTCGGCTCACTCAGTGTCTTATCAGTCTCTTATCAGTCCCTCTAGAGCTGGAAATGCCGCGGCCCAGGTTCAGCCAGGTGGGCCACAGGTGGGAGCTGCTGGTGGTGTTCTGGGTGTTCAGTCCAGAGCAGGTTTAAACAGCACCAAAGAAAAAGAAAAACCACAGTCCAGGGAATTTCTCTGCCTCAGCGAGCTAAAAAACAAACTAAAAGCAAAGGAGAGCTCTGTACCGCCCTCTGTCCATCCAGGAGCTGGAATGTGGAGGAGTGAGTGCAGTTTCTGAAAACAAACTGCTTTTTCTGCCTCCTCCCCTTCGCTCTCAGAACCAGTCTTAAAGGTGCAGAACTCATTTCTGGGCTAAACAAACCGATGGGGGCACGAGCATCATGAAGTCATCCCAGGACATGCCCCTGTCAGGGTCAGGGGGTCCCATCCCCGCCTCATCTCTGGGCTGCCGGGGGTCCCCCAGCTCCGGGATCGCCCCTTCCCCTCTCCCAGCCCTGGGGGTCCCCTGTTCCACAGCCCTGTCTCTCATGGGGATCCCCAATACCAATGTCCCGCCCTGTCGGTACCGGGCCATCCCCACGTGGGCCCCCTGGGACCCTCCCGAGGGGTGAACGCTGCTCCTCTCCCCCCGAAAAAGCTCCTCTTAGGGAGCCCAGAGATAGCCAGGGCTCGAGTCCGGGATCTGCCAGCTCTGAACACTCTCCAAAAAATCCTCCCGGAGACCCCTGGTTGGAGTTATTTGTGAATTTAGCTACTTGAGCTGGGCTTCTTGTGGGACTTTCAGCAGCCTTGTGTTCCTCACCTTGGAGTGAATGAACCTTGTCAGTCTCACTGGTAACATTTGCTCCCTTTCCTCCAGTGATTTAAACAAACTTTTTAAGGAAGGACAACAAAATATTCTCTTTTTCACTGGCCACCCAGAACAGCCATTTTCCTCATCATTTCTCACATAAGTCCTCCAGGAGGAAGGAGGGCTGTTTCCAAGTTTTAAAGAGTTCCTCCAGAGAGAACCACAACCTCCTCAGAGGAGGGAACCATGCTGTTGTCAAAGGAACTTGGCGTCAGAGAACAGTGCCCTGAACTCACTGTGCCAAAATAATATTGCAATATGGTTAAGAAAATTGTTAGAGAGATGCCTCTGCCCCAATTAAGGTGCTAACGAGACCAAATCCAATGTGGATTTTATTGAACAGAAAATGTGAGGTAGAGAGAGATGGAAAGAAAGAGAAAAGGGGGGACAGGAAGGGAGTGACAGGGACAGAGACCTCCCCTGGGGCAGGGCAAGTGTGACATTGTGTGGCTGAACAGGGACAGGGGTGGGTTTTACACTGATGTCAGTCTGGGAGGGAGAATGTTTCTTCTTCACCCCCTGAGCAGGAAATTACCCCACTTTCAGGGCAATGTAAGATGTAACCAAATGCAACTTTTCAATCCCATCTGATTTTCTGCTATAAACACTGACCAGTGTTCTTTATCTCTTCCTTGACTCAGACTTGATAACGCCCTCAGAGACTATATCTTCCCATGAGATGAGTCAATGCAGGGACTTTTGAAAATCCCATCATATTGTGGGATGCATTTTGGAAGGATCCTGGCATTCCTACCTGGATAATCTGGGGCTTGCCTGCACCAGAACCAGAGCCTTGCCTACTGGATTCCCAGAGGACAAGAGCTCCATAACCACCCTGGACCTCCAGAGAAGACCAGACCCTTCACAGGATCCCTGCTTCAACAGAATCACGTTCATCCTCTTCAGGACTGCAGCCACCATTTAATCGGACTGCAGCCACCCCTGAGCAACAGGGTGTCAGGTTATCTCCTGCCTCTGTCAGTTTAAGGGCACTGGAAGTATCATTAGCCTTGATCCTAATTTTCTTATTAAATTGTAATTCTGATCTTAGACTTTCCCCAGGTTTGCCTTCAACAGAACAAAAGACAATGTACTCATCCCTTTTTTCCTCCCAAAAACAGGATTTCCCACAGAAAATCTTGATTGGATGGAGGAGGAGGCTGCGAACAAGAGGAAGGAGCCCTGGGACACCCCAGCAGGTGAGGAGCAACCACAAAGTGTGCCTTTCCCCTCTCCTGCTCCATCTCCCAGGAAGCATGGCCAGGAGCTTTGCAGGACTGACCCTCTGAAACCCTGGCGTCCTGACTGGGATGCCTGGGGTTGTCCTGGGTTCCCTCTGGCATGTGAGGCAAATCCCCTCCTCCTCCTTGTCCTTCCTCCTGAGACAGCCAGGCTGGATGGGGGCAGGAAGGACAGCCTCCACCATGGCAGCCCCTGTCCCTGGGGAGCTCTGCCCGTTTTCCTCTGGCCTAACGCTCTGCAGCCATGAACAGTTTTGTCATTAATATCTTGTCCCCAGGGTGATTCCAATGGCTTCCCAGTCAGGCTCCTGGCTCACGTGGCTTTTCCCAGCCCAGGGGGCTCTGAGGGAAAAGCCCACCCTGGGCAGCAGCTCTGCAGTGGACAGCCACCAGGCCAGGGCTGCCAAGGGAGGCTTCTGGCCATGGCCTGCAAGCAGCTGCTGCTGCCAAGGTGCCTTTGGTGCCTCAGGCTTCCTGGCACAGCTCCCACCTCAGGCACTCTGCCCCACACTGGGAGGCCTTGGAGTGTGCTGGGGCTGGCCTGGGGGCTTTTCCTGCAAAGGACCTGCTCACGGCTCAGCAAACACAGGATAGACAGCTCCTCAGAAGGAGGTACAACATAAACTTACAGACTGGAAAAATAAAAAGGCCCTGTTGACTTCAAAATTGCAGCCTACATGCCTATTCTACTGTAATTGTTTAGGGGAGCACCTGAAGAACCAGTAAAAAAATCTGGTTAAGGTAAACCCTAATGATCAGAACAATTGCCAGAGACATGTTTCAGATAAATTAATCAATTCAGCCATTTTCCACTCTAAGACAGGATGGCCTTTTCAGCAATGATGACTGTCTGCCCTTGATATTACACAAATTCTCTCTGATTGGATGCAGGGGACACCTAGATTAGTTGTATTTAAGCAAATTGGCAAGATAACTGGGCCCTGCAGAAGCATTTGAGGATCCATGGACAGCAATTACATGGTTCTCCTGTCTAGACTGAAAACATGACAGGAGCTAGACCCCAGCAACAAGCTGCAAATAAAGCTTTTGCCTGAAGGTTCCACTTTGCCCAGGCACAGGAAACCATCATTGCTGGCTCTCAGGACATGCTGTTTTTCTTGTCAGCTTTCCTCCTGTGCAGAATGTTTATTGTTTTCTGCCCCTGTTATTTTTCTGTGACAGATGGCAGTAGATTCTCTACTTTGCTGTTCCCAAAGAAATTGTTCTTATGTCACCACAGGATCTTTGCCTTGTAATTCCGTCACCAAAGATATCTTATCATCCCCAGTGTGTGGCCTGGGAGGTGATCCATTCCTGGAAGGAGGAACAACTGTCCCATCCCAGCATCCCAACTGGTCCCAGCCAAGTCCCCATGGAACAAATTGGGGGGCCTGGGTCCCTGGTTGGGGCTGTGGGAACCTGTCCCCCTGGTGCCCAGGGACAGTTTCCAGGGCAACGACTCAAACAGGACCTGGCAGGCTCAGGTCAGATCTCAAAAAAGTTTTTCACAGTCCCTGCTGTTGCTATCCCGGCTCAGGGAAGGCTCCCATGGAAGGGTCCCATGCCAGGGGCCATATTCAGCCTCCTCCCACTCATGAATGCAAGCCCAGCCCATTGTTGGGGTGTCCCTGTGCCCCCCAGTGGGCCATTGGCAGCCCCCATCCCCATATCCCATGGGATCCCAGAACCATGGAATTGGCTGAGCTGGGGAGGGACCCCTCAGGAGCCCTCGAGTCCAACTGCTGGCCCTGCACAGGACACTCCAACAATGCCAGCCTGGGCCTGGGCACAGAATTGGCTGTCCAAATGCTGCTGGAGCCCAGAGGCCCTGGGCTGGCCCTGGCCTGGGGGCCTGGAAGGAACCCCCAGCAGCTGTGGGGCAAAACCTTTTCCATGACATCCAGATCCTGAGCAGCTGAGCCTTCCCCAGTTCTCAGCGGACACGGGGGGAAGAGACTCCCACGATCCTCCCAGGGACCCACCAGGGCCTGGGATTGGCTGGGGGCTGGCAAGCTGGGATGCTCAGTTTCCATGGGCCAGGGTTCAGGAATGGATTCCCCAGTTTCCTGCTTCCCGAAAAAAACCCAGCTGGTGGCCCCCCCTCCTCCCATGGAAAGCCAAAAGGCAAAGATCCCAGGCTGGGATAAGAACAATTTATTGGGAACAGCAACGAGATATGGAACAAACAGAACAGAAAAAGTATTGATAACAGAAGGGATAAATAAAACTATTTACAGGAAAACTATAACAAAACTCACTGGGTCTTAGAAATCATCATTTCCCCTGCATGGAAAGGACACCCTTCTCCCTTGTCAGAGAGAGAGAGAGATCCCTTTCCTGCCCCTGGCAATGACCTGAGGTGGGAGGAATGTAATGACAGTGCACATGGCCAGACCCACCATGTTCTTCAATCCCACATCAGGTGTTGGCAGGGGCACAAAAAAGGACAGGTGTCTTCCCAGCATGGATCACAGATAAAATGGATCACCAGGGCTCTTTCCAACTTGGGTCCAATGGGGATGAACTTGAGTGCCCATGAAGTTCCTCCTGAAGGGCAACCAGGCAGGCATTTGCAGGCATGAAAAGACTGTTGCTTTTGTTGGTGTCTGGTCAGAGAATGAGAGCCTGGGTGAAACTCTTCCCATACGGTGGGACCCAAGTAGGGCCTCTTCCAGTGTGGATCCTCTGGTGCCTGATGAGGTGGGAGACAGCCTTGAAGCCCTTTCCACAGTCAGTGGGTGGAAGGGCCTCTCCTCTGTGTGAATCCGCTGGTGCAGGAGGAGATCCAGAGCATGGTCTGAAACCTCTTCTGACACTGGGGACACTCATAGGGCCTCCTGGTGTGGTGGCGTTGGTGGGTGACAAGGGCAGATCTGCAGATCACGAAGCCCAAAGATCATTCCCCCACTCTGCGGGCCATTCCCCAGTGTGGATCATCTGGTGGCGGATCAAGGTGTGCTGCTCTGACATCAAAGCTCTTCCCACACTCCAAGCCTTGTGGGCTTCTCCCCATCATGAAGCTGCTCAGGGACCACCAGCTCTGAGCTCTGGCTGAAGCCCTGTATGACCTTCCTGGCACAGGGTGGGTCTTTCCTCCTCAGAGCATCCTGGGCTGGGTTTGGAGCCCCTCCTCCTGCAGGATCTCACTGGATTTTCTTCCTGTTGGATTCCTGTGCCATGGAGTCACTCAAAATGGCCTCTTCCATGAGGTTCTGCAATGGGGATTTTTCCTCCCTGGTCTCCATCCTCAGCTCCTTGTCTGGGGAGGAAGGACAATAAGAGGATGGGATTTGCCTGCCAGTGCCAGAGGGGAAGGGAGGAGATCCCCCAGTGCATCCCCAGCAGGACGGTGTTGGCAGCAGGGCTGTCCTGCAGCCAGGGGCCATGCTGGGCTGGGAGATGGAGCAGGAGAGAGGGGAATCCACACTGACTTCCTCCTCACCTGCCTGGGTGTCCCAGGGATCTTCCTTTTCCTCACAGCCTCCTCCTCCATCTGGCAAAGGTTTGGGGATGGGAAATTTTGTTTGGGGAGAAAACAAGGGATGAGCACAGTGACTTTTGTACTGGTTTGATGGCAAACCTGGGTGAAAGTCTAAGCCAGAACTGCAATTCAATAACAAAATTATGATCAAGGCAATGATTCAGAAACACTGCCTTAAACTGACAGAGTCAGGATATAACCTGACACCCTGTTGGTCAGGGTGGTGGCATCAGTCCCGTTAAATGGTGGCTGCGGTTGTGTTGGAGTGATGAACATGATTCTGTCAAAGCAGTGATTCTGTAGAAGGGTCTGGTCTTCCTCTGAAGGTCCAGGGGTGGTTATGGAGCTCTTGTCCTCTGGGAATCCAGTAGGCAAACTGCTCCTGGTGTAGCAAGCCTCAGCTTATATCCAGGTAGGAATGTTTGGATCCTCCCCGTGGGCGGAGCATCCCACAATGGGATGATGGAATTTTATCAGTCCTGCAGTGACACTCAATGGCCCATTCACAGAAGATATCTCCCCTGGAGGGCGTTATCAGGGCTGAGTCATGGAAGAGATAAAGAACACTGCCCCACCTGTTTATAGCAGTTGATGAAGATGGGGATTGAAAACATGCATTTGGTTACACCTTACATTGCAACCTGAAACAGTGGGGTAATCCCTGCTCAGGGGGTGAACACCATCCCCCACTTACCCAAACTGGCTCAGGTGTAAAACCCCCACCCTGGGAATGCCACTCACACACAGGGGACAATGTCACACTTGCCCTGCCCCAGGGGAGGTCTCTGTCCCTGTCACTCCCTTGCTGTCCCCCCTTTTCTCTTTCTTTCCATCTCTCTCTATCTCATTTTTACTGTTCAATAAAATCCACTTTGGATTTGGTCTCGTTAGCACCTTAACTGGGGCAGAGGCATCTCTCTAACAATTTTCTTATCCAGATTGAGACATTATTTTGACACAGTGAGTTTAGGCACTGTTGTCTGACCCCAAGTGCCTTTGACAACAGCATGGTTCCCTCCTCTGAGGAGGTTGTGGTTCTCTCTGGAGGAACTCCTGGAAACTTGGAGACCAGCTTCCTCTGAATCAAGCCCCAGGAGAATTTATGAGAAAAATGTCCATTGTTTGGGTCTGGAGTGTAAAGAAGATATTTTGTTGTCCTCCTTGAAAAGTTTGTTAAAATCACTGGAGGAAAGGGAGCAAATGATACCAATGAGACTGACAAGTTTCATTGGTCCCCCATGGTAAGGAATACAAGGCTCCAAAAAGTCCTACAAGAAGCCCAGCTCAAGTAGCTAAATTCCTGAATAACCCTGAATTCCCAGGTATGGGTTCTTTGCCAAATGTGAGAATCATTATTCTTTTCATCCCTGTCACCTTTGTGACAGCTACAGAGAGCTTTCCCTTCCTTTTAATAATATCTTTATTGGGCCGAAATTGCACTTTTCTTTTATTGGAACCTGCCAGCAGCTGAGCTGGAGCTGTGCAGGAACCAATGAAACTTGGAATTGCCAGGGAATTGCTTCTATTGTCAGCCCAGTGCTGGTGGCTGGGCAGAAGCCATGGGAAAAGGGGTTCCGGGGTGGGGAAAGAGAAATGCCAGGGCCGGGTGCTGAGCACAGGCTGAGCACACAGAGATGGTTTTTGTTTCTTGCTGAGCTCGCACTGAGCTAAGGCCTGTCCTGCCCCTCACGGCCATGCTGGGGAAGGGATGAGAGTGTGGGGAGGTTGGGAGGGGACACAGCCAGGACAGGTGAAAGGTGACCCCAGGATACCCCAGACCATAGGACATCATGATCAGTGTATGAAGTGGGGGAACAAGGAGGAAGGGGGACATTTGGAGTGAAATTTTTGTCTTTCCAATAACACTTAGGCAGGATGGGGCCCTGTTTCACCAGTGGGCAGGGCCAGCAAAAGACACAGACACCAACCAACTTACAGGAACAGTGTGAGCCAAAATTTAGATAATAATGCAAATTTACAAAAATTTACAGAAGCATTAGATAGGCAAAGCAAATAATCATTAGTAAATAATTCCAAAAGAGAGAAGATGTTGAAATGATTATCACACAACTCTCCATTCCTGGCTGCAGGCTCTGAGGTTCTATCTTTGCCTTCAATGGGGGGTTGCATTCCCTGAGCCAGTTTGGTACCAAATCCTGGTTTTCACCCCTGAGAAGGGATTTCCACTGTTTCAGGTTGCAATTCAAGATGTAACCAAATCTGTTTTTCAATCCCCATCTTCATCATCTGTTAATTGGGCAGTGTTCTTTATCTCTTCCATGACTCACCCCTGATACCACCTCCAGGGGAAATATCTTCTGTTAATGGGCCATTGAGTGTCACTGCAGGATGAAAAATTCCATCATCCCATTGTGGGATGCTCCACCCAGAGGGAGGAGCCAAGCATTCCTACCTGGATATAATCTGAGAATGTGAACAACAGGAGCAGTCTTGCCCACAGGATTCCCAGAAGAGCAGCTTTTAGACCACTGGATCCCAGAGGAAACCAGGCCACTGGACCTTCACTGGAAGACCAGAAAACCCTTCTACAGGATCACTGCTCCAACAGAATCACATTCATCACTCCAACAGGACTGCAGCCACCATTTAATGGGACTCTGCCACCACCCTGAGCCCAGGGGTCAGGTTGTATCCTGACTCTGTCAGTTTAAGGTAGTTTTTTAGTACTATTGCATTTGTTTTTTTAATTTTCTTATGAAAATTGTAATTCTATTCCCATAGATTTTGGTTGACCTTCAAATTACAAAATTCAATGGACTCATCCCTTATTTTCCTCCCAAAAAAGGATTTCTCATCCCCAAACCTTTGCCAGATGGACACCCGTCTTTTCAGGAAGACAAGATGCCCCTGGGACACCCAGGCAGGTGAGGAGGAAGTCAGTGCTCCTTTTCCCCCTCTCTCCTGCTCCATCTCCCAGCCCAGCACAGCCCCTGGCTGCAGGAAAATCCCTGTGCCAACGCCATCCTGCCGGGCATACACTGGGGGGATCTCCTTCCCCTTCCCTATGGCATGGAGGCAAAGCCCATCCTCTCCTTGTCCTTTCTCCCCCAGACAAGGAGCTGAGGATGGAGACCAGGGAGGACCAATCTTTATGGCAGAACCTCTTGGAAGACGCCATTTTGAGCAGCTCCATGGCACAGGAATCCAACAGGGAGGAAAAGTTCCAGAGATCCCACACAAGGAGGGGCTGCAAACCCAGTCCAGGGTGCTCTGAGGGGAAAAGACCACCCTGAGCCAGGAAGGTGGACAGAGCTTCAGCCAGAGCTCAGAGCTGGTGGTCCATGAGCAGCTTCATGATGGGGAGAAGCCCTACAAGTGCTTGGAGTGTGGGAAGAGCTTCAGGAAGAGCAGCACCCTGATCAGCCACCAGATGATCCACACTGGGGAATGGGCCTACGAGTGTGGGGAATGTGGGAAGGGCTTCAGCTGCAGCTCCACCTCATCACCCACCAACACATCCACACAGGGGAGAGGCCCTATGAGTGTCCTGAGTGTCAGAAGAGGTTTCAGACCAGCGCCAATCTCCTCAAGCACCAGCGCATTCACACAGAGGAGAGGCCCTTCCGCTGCCCTGACTGTGGGAAGCGCTTCCAGTGCAACTCCAATCTCATCAGGCACCGGCACATCCACACCAGGAAGAGGCCCTACGAGTGTCCCCAGTGTGGGAAGAGGTTTCAGACCATCTCCAGTCTCCTCCTGTTGAGCAGGTGAGAGGCCCCTGCCCTGATTGCAGGGCTGGTCATCCACTCCACCCTCAATGATCCATCCCACACTGGGGAGAGGCCCCCATGAGTGTCCCCAGTGTGGGAAGAGCTCACCAGCAGCTCTCACTTGACCAGACACCAATGGAGGCACTGGGAAGGGAAGCCCTGCAAATGCCCAAACTGCAGGAAGAGCTTCCTGCACCTCCAACTTCATGCCCCCCACAGGAGGATCCATGTTGGTCAGAGCCCTGGTGACCCACATTCCCTGTGATCTGTGTTGGGAGGACACCCAGCTGGTTATCCTTTTGGTTTGGCCCTAATTTTCTTCTTGATTTGTCTTTATTGCTTAAAAACACCTGAAATAGGATTAAAAAGAAAGAAATTTATTCAAAGATGTCTAAAGTTCCACCATATAACAGGTATTTCAGATGGAATTTATGGTTTAAAGACATATTCTGGGGGATTAGTGGGTTCTTGGAGGATTTCAGGAAGTGTTCTCCATATCTTTGTACTCCAAAAGTCATAATGGATTGATCTCTCACCTCAAAATGTCTCAATCCCACTGAAAACAACTCAATCTTATTTTAAAAGGGCTCAATCCCACCTCAAATTGACTTGTTCCCACCTTAAAAAAACTCAGTTCAATGCAAAAATTACTCAATTCTACAGCCTCCAGGGTGAGATGGGATTGGAAGGAGATTGGGAGAAGTGGGATCCAAATTTGAGGGCGTGGCTTGGGGATTGTCTGGGGTTGGGTGTGTGGGATGTATTTTGATAGTAAATAAAACTTTCAGAATATTGATTTCTGTCCCATTCATTTTCTGTCAGCTCCAGTTTGTTTTTCAGAGTACCACCTTCTCAGCTGGTTGTGTTTGTGTTCTCCTTTCTCTCCTGCCTCTCTTTCCCTGCCCTGTTTCTCTCTCAGTGTCTCCCTTGACCCAGGGCAGCTCCCACCAAAGACCCTGCCCTGATTTAATTCCCAATCCAGGAGCTACAACAACCATGGGTGAAGTTATGAAGGCTGGCAGTGAAATGTCACTGTAAGATCTTGCTCCACTTGGCTTTTGGCTCCTTCTTGAGAGCTTTGCCTTCCAGGGCAGGAACATCTTTTCCTGGCTGGGAACTGGAATTCCAGCCCCTGGGAGTGTGTGCCATGGATCCCAGAGGGGCATTCCTGAGGCTCCCAGGGTGCTGCTCCTGCTGTGCCTCCCAAGGAGCTGTGCAGGGCCAGGGGACAAGGTCCAGCAGCTCTGTTGGTTCTGCAGTGCCACAAGGGCCCCTGGTTCCATGAGTTTCCCTACTGCCAACAGCGGTTCCTTGGTTCCCATGATGCCCTGCTGTGTCACCATGGATATTTGGTGCCATGAAGTTCTTCAGTGTCACAATGGCCTCCCTCGCTCCATGAGCTTCCACAGTGTCCAAATGGACTCCTTGGATGGGCAGTGTCACCATGGACCATTGGCTCCATGCAGTCCCACTGGGTCACCATGGACTCCTTGGTTCCATGAGGTTCCGGGGGTGTCTCCATGGTCTCCTTGGATCCACAGTGTCACAATGGACCACTGGATCCATGTGGCCCTGCTGTGTCACCATGGCCCCTTGGTTCCATGGCACCCCAGGGTCACAATTGACTCTTTGCTTCCACGTCACCCCCTCAGTGCCAAAATGGCCTCTTCATTCCATGAAAAATACAAAAGTTTTGTAGAAACATCGAGAAGATCCTGCGTAACACACCTGGGAACATCTGTTTGCATTCCAAAAAGAGGTTAAAGGTGGGGATGGCACCAGCAGCTTCCATCTGCAACAGAGATCCAGGGAAAGGACAGGGACAGAGAATTCAGCTGCAAGACTCAGAGAATTCTGCTTCCAGAGATCATTTCTGCTCACTCTGTCCTTTGGAGAAAGGTGACACCATTCCAGGCAGCCTGGACTGAGCAGGTGGTTCCTGAGTGGGGTTTGTTGTTTAGGAAACCTGCTCAGGCTTTTCCATTCTTTCCTTCCCAACAGGAAAACTTCTCCTGGGCCTGTGTGCAGGCAGAGCCCTGAGGAGAGCAGGTGGGACATGGTGCAATGGGCTGGGACATGGAGCTGCAGAGCTCAGGGGACAAGGTTCTGCTGCAGGGCACAGGGATGTCAGTGCCAGGTGGGCCATGTCAGACATGGTGAGGCTGGGGGTGAGGAGCAGCTTGTCCAAACAGGGTCAGCCCTCAAGGGGCTCATTCTTCTCCATGCCCAGACCTCCTAAGGAGACATTCAGCATCAAGATCACCTGGGGAATGCTTCTATCAGCTCTTCTCTGAACTGGAAAAAAAAAAAAATACTCACTTGATTAATAAAAAATGTCATGAGGTGCACTTTGAAATCTTCCTCCTTAAAGAACTCCAAACTGACTCCAATCAGCTGCACAAGCCCTGGAGACCTGAAGACCACTGAAAGAAGAAAAAGAGCCCCCCGGAGGGCTTTCTGTATTTTAATGAGCCCCATGGTGGATTTGGGGCTGAGTCCAGGACCCTCAGGCACTGAGAGAAGGCTGAAGAAGCTGCTCAAGGAGTCAGAAGAAAATAAAAAACCCCAAGTCCCTTGGAGCATCACTGGGCCCCACTGAGGGCAGGGGTGCCAAAGGCTGCCCAGGGACTGCTGAGAGCAGATCCTTGAGGCCAGGATTGCAGGGAGCCAAAGGCTCTGAGCAGGGAACTGCAATGCTGAGCAAGGCCTGGGCTGGCTGGGGGAAGCAGAAAGGCCAAGCCCTGAGCCCAGCCTGGGACAGCAGGGCCTGTCCCTCACAGGTGGCTCGGGGCTGTTTGTGGGGCAGGGGGATGTGAGGGGCAGCAGGGACAAATGTCATAAACCTGTGTGACACTGCAGATCCTCATGGAACCAAGGGGCCAGTGGGACACTGTGGGAAGTTGTGGAACCAAGGGGATCATTGTGGCACTGTTGGGGCCCATGGAACCAAGGGGCCTGTGGGACATTCTGGGGCCTCATGGGAACAAGAGGCCATTGTGAGCCTGCAGGGCTGGAACACCCCAGAACACTGAAATGCTGGGGGTAACCAAAGGTTCCTTGACTTGAGTTTGGTGCACAGGAGAAACACCAACCAGATATTCTCAACATGGGCAGATGCAAAGAACATTCTTGGTAGGAAGTGACCCACAAGGATCATCAAGTGCAGCTCTTAAGTGAATGGCCCCACAGGGATTGAACCCACAGCCTCAGTGATACCAGCACCATGCTCTAACCAACTGAGCTAAGAGGTCAAAATGACACAAAATTTTACTGGCAAAATATAGACAATCAAGGAACTTTGGCAAAGCGTTTAATACAACATCCACTTCAACATAAAACTCTTATCATAGCATTAACTTCATTAACTTAGCCCATTTAACCTAAAAACCTTTAACCCTTAAGATGTTAAGTTACCCAAAAATGTTCCAGGTAAGTAGGATTAGAAGGAGAAGAAATAGAGAACAACAGAAAGACAGAAGATCTATAGAAAGACACACACATAGGTACCAACTGCTCAGGTTCCAGCATCACCAACAGAGGAACCCCAGGAGAAGGCAGGATCCAGACCCTGGGCTGGCCTCGTGCTCTGGCTTTTAACCCCCTGGGCCTTCATGGGCCCGCCCCTGGGGTGGGACTGCCAGTTGCTTGTCCAATCAGAGCCAGGGTAGCACCAGCTGCTAGTGTGTGATTGATTGATTAACAGCTGGGCCAATCAGAGCTGGGTTAGCATGGCCCCTGCTGTGTGATTGACAGCTCTGCCAGGCCAGGGCTGGGGGCGGGGCTCTGTCCCACCACAAACCAAGGCCTGACCTGGCCCTGGCCCCACACAGGCATTCCGAGCATCCCCAAGTGTCTCGGGACATCGATCTCATCCAGCCTCTGACAGGGACCACAGTGACACTGCAGGACCTCATGGAACCATTGGTCAGTGTGACAATGGAGATCCAAGGAAGCTATGGTGAGACTATGGAACCTCATGGAATCACGGAGACCACTGTGCAACTGAGGGGCCCTATAGAAGCAAGGGTCAATGATCAAACTGTGGGGCCCATAGAAACAAGGAGCCATTGTGACACAGCGGGGCTGCATGGAGCCAAGGGACCCCTGTGACTCTGTTGGGGCTCATGAAACCAAGAAGCCGTTGTGACATTGCAAAAACCCATGGAATCAAGGATTACACTGTGACAGTGTGGGGACCCATGAAATCAAGGGAACATGGAATAGGTCTGCCTGGTTTGACGTCCTGGGGGCTGTCTGACAGGTCCCACTGAATTTGGCATGTCAAGGGCCACTTCCCATCTGACCATGAAGCACTGGGGCTCCATGCTTTTCTTCCTATGGAAAAGAACTATCTTTCTTGTCTAAGCTCCCATGGCTGGAAGTAGGATTCCACCTCTAAAATTCCCTATATCCAAGGGTCACTCCCAGACAAAATCTGCCAATACAGTCAAGTCTGGCTAGCCTTGGCCTCTGGTGACTGCCTCTCATCTGCCCCTGCACCACTGGGGCTCACTTGCTTCCTTGTGACCTTCCTGTTGGAGCCAAACCATTGTGACACTTTGAGGAACTTGTGGAACCAAGGGGATCATTGGTGACACTGGTACCATGGATCCAAGGGGCCATTGTTACACTGTAGGAACTTGAGGAACCATGGGACCATTGTGACACTTTGGGGTCTTCCATGGATCCAAGGGACCTGCTGTGACACTGTGGGACCATTGTGACACTGTGGAGCCTCATGGAACCAAGGACATCTTTGTGGCTCTGTTGGGCCGCATGGTCCCGAGGGGCCAGTGTGAAGCAGCAGGGCTTTGTGGAACCAAGAGGCCATTGCTGCATTTCAGGGCCTCGTGGAGCCAAAGGGCTGTTGTGATCCTGCAGGGCTCTATGGATCCATGGAGACCATTGTGGCATTGCAAGGCCCCATGGAATCATGGAGACCATTGTGACACTGTGGGGCCACATGGAACCAAAGGAACATTGTGAACCTGCAGGGTCTCATGGAAGGAAGGGACCATTGTGACACCATGGGAACTTGTGGAACCAAGGGAATCATTGTTGCACTACTGGGCCCCAATGGAACCAAGGGGCCATGGGACACAGAGGGGCTTCATGGAACCAATAGACCATTAGGACATTGTGGGGCCTTGTGGAACCATGGAGACCATTAAGATCCTTAAAGACTTGTGTAACCAAGGGGCCATTATGATGACACCCAGAGGGCATCATGGAAGCAAGGAGCCATTGTGACACTGCAGGGCCCCTGTGGAATCAAGGGAACATGAAATAGGTGTGGCTGCCTTGGCCTCTCAGAGGTCACCTGACAGGTCTGGCTGACCTTGGAATGTGGAAGGCTACTCCCATCTGCCCCTGAAAGACTGAGGCTCTGGGCTTTTCTTTTTATGGAAAAGAACTGTCCATTTTTCCAGGCATCCATAGCCAAAATTAGGATTCCACCTCCAAATGTTTCTTTATCCAAGGATTGCTCCCAGACAAAAGTTGCCAGGACAGACAAGTCTGGCTGGTCTTTGACTCCTGAGGGGCAGCATTCACCTATTTTCCAAACACTGGAAAAAGCTCTGTGCTTTTCTTTTTATGAAAAAAAAACCCCATCCCTCTTCTCCAGGCACAAATGTTTTAAATTAGGACTCCACATTCATAATTTCAAATATCCAAGGGTTGTTCCAAGCAAACCTGCCAGGACAGACAGGTCAGGCTTGCCTTGGCCTCTGTTGGCTGCCGTTCATCAGCTCCTGAAACATGGGGGCTCCGTGCTTTCCTTCCTATGGAGACCAATGTGACACTTGGAAGCCTGTGAAATGAAGGGGCCATTGTGGCACTGCAGAGCACCATGGATCCAAGGGACCATTGTGACACTGTGGAGCCTTGTGGAACCAAGGACATCATTGTGGCTCTGTTGGGCCACATGGTCCCAAGGGACCAGAGCAAAGCAGCGGTGTGGGAGTTAGCCCAGCTGTAACTCAGTCAGCCAGATTTTAGCTTGGAAGAACTGGGCATGAGGTTTCAAGCCCTGGGAATCATTTGTTTAACTTAGGGTGAGTTTGAGAGTTCCCCCATAAGCCTTTAGTGTTGTTATGCTAAGTTGTCCAAGTTCTACTCCCCCTATTGGTTTATTGGTTACTTGTTTCCCCTATATGGTTATTGTTCTAGAGTGTTCTATCCCCCCAAATGTATATGTTGTTGCATTCCCTTTGTCTCAGGTCTTTGGATCCTGCCCCTTGTACTGTGCTCGACTTCTCCCTGTTTATTGTTTCTCACCCTGTTACTAAAGTTCCTTTTGGGCAATTCCATCCAACCCGCTCCTTTTCATTTTTGCCACCCACCCCTGAAGTCAGGGAACCAGAGAGGTTTGTTCAGCCAGCCCCTTCATTGTGACATTTATTTGCCCAAACAGGGACCATGACATTCAGGGCTCCCTGTGTCAGTCACAGTCAGCTGGGGTTAGCTGATGGATAGGCCAGTGCTCCTGGGATTTTGGATTGTGCCTGGGCCTTCTGGATTCATTGTTAATTTCAAGGGACCTTGCCCAGGATCAAGGCAGGGACAACAAGTTTCACCAGCCTATAAGAGGATTGCAGGTGGGTTTGGGAAATGCAAGACATTTATTGCCCATTTTGCCACTGTGTTTTACAATATGCACCCCTGTCCCATAATTGATTTGGGGTGTTCCAGTGGCTCTTCCTTCATAAGGCAGAGAAAGAGAAAAATGGGCAGCCAGATGTCCAAAGTAGATTTCAAGCATATATGGATGCTTTTAATTCTCACTGATCATGACAAAATATTTTCAAAGAAATGAATTAAAATCAATCATGAGGTGGATCATTTAAAAATTTTCCAGATGCCCTCTGCTGACCAGAAATCCATACCACTGAATTTTGGGACTCAGTGGGAGTTAAATTGTACAACCTTTGGATCAAAAGGGACCCCCATTTTGCACCCCTGGGCATGATTCCCCATCTTCCACACCATCCTTGAGACCCTTCACCAGCAAGCAGTGTGTGTTTGAAAACTCAATCCATTGGTCACTCCTAACTCAGGACCTCCATCCTCAAACCTGCCTTTCTCAGACCTTCCACCTAAGTGAGAAAGAGAAAATGGTCCAAGATGTCCAATGGCATATATGGATGGTCTTGGAGCATCATGCCCTGGAGACTCAAATTAAAAGGAGCCTGAAGGTGGATCATTAAAAATTTTCCAGATGCCCTGAGCCTGACCATCCTCCCTCCATCTTGGCTCCTCCACTTCCTGCTACCACAACCTTCTCTTCTGCCCTGAATGAACCTCCAGACTCCACCCCCCCAAACTGCGGGTCATGCCCCCCACTGTCAATCATTCCACCTTCACCCTGGGCCATGCCTCCAGAACTCCACCCTGGAAGTCTGCCATCCTAAATCAAGGCCCTTCCTCCCCAACACCTGACAAAATGGCAGTGCCCTTTGCCTCACCCTCCTGGCAACAATATAACCCCATGATCAAAGATACTAAGCCCAACTGTCACACTATTTCTAATCCAAATGTTTCTCCTCCAAGTTATTCTTCCTCCCCAGAAGACAGTTTGATTCCCCAGAGCCACCTCACCCCTCAACCCCAGAAGATCCCTAGGAAAGGATCTGGAAGAAAGGCAGTTAAGGAAGGAGACTGGCAAATAGTCTCAAAACTCCTCATTGCCCCTGGTATGTTATGAAAAAAGGGGCAGAATCCCAGGTATCAGCCATTGGTTTTGGGGAAATCAAGGATCTGTGTAGGGCAGCTAAAGACCATAGGAAGGACTTACCTTGTTTTAATGGCCTAATGAGGGGCCATGTTTACAGCACGTCTGTCTTAACCCCTATGATTTAAAATATATTATGACCATGTTGTTGTCACCTACAGAATACACCCTGTGGGAAGGGGATGGAAGTGTTTACTAAATCAATTAATAGCAGACTATGCTAATAATGAGGCAAGGGTGGAATTGACAATCAACCATCTAGCTGGAGAAGGACAACACAGCCTACCAGATGATCAAGCAGCAGGTGTTCCCAGAGAAGTACTGGATGATATCAAAGAGTTGGTTTTGCAAGCTTTAATCCAGGTATCGGATGGTAGCACCCCTAATTTGGACTGCCTTGGGTGGCCGCAGCTAAAGCTTTAGGACAATTAGACTATCTTGGGTGCCTGTTAAGTAAGCAAACCAATGCTACCTCCCTCTCATTGAGTGGCCTGCTCTCAGACATAGAGACCATCAGACATGCCACCTTGCAGAACAGCAATAGAGTTTTTACCCTGGGCACATGGGCATGGCTGTGTAGACTCTGAGGGCATGTGTTGCATGAACCTCTCCAGCCACAGCGAGTCAATCCACAAGAGCATTCAGGTACTGAAGGAAGGGTTCAAGAAGCTTCAAGTGGAAAACAAAGACTGGTTCAATAAACTCTTCCAATCCAAGGGACTAAAGGGTTGGATGATGTCTAGCTAAAACAGGACTATTAATTCTCTTAGTGGTTGTTGTTGTATTGTTAATTGTCCCATGTTTGTTTGGATGCTTTTAGAAAGTCTTACAAAATTCTTTCAGTTCCATCTTTTGTTGTAAAACAGAAAGGGGAAGATACCCAACACAGGATCCTCATGGACTCCTTGGAGGAGAGAATTGGAGGCCAGGATGGCACAAAAACCTCTCAGAGACTCAGTGTGGGAAGGAAAATCCTTAAAAGTACCTAAAAGTATTCTTAAATCCATAAAGTACCTTAAAAACCTTGAGTATCTCAAGGCATTAATGAGCCCCACTGAGTGTCAGTACAAAGCTCTCAAGGGACTCATTAAAGCAGATAATTGGGGCCATGATTGCACAAACCTCTCACAGAGTCTGTAAAAAAGGGAAACACCAAGTACCTTAAAATAACTGAAGTACCTTGAAGTATTAATGAGCCCCACTGAGTGTTGTTACTGACAAAGCCTCTCCAGGGACTAATTACAGCAGATAATTGGAGGCCATGATTGCACAAACCTCTCAGAGACTCCAAGGCAAAAGCCAAACCCAAAGTCCTTTGAAAAACCTGCAGTCCCTGCAGGGAGCATGAAGGAGCCCCCAGGGCCATTCCTGAGCAAGGCTCCCCAGGGACTCCTTCCAGCAGATCCTTGAGGCCACTGGGATGTGGGCTGGGGGGGATGCTGAGGGCAGGACAAGGGGCTGACAGTGCCCAGCCTGGCTGGGGCTGTGCCAGGAGGCCCCAGGGCCTCAGGACAAGGTGTCTCCTCCCAGCCCTTGGTGGCACAGACCCTGCTGTGCCCCAGGGCACCAAGACTTGGCTTCTCTTTGTCCCCACCTGTCATCACTGCCTGCAGTTCTCTGCTCTGCCTGGGGCCTGGGGACACTTTCTCAGTTGTGTCCCTCAGTGGGACCCATTAAAAGTCCAAGAAACTTTGGAGTTGGATTCTGACTTGGAGTTCTGGAGAGGTTTCTTCAGCTCCCTCTCAGGGACTGATGTTCAGGGCCTGAGCACAAAGCCCCAGAGGCTCATTAAAGTCCTTGTGCTGTGTCTGTGCTGCTGAGCTGGGCTGGGCTCCTGGCACAGAGGCAGCTCCTGGTAACCAAGCAAAGCTTCAAAAGCACATTTCTCTTGCTGAGCAGCTCTTCTGCCAGCCCAGCAGGGCTGGGGCACTGCCTGCAGCCAGCCCGGGCACAGCACAGAGGCACAGAGAGCTTCAATCAGTCAGGGCTGGGAAGGTGCTGAGAAGTGCCTGGGGCAGAATCACTGCCAGCCCTTGGCACAGGAACCTCTGGCTGCAGGACAATGCAGCTGCAGCTCCTGGAGCCATCTCCTACAGCTGGAACATCCCAATGCCTACAGAGCCTGTGAGTACATTCTCTGATTGTCTCTTGTGCAGAGCAGCCAGGGGTGCCCAGGGCTGTCCTGCAGAGCAGGGTCCTGCAGCCCAGGGCGCTGTGCTGGGGCAGGGACTCTGCTGCCTGCCAGGGACAGCTCTCAGCCAGCCCTGGCAGCTGCTGCCAGCACTGGGGGACAGGATCTGGGTGGGAGGAGAGAGTTGGTCAGGCTTGGAAGTGTTCTCCTTGTGTGGTGACGATGCTGCGTTGTTCAGGACTGCTCCCAGCATGGCATTTTACTGCAGAACATTTCCAAGTAGATAATACAGGGAGAACAGCAACTAAGGGGCTGTATAAAAGGGAAAATCCTGCTTTTTTAATCTATTGCTCTGGGTTGCCTGGATTGGATATTGCACATAGGAATTCATATGTCAGTTCAAGTTGAAGAAAATTAAAAAAGGCAATTTCTCTCAGATCTGAATAAACCAGGCAGTGACAGAAATTAGCACATGGCCCCACAAAGGCAGCATCAGTGTTGCTATTCCAGCCTCCTCAGGGTTGCTCTGACGTTGCCATCAGAGCCTGCAGAGCCAGAGCTGCCCCTGGGCAGTGCCAGAGCTGGGAGGGGTCTGCAGGGCAGAGCTGAGCCCCCAGGGCTGGGCTGGGCTCTGGCAGCACTGGCAGGGCCCAGCCCTGGGCACAGGGAAGCAGCTGCTGGCAGGGACAGCTCCAGGCAGCAGAGCCCTGGGCAGGCAGTGGGGGGGAAAGTGACCCCAGGCAGTGCTGGGATATTTACAGTCCTCTCCAAACCCAACTATTCCATGATTACTTTTTTTACAGATCCCCATGCCAAGGCACAGCAAATGTCCAACAGCAGCTCCATCAGGCACTTCCTCCTGCTGGCATTGGCAGACACGCGGCAGCTGCAGCTCCTGCACTTCTGCCTCTTGCTGGGCATCTCCCTGGCTGCCCTCCTGGGCAACGGCCTCATCATCAGCGCCGTAGCCTGCGGCCACCACCTGCACACGCCCATGTTCTTCTTCCTGCTCAACCTGGCCCTCACTGACCTGGGCTCCATCTGCACCACTGTCCCCAAAGCCATGCACAATTCCCTCTGGGACACCAGGAACATCTCCTACACTGGATGTGCTGCACAGCTCTTTCTGTTTTTGTTTTTCATTGCAGCAGAGTTTTTCCTCCTGACCATCATGTGCTACGACCGCTACGTGTCCATCTGCAAACCGCTGCACTACGGGACCCTCCTGGGCAGCAGAGCTTGTGCCCACATGGCAGCAGCTGCCTGGGCCAGTGCCTTTCTCAATGCTCTGCTGCACACAGCCAATACATTTTCCCTGCCCCTGTGCCATGGCAATGCCCTGGGCCAGTTCTTCTGTGAAATCCCCCAGATCCTCAAGCTCTCCTGCTCCAAATCCCACCTCAGGGAACTGGGGCTTCTTGCTGTTAGTGCCTGTTTGATGTTTTGCTGTTTTGTGTTCATTGTTTTTTCCTATGTGCAGATCTTCAGGGCTGTGCTGAGGATCCCCTCTGAGCAGGGACGGCACAAAGCCTTTTCCACCTGCCTCCCTCACCTGGCCGTGCTCTCCCTATTCATCAGCACTGGCATATTTTCCTATCTGAAGCCTCCCTCCGTGTCCTCCCCATCCCTGGATCTGGCTCTGTCAGTTCTGTACTCGGTGGTGCCTCCAGCCCTGAACCCTCTCATCTACAGCCTGAGGAACCAGGAGCTCAAGGCTGCAGTGTGGAGACTGATGACTGGATGGTTTCAGAAACACTAAACTGCTGGCCAATTTCTGCAAATCACTTGTAATTAAACTCAGTTTTGATACTTCTTGTTGGTTTCATTTTGGAGGTTCTTTGTTTTACTTTTTTCATATTATCCACAAAAAAAGTTATTTTTGGTGCCATTTCTCATTTTGTTTCTCTCCACCTTCCCTGTGGCCACAGACTGTGTCAATGAGGGGCTGTGCTCTTGGTGGCTTTAAAGGAACTAAAGGATCTCCCAGCAGAGTTTTCTGCAGAGATGCCCTTTTGTTGCCTTCTCTGGAGCTGCAGCAGCAATGTCTGTGTGCAGAGCTGGGGGCAGATCAGTGCTGGCCCAGCAGCTGTGCCCAGCAGCAGCAGCAGCACTTGGTGTTGCCAGTGCTGCTGCCGTGGCCCTGCCCCGCTGCCCTGGTGGCCCTGGTGTTGCTGTAGGGCCTGAGTGCTCTCGGGGCCGGGCACAGCCCTGGGGGTGGCAGTGCTGGGGCTGCAGCAGGGACAGGCCATGGGCACTGCTGGGGCAGCGCTGACGCCTCAGGCCAGGCCCTGGGGGCTCCAGGCTCCTTGCCCAGGCTCTCTCAAGAACACGGCCAGGCCAATGCTCAGCACAGAAAACCCCGTGAGCAGCCCCAGGCTGGCCGTGGGCAGGCGGAGGCAAACAGCATGGCTGGGGCTCTGCAAGGGCCCTGGGGAGACGGGAAGGAGCAGCAGAGCAGGGGCTAATCCATCCCCAGTGTGCTGCACAGCCCAGGGCAGCGTCCCAGAGCGTCCTCATTGGAGCTGCCAACAACATCCCCCCTCTGCAGCCCTGGCCTCTCCCCCAGCTCACACAGGTGCCCCATCCTTGCAGGCACAGACACGGCAGCACTGGCTCAGCAGCCCCTGTTTGCATTGCACACAGCAGGCGGGAGCACCCCCATGCTGTTGCTGTGGGGACATGAACCTGAGGGAGCACAAATGCCATCAGCCCCTGGGGCCAGCAAGGGCTGGGGACACCAGGAAACCACTCAGCTTTGTCCTGGCCTCTGCACTCAGCCAGAAAGTTTGTTCCCATCAGCTGGGAGTTTCCTGTCCCACTGCAGACGCTGTTGCTCAGAGCCAGGGCTGCCTGGCAGCCACCCCCAAACTGCCCTCAGCATTTCCTCTGCTTCATCTTTGCTTTCTTTACTCTTCCTGTTACAAATTTCTTCCTCTTGCCCAGCCCTGTTCCCTGCCCTGCAAACAGCCCATCCCTGTTTGCCCTTTCCTCTCTGGCCCCACTCCCCATTGCAGTTCCTGACTTGGCACCATGGGAACGTCCCTTGGGGAGCAGGATCATCCTACAAGTGCTGCAGGAATTGTCTGCAGGCTCCTGCAGTGCCTGGTGCTGCTCCCTTGCCAGAGGCACCCCAGGCCAGGGGGCACATCTGGGCTGCTGTGTCTGGCTCTGGGGCTCCCTGTTCTGGGCAATGAGGAGGAGCTGCAGAGGCTCTGCAGGACTGACAGGATGGGCTTTGGGGCTGGCAGGAGAAGCTGAGGGACCTGGGCTGCTGGAGCTTCTGAAGAGGAGGCCCAGGGCTCATCCTGCAACTGCTCCAAGGGTGGTTTCAGAGAATCCCAGAATCAGCAAGGTTGGAAAAGACCTTGGAGATCATCAAGTCCAACCTGTGCCCTGACACTGCATTGTCTCCCCTGAGCCTCCTCTTCTCCAGGATAAACAACCCCAGCTCCCTCAGCCACTCCTCACAGGACTTGTGTTCCAGACCCCTCCCCAGCCTTGTTGCCCTTCTCTGGACATGCTCCAGCCCCTCCATGTCCTTCCTAAATTGGGGGCTCAGAACTGGACACAGCACTCGAGGTGCTGCCCAGCCCGTGCCCAGCTCAGGGAAGAATCACTGCCCTGCTCCTGCTGGCCACACCATTCCTGATCCAGGCCAGGAGCCATTGGCCTTCTTGGCCACCTGGGCACACTGCTGCCTCATGTCCAGCCTGCTGTCCATCAGTCCCTGCAGGTCCCTTTCTGCCTGGCTGCTCTCCAGCCACTCTGTCCCCAGCCTGTAGTGCTGCAGGGGTTGTTGTGGCCAAAGTGCAGGACCCGGCACTTGGTCTTGTTAAACCTCACCTTGTTGGATTTGGGCCCTGGATCCAGCCTGTCCAGGGCCCTGTGCAGAGCCCTCCTACCCTCCAGCAGATCCACACTCCCAGACAACTTGGAGTCACTACGTTTCCATGAGGCCCCAGAGTGTCCCAATGGCCTCCATGATTCCATGAGGCCTCCCAGAGTCACAATGTCCCTTTGGTTCCATGGGACGCCTTGATGTCACAAAGTCCCTTGGATCCTTGGGCCCCACAGTTTCACAATGGCCCTTGGTCCCCGAAGGCCCTGCAGTGTCACAATGGATCCTTGGTTCCATGAGGTCTGGCAGTGCAGCCATGCTCTCCTTGGTTCCATGGTGTCACAATGGCCTCTTGGTCCCAAGGGGCACTGTTGCTGCCTGTGATGGTGGAAGCAACTTTCCCTGAGAGTGTTTTGTGGTAATGGCTCGGAGCTACAAGACCACCCACCCACACACACATACACACACACACACACACACACACTTACACAGACACACACACATGCAGAAGTTCAGCAGTGAAGACATGGGAGGGTCCAGGCATGGAGTTCTAACGAGGGTTTTTTAAGGTCTAATGCTCCAGGGGTCTAGGGGTTAAAGACAAAGACAAAGGATGTTTTAGGGTATAAATACAGGAAAAGAGGGGGTGGAGGAGAGCATCAAGAATCTAAGGATTTAGGGGTGGTGTACAGGGAAGGGACTGAGGGTTTACGGGTGGTATACAGGGAAAGGGAGTGATAGGGAATGCCAGGGTGGGTAGGCAGGGACATAAACCAAAGGGAAGACAGGGAAGAGAGAACTCTCTAGAATATGAACATATCAGGGTAAAAGGGTGAGGAAAGGCCAACGGGCCAATGGGGAGGACAGAGCTGGGACAAATTGCCAGAGTGCTGCATAGCACCCTGGGGGAAGCTTCTTTCCTCACCCTGAGGTGTGAGGAATTCCCAGAGCCTAAGGTGCATCTCTCCAAGGCATTGCTTTTGCCCTCTCCCCAGTAGGCTCACAGGCCTTCAACTCTACAACTCTTCCTTTTTGTTTAATTAAAAGGCACCTCTTATGGATTTCTGTAAGTACTTTACAAAACAAGGGAACATAACTAACATAACAATAACTAAAACTCATAAGAGTACTAAAGTAAAAACTCAAAAAGGATATAGTACGTAAGATTAGGATAGAACCGAAATAATTGAACGGGTAGGAACGAACCAAAAAATGTATTTTTTGTGGAATGCAAGTCCAGTAGGAAGTTGTATTGTTCAGGCAGTGTAGAGCTGTTCTCTTTTTCAGGTTATTGGCTTGTATCTATGCACCGTGTCTTTTGTCCTTCTTTTCCACACCACTTGTGCTTGCCATCATGGCTTTTGGTGAGGCTCATTATTCTTGTAGGACAGGGACCCCCTCTCTCAGTCCCTACATGCCTTGCAATGCTTCTTATCAGGCACGGATTCCTGCTTTGGGTTCCTCCCTCTTTTGGATTGGACAGGGGCCTCCAGGGTCTCCAATCTCCTTGCCACCTCCCAGTCACCTTCCCTTGCAGCTTGCTACCACATCCCTGCCCAGTGATCCTCAGGCTCGATGTTAGAGTCTGGGGAATCACTGTCTCCTAGTGAGAACGAGGGCCTGCTGGTAGAGGAGCGGTGCTCCTGGATAACACGTGTGGCCCCGTGTCGTGGGCTGCTGTCAGCCAAGATGGCTGCCTTCCGGTCACCATCATGTCCACTTCCAGCTCTGGTGATGTACGATCCAGAAGTGTCATGGCCACCAGGGGTGGAGCCCGGTGTGGAGAAGGTGGAGACCACGAGGGGAAAGGCAGGGCCTGCGTCGGGAAGGGTGGTACTGATGGAAGGGGGGATCCCAATACAGGGATGACCATCGACGCGATGGGTGGAGGGGAATGTGTCGTAGGGTAAGAGCCCAATGATGGAGGAGCAGCAAAGGACAGAGGAGAGGTGGGAAAGTGGCCATTTTGGGGTGCAAGGGTGGGAAAACTTCAATCAGGAGAGGATAAAATGGTGGGGCTGGCAATGTTGCCAGCACCATTTTGCAGGGTAACAGCAACTGGGGGAGATGAAGGAGGGTATGCAGGCATAGGAAGAAGGTTGTGGGGAAGGTCCAGAGCAGCATGGCCAGTCCCATCCTGGTAAGGGGAGAGAGGAGATTGGGAGGCATCAGGGGACATGGCAGAAACCCTGTGCTGAATAGCAACATCCGCCTGTTGATGGCTCCTCAGGTGGGGAAGAGGGGGATCATGGGGAGAGGATGAAGGGAAGGTTTTGAACTGGGGACCCAAAACTTTTCCCAAATTTTCCCCTGATTTTTTAACTGAATCATAAATAGAAAAAAAAAGATAAAACTTTTTTTTGCCATAAATGGGGACGAAAAAGAGGATAAAACTTCCCCACTTAAATTTTCCCCTCATTTATAAAAAAAATAACTTGATCCCAACCATATCCCAAATCCCAAGCGATAAAACTGATTCCTTTGTAACATATAATATTTGAAAACAAAATGAACAAAAGCCTTCAAATTCCCCTTTGAAAAATGAATTCCCTGAACATCAAGGGTTAATGTAAATTGGATATAAATCTCCTGCTGCAGACGGTGAGTTTTGTACCCATTCTGCAGTCTTCCCACCCTCAAGATTTAAAATGAGAAAACAAAAGAAAAGGGGGATACTAACTCCAACATACCCAATGGTGGGTCAAGAAAGGATCTCGTGGGGATCTGTCGAGGAGAGCGATCCTCCAGTCCGTGACTCGGGGGGTTGCAGGTCTCTCCCCTCAGTGTGCCCAGATAAAACTCAGAGGTTGCCTTAGGGTAGTGGCTCACCTGAAGGTGACTTAGATTGCAGCGATGTGGAGATGATCTTCAGGGGTACCAGACAAATGTCCCTGTTTGGGTGCCACCTGTTGTGGTCTGTGGTGGTAGTGGACGCAACCTTCCCTGAGAGCATCTTGCATGAATGGGCAGGAGCCACGAGACCACCACACACACACACACACACACACACACACAGACACACACACACACACACACACACACACACACACACACACACACACACACACAGACACACACACACACAGACACACACACACACACACACACACACACACACACAGAGCAGCTCAGCAGTGGAGACACGGGAGGATCTAGGCACGGAGTTCTAATGTGTTTTATTTTAGGCGATGCTGAAGAGGTCCAGGGGCCAGAGACAAAGACAAAGGAGGCTCCATGGTATAAATACAGGAAAAGAGGGGGCAGAGAAGAGCATCAGGGATCCAATGGTCTGAGGGCTCAGGGGGTCGTACACAGGAAGGGACCAATAGGGAACGGTAGCTTGGATAGGTAGAGACATAAATCAATGAGAAGACAGGGAAGGGAGAACTTTGAGAACATGAACATATAAGAGTAAAAGGGGTAGGAAAAGCCAACGTGCCAATAAGGAGGACAGAACTGGGACAAATTAACATAGTGCTGCAGAGCACCATGGGGGGGAAGCTTCTTTCCTCACCCTGAGCTGTGAGGAACACCCTGAGTCTAAGGTGCATCTCTCTAGGGGATTGCTGTTGACCTCTCCCCAGTAAGCTCACAGGTCTCCAAAACACACAAGAGTTGTCTGGGGCCATTCATCATTTCTCTGCTCTCCAGCACCAAGGAAATCGACTCTAGCTGCAGCTCTGAGCTTGTGCCCATGGCAACCACCCCAGCAATGGGGCTCCATGGAGCTGCTCTCAGGAAATCCCCCAAGAGCTGGGGAGTGCCCCAAAACTGCCTCAGAAACATGAGATACCCCAACATCTCTTCATGAACATGGAATATCCAAAAACTCACACAGTAACAGGCTCCCCTCCCTTTATCATCCCCAAACTTTGGCTGTCTCATTCCAGACCCCAGCCCACCTCCCCAGTCCCAACCTCAACCCATCCCACCCCTGCTGGACATCAAGACCCCCTTCCCAAGCCATATTTCCCCCATTTCCCACCTCCCAAACCCCATCCCACCCATCCTGCCCCAATGCCCATCTCACCCCTCCTGATTTGCATCCCACTTCATCCAATATCCTTCCAACCCCATTTCACCCTGTGGGGCTGTGGAATTGTGTCATTTTGGGATGGGATCGAGAGTAGTTTTCAGTGGCATTCAGCAGTTCTGAGCTGACAGATCAATCCCTCTTGTCTTTTGGAGTGCCAAGAAGTAAAAACAATTAAACCAAATACACCCCAACCCCCCCCATATCCTCCCAGATATCTCCCAGAATCCAAGATTCCCCCAAAACACAAGTAAAATGTGAGGCTTTAAATGCCTTTGATGAATTTGTTGATTTTTACCCCAATTTTCTGTGTTTTGAAGGGAGGAAGATAAATCAAAATATAATGAGAGGCAAAATAAAAGGAACACAAACCACTTCCAACTGTGTATCACTGGGAAAGTGGGTCACCAGGGCTCTGACCAATGTGGGTCCTCCGATGGG
Organism: Emberiza elegans; assembly: GCA_024865655.1. Taxonomy (NCBI): domain Eukaryota; kingdom Metazoa; phylum Chordata; class Aves; order Passeriformes; family Fringillidae; genus Emberiza; species Emberiza elegans. Next base: position 16,976,626 of record JALJVW010000197.1, read on the forward strand.
GATGGAGTTGGAGAACTGCATGAAGCTCTTCTGCAGTCAGGGCTCTCACAGGGCTTCCCTTACTGGTGCCTCCGTTGGTGTCGGGTAAAGAACGAGCGGTCTGAGAAGCTCTTCCCACACTGGGGACACTCGTAGGGCCTCTCCCCAGTGTGGATGCGGCGGTGGGTGACGAGGGTGGAGTTGTGCCTGAAGCCCATCCCACAGTCGGGGCAGCAGAAGGGCCTCTCCTCTGTGTGAATTCGTTTATGTACAAGGAGGTGGGTGCTGGTGCGAAACGTCTTCTGACACTCGGGACACTCGTAGGGCCTCTCCCTGGTGTGGAACCTCTGGTGGACAACCAGGTCGGACCTGTGGCTGAAGCTCATCCCACATTCCCCACACTCGTAGGGCCGTTCCCCAGTGTGGATCCTCTGGTGGCAGATCAGGTTGAATCTCTTCCTGAAGCTCTTCCCACACTCCAAGCACTCATAGAGCCTCTCGCTGTCATGAAGCTGCTCATGGACCACCAGCTCTGAGCTCTGGCTGAAGCTCTGTCCACCTTCCTGGCACAGGGTGGGTCTTTCCTCCTCTGGGCACCCTGGCCTGGGTTTGGAGCCCCTCCTTCTGTGGGATCTCTGGGGCTTTTCCTCTCCATTGGATTCCTGTGCTGTGAAGCCTCCCAAAATGGCCTCTTCCAGGAGCTTCTGTTGTGGGGATTTGTCCTCCCTGGTCTCCATCCTCAGCTCCTTCCCTGGGGGAGGAAGGACAAGAAGAGGATGGGATTTGCCTCCGTGCCAGAGGGAAGGGGAAGGAGATCCCCCCAGTGCATCCCCGGCAGGACGGCGTTGGCAGCAGGGTTGTCCTGCAGCCGGGGGCTGTGCTGGGCTGGGAGATGGAGCAGGAGAGAGGGGGAAAGGGAAACTGACTTCCTCCTCACCTGCCTGGGTGTCCCGGGGCATCTTCCTCTTCCTTGCAGCCTTCTCCTCCTCCATCCAGCCAAGGTTTGGGGATGGGAAATCCTGGTTTGGGGAAAAACAAGGTGTGAATGCCTTGGGCTGGGGATTCCTCCTGCCCAAATCCATCTCTAGAAGTCATGTGGTGTCCATGAAAACCTTCAAAAATCAAGAGTGAATCAAAAAAAGCCAGCAGGAATGTCCCATTTCCAATCTCATCCCTCTGGGGTTCTGGCGGCCCCCTGTCTCAGGGCTGCTGGGGATCCCATGGGTCCTGGAGATCCCCCCTCTCCAGGGTCCTGCTTAGGGATGCTGGGGGGTTTTGGGGTCCCCTTCTCCAACCTCACCCCAGACCAGCCACTTGGGGATCTCCCCTCTTCGCACCGCCCTGTCCTGTTTTAGGGCAAATTTGGGAGAAAATCTCCAAAAAGTTTCTAGAAAGCAGATTCAAGCAGCCCCTCCCCCAACTGGATCGAGAAAATATTTCCTTGGAGAAAAGGGGAAAAAAACTGTTTATTTAACAGGCAAAGCATTCCCCAGCACAAAAAATGAACAATATTAAACAATAAAACTCTTGCTGCTCCAAAAGAGATAACAAACTCAGAAAGTCCCTCTGTGGGCTGTAGCTCAGCTCACTCAGTCTCTTATCAGTCTCTTATCAATCCCTCCAGCACTGGAAATGCTGCAGCCCAGGCCCGGCCTGGTGGGCCACAGGTGCGAGCTGCCGGTGGTGTTCTGGGTGTTCAGTCCAGAGCAGGTTTAAACAGCTCCAAAGAAAAAGAAAAAACGGTCCAGGGAACTTCTCTGCCTCAGCGAGCTAAAAACTAACTAAAAGCAAAGGAGAGCTCTGTCCTGCTGTCTGTCCGACTACAGACAACTGATACCTTAGGGTTTAAGTTTTTCTGTTCTGTTTTGGTGTGAAGCTTTAGCTTTATATTAAGTGTTACTGGGATCTTTTCACAGAGGGGTGAAGACAAAACAATCCTGCTCAGCTGGAGACTCAAGGACAATCTCTTCAAACTTCAGGCCCAAAGCATAAACAACATGAAAAAGGAGAGCAGGCAAGCAAGCAAAGGAGGATGAAACTTCATAATTTGAAGTTATTAATTGGGCAGTTAACTCCTATATGCAAATGGACTAAAACTTATAAAATGTGAGATCTCGTGACCGAGCCCTCTTTTGCTCCCATCTTGGAGCCATCCAGGCAGAGCCACAACTGTGGCTCTGGTACTGCCTGAGTGTGGCCTTTGAAGGCATTTCAAAAAAAATCCACTTCATTCCTCTTAGCTCCGTCTGGCCTCTGTTCCAGCTCCTTAAGGCATCACAGCAGTCCAGGAGCCGGAATGTGGAGGAGTGAGTGCAGTTTCTGAAAACAAACTGCAGCTTCTTCCTCCTCCCCTTCGCTCTCAGAACCAGCCTTAAAGGTGCAGAACTCATTTCTGGGCTAAACGGACCGATGGGGTACGAGCATCATGAAGTCACCCCAGGACACGGCCCTGTCAGGGTCAGGGGGTCCCGTCCCTGCCTCATCTCCGGGCTGCCGGGGGTCCCCCAGCTCCGGGATCGCCCCTTCCCCTCTCCCCGCCCCGGGGGTCCCCGTTCCACAGCCCCGGCTCTCACGGGGATCCCCAAAACCAATGTCCCGCCCCGTCGGTACCGGGCCATCCCCACGTGGGCCCCCGGGACCCTCCCGAGGGGCGATCGCGGCTCCTCTCCCCCCGAACAAGCTCCTCTTGGGGAGCCCGGAGATATCCGGGGCTCGAGTCCGGGATCTGCCGGCTCCGAACGCTCCCCAAGAAAATCCTCCCGGAGACCCCTGGCTGGAGCCGGGGCGAGCTCGGCCTCGCCCTCACCTGCGGCTCGGGGCTGGGGGCGATGCTCCCGGGGCAGGGGGTGCTGCAGGCTCAGCGTGCGGGCGCTGCGAGCGCCGGGATTCTCCCGCTCCCGCTCCTGCTCCTCCTCTCCCTCCTCTTCCTCCCGCATTCCCTCCGCTCCCAGCCCGGACCCCCCTTTCCCACCGCTCTGCCCCGCGGCCCCGCAGCACCGGCTGCTGGGTGGGGGCGCCCCCGATCGGCCCCAGGGCTGGGCAGGGGGCTCGGGGACCCCCCGGGGCGGATCCGTCCCCCCGGCCCGAGCCCCAAATTCCGCTCCGGGGCCGCTGGGCTCTGCGGGCCCGCCTGGCAACCGGTGAGTCATCGGCGAGAAAAGCGCTGGTTGGCTGGAAATTGTTCAGCGCGTCCTCTGATTGGCTGGAATTGTGAAAAGCACTGCGCCCTGCGGGTGTGTGTCCCTGGGAGCTGCGGAGTCCGGGCCGGAGCCTTTTCCTTTCTTTCTCTCCCTCTGAGACCTTTTTCCTATTTTTTTCTCTCCTCTGAGACCTCTTCCCGATTTCTTTCTCCCCTTTCTCGTCCCCATTTCTTGTTCAGTTCAATCCAGGTTCGAGCAGATCCGCAGGTTGCGCTCCCAGGGTCTCATTCGCACCTTCACTGGGGCAGAGGCGTCTCTCCCTCATGGACTCGTAACCCATGGTCAGGGTCCTTTCCCAGCCCAATCCTTCCAGGATTTTGTCGGGGACTCGCTTCCATTTTTCCTCCCTCCCTCTGGTTCCAGCTGGAAATCTGCTGGAAAATGTCCATCAAAGCCACCTTTGCTGTGTGCTCTGGGAGCCCACAGAGCTGCTGGACCTTGTCCCCTGGCCCTGCACAGCTCCTTGGGAGGCACGGCAGGAACAGCACCCTGGGGGCCTCGGGAATGCCCCTCTGGGATCCAGGGCACACACTGCCAGGGGCTGGAATTCCAGTTCCCAGCCAGGAAAAGATGCTCCTGCTCTTGAAGGCAAAGCTCTTAAGAAGGCGGCAAAAGCCAAGTGGAGCAAGATCTTACAGTGACATTTCACTGCCAGCCTTCATAACTTCACCCATGGTTGTTGTAGCTCATGGATTGGGAATTAAATCAGGGGAGCTGCCCTGGATCAAGGGAAACACTGAGAGAGAAACAGAGCAGACAAAGAGAGGCAGGAGAGAAAGGAGGACACAAACACAATCAGCTCAGAAGATGGCACTCTGAAAACAGATGTGGAACTGACTGAAAATGAATGGGACAGAAAGAAATAATTTTCCAACTTTTATTTCCTATCAAAATGCAATTTCCTCCCTTTCTCACAAACCTCCTCCAAGTGTCATTCAGCAGGGCTGTCAGAAAGGTTTTCATTCTGGGTGGATGTTCCAGGCTGCAGCCAACAGGAAACAGGGAATGGGGATTTTCCTGCTCCTGGGGAGTTTGACATCCTCAGCTGAGGAGCGGAGGAGGCACCAGAAGAAAAGGGCAGCTGGGCTTCATCCTCCCACAGGGAAGGCGGGGGGGAAATCTCTCATCCTGTCTGCAGCTGCTCCCACAGGGATGTGAGGGCTGATCCCAGAGCCCCAAGGGTCACAGTCAGGGCTGCCCTCAGGGAATGCTGCCTGGTATTGAGGGGCAGCGTGGGAGCACCTGGATCTTGGAGCACCCAGCTGCCCCCCCATGGTTGGAGGTGCCTGAGGAGGGCTGGGACGATGCCAGGGACATCCTGCAGTGACATCCCCCCTGTCCTGCTCTGGGTGAGCTCAGTCCCAAACCTGACCCTGATCCTGGTCTCAATCTCACTCCATGTTTAGACACACTCACAGTTCTGTATTTAATCCCATCCCAGTCCCAGACTTGTCTAGCCCCAGACCCAATCCCAACCCCAGCCCTAAAGCCAATCCCATGTCTAGCCTTAACCCCAATCCCAGCTCTAATCCAAATCTCAGCCCCAACTCCAAGCCCAGCCCCAATTCCAGCCCCTTCCTAAATCCTCAGCCCCAAACCAAATCCCAGGTTCAGCCCTTCTGGGGGTTTGGGGTGTCTCTGTCCCTCTGAGCCCGATGATGTTTGGGTGGGGTCACACCAGGGCTGAGAGGGACAGAGACCCCCCGGCCTCCCCAGGGGTGAGAAGGTCGGAGAGCCCCCCAGCCCCGAGCACCCTCAGTGGTGAGAGGGACACAGAGCCCCTGGTCCCCAGCCCTGCACAGGCATTGCCTGAGGCCAGAGGGATGGAGACCCCCTGAGCATCCCCAGGGTGAGGGGACAGAGACCCCTGAGCATCCCCTGGGCTGAGAGGGACAGAGACTGCCCCGAGCACCCCCTGGCACAGGGGTGAGAGGGAGGGAGACCCCCCAGGCATTCCCTGGGGTGAGAATGATGGAGACCCCCTGGGGAATGGCCTGGGGTGACAGGGACAGGGACACCCCTGGGGAATGGCCTGGGGTGACAGGGACAGGGACAGCCCCACCAAGTCCCTCCCAAGCATTCCCAGGGCGTGAGGTACAGAGACCCCTCGAGCATCCACTGAGCACTGTGTTATAAATGAGAAGCTTGACTAGGCCAATATTCAAGCAGCAATCAATTTATTAATTAATATGGTAAAGCATGAGCAATACAGCGCTGGGTACAGTGGGGGAAGTTTTCCCTCCAACTGCACACCGATAGTTGAGACTTACAGGTATTTATAGGGGTACTCATCAACTTTCTCAGCAGTTTCTATTCCCAATTTTTGTCACAATTCTATACACTATTGTGATTTAATTTTTCTCAGGATGTATCCCGAAAGGAGTATCCCAGGTGGTGGTGGTCCGGTTTCCGAAAGAAGGAAGGAGAATCCCATCTGGTGAAGTCCAGCTCTACAGATGTGGGTCCACGTTTTGTTTGCAAGGACTATAAATGTCATAACAGCGATGTCCAGCTTCCCTTGGTCAAAACTATAAATCCTTGAGTTGATGTTCATCTTCCTTTCTCAAGCTGCTTTTCACTGTTTTGTTAAGGCGTGAGATAAGCATGTTTCTTTTTATATATTCTAAAGCTATAGTTTCAAAGATCCTTACTACAAGCAATATTCTAAAATTATACTACAAAAGGTTATTATTGCAAAACTCTTTAAGGCTTAGCTACAAGCAGAAAGTTCCTGTCAAAAAGCAACATCCTTAAAGCTTTAATTCAAATGCTCCTAAATCAGCTTAAGATTTATAAACATTAATTATGAACAAAAGACAGGTTAAAAGGCCTTATTCCATGCTTTTCTTTCCTCAGTAATTATTAGAATTCATCTTTATAACTGCCCCATGGTTTGTTTCCACACATATCACAATCACAAATACACACGTTGCCTGTGTGTACCTGACACGAAACACAGCTTTGTATTTCACAGGGGGGCACAGGGATGGCTCCTGTGAGAAGCTGCTGGAAGCTTCCACCGTGTCTGGCACAGCCAATTCCTGGTGGCTTCAAAGATGGACCTGCTGCTGGCAAAGGCTGGGCCAGTTACAAATGGTGGTAATGCCTCTGTGATAACAGACTTAAAAAGAAATCAAAATAGAGATTGTGGCACAGTTTTAACTCCAGTCAGAGGAGGGCAGAGGGAGAACATGTGAGAAGAACAATCTACAGACATCAAGGTCAGGGCAGAAGGAAGGGCAGGAGGTGCTCCAGGCACGGGAGACCCAGGCATCCTGTAGGAGAGCCATGGAGAGAGGGGCCCTGCTCCCAGGCTGCAGAAGCCTGTCCTTGGAGGAATGCACCCCCTGGAAGAGTGACCCATGCCGCAGCAGTTTGGGAAGGACTGTTGTCCCTGGGATGGACTCACACTGCAGCAGTTTGCAGAGGGCTGCTGCCCCTGAAATGGACTCACATTGGAGAAGCTCCTGCAGAACTGTCTCCCTTGGGAGGGACCCACGGTGCAGCAGGGGGGAACCCTCCTCTCCTGAGCAGGGGCAGAAGCCATGGGTGATGAACTGACCATAGCCCCCATTCCCTGTCTCCCTGCACTGCTGGGGTAGGAGGTAGAGCTGGAAGGAGGGAGGTGAGGGGCTTATTTTATTTCCCCTTTTCCTGCTCTGACTTTGTTAGTAATAAATGAATTTCACATCTCTAAGCTAAGCCTGTTTTTCCCAGGACAGTATTTGATGAGTGATCTCACCCAGTCCTTATCTCAACCCATGAACCCTTTATTAAATTTTCTTTGTCCAGCTGCAGAGGGGAGTGAGTGAGCAGCCCACATGGATGCCTGGCATTTGGCCTGGGTCAACCCACGACACCTTGGTACCACAGGGTCACAATGGACCCTTGGTTCTATGGGGTCTCATTGGTTCCATGAGGCCCTGCAGGGCCACTGAATTCAACAAGGCCTCAAAGTTTCACTGTGGTCTCCAGGATTCCATGAGGCCCTGCAATGTCAAAATGGACCTTTGGATCCATGGGGGCCCACAGTGTCACAATGGGCTCTTTTGGTCCTACAGCTTCACAATGGCCCCTTGGTTCCATGTGTCCTGCACTGTTCCATGAATCCTTAGATCCATGGGGTCCTGTAGGGTCACAATGGTCTCCTTGGTTTCATGGTGCCACAGTTGCCATAATTTCCATGGTATCACAACTGCCCTTGGATCCCAAGAGGCCGCAGAGTGTGACAATGGCACCTTGCTTCCATGATGCCCTGCAGTCTTACAGACTGACATCCCAAAACATAAAAATAATTATGCATTTCCCATTTAAAATTTACTGAATTAATAAAAATATCATTTTTCTTATTTATTAATATTCTATATCTGTATTACCAAATTTTAATAGATCATAAAAAATCCATGCCTTTTTAGCAAGCAAAAAATTTATTGGTCATTAGTTCTAAGTAACACAATTCCCTTCATTAATTCATTGACCAGTGTGGCTATTATTTCTCCTTCTTTATGCTAATTAGTGCTATTTTAAATCCTTTTGTCATCTTTTTAATCATTTTCAGACAGAGTAAAAGGGGCCACTTTGGGGTCCGTGGAGAACTTTCTGGGGCACATTTGGGGCAGTTTTGGGTCTTGGGAGGGAATTCAGAGAGAACTTGAGGGTCTGGAGGACACTTGGGGGAGCCGGGTGGGCACTTGGAGGGGCACTCAGGTATTCCGAGGGACAGTTCGGGGTCCGGGGCAGCACTTGGACGTCCAGGGGGGCCCTTGGAGGTCAGGGAGGGGAATTTGGGGGCCCTTCGGGGTCCGGGCGGGCACTTGGGGGGCTCTGACGGGACTCTCTGCGGCGCGGGGGGTGATGGGGGTTGTAGGCGCGGGTCTAATACGGTTTAGCAGGGTCGCGGAGAATCACGGGAGTTTGAGGCGCAGCTGCAATGGCTCTCGGTGGGGCGCGGGGCATGACGGGAGAAAAAGCCCCGGCTGGAACCAGCGCTGGACGTGCCCGCAGAGCATGATGGGAGCTGTAGTCCCGGAAGTGGCTCCAACGCTTTGTTTAGGGGTCCGGGAAGGCTCTTCGGGGACACTTCTGCGTCCGAGCCGCGACTTCAGATCCTCGTGGTAACGTACACGGTTCGGGAACGCTTGCGGGGAGCTCGGGGAGCTCTACCCGGGCTCTTTAGGGCGCGGGGCACGGCAGGAATTTTAGGCGCGGGAATGTTCTGAGGGGCGCTGGGGTCGCGGGGGAGGAGAGGAGATGAATTCCCAGAAGTGGCTGTACCGGGCATCTGTGGGGTTGGGAGCACTCAGGGGGTCCGGGGACGCTTTTGGGGGGTCCCGAATGGGCGCTGAGGGGGCACTGAGGGATCCTGGAGGGTCTGGGAGGCACATAAGGGACAGAAAGGGGGGGCGGATCCCAGGGTTCTGTGGAGCGCGGGGCATGACGGGCGTTGTAGTCCCGGCTCCAATGGGGCTCAATCGGGCCGCGGGGCATGACGGGAGTTGTAAGCAAAATGAAAATATGTCGCCCACCATAGACACCGCCCCCGAGGCCCCGATCTCTGGCGCTTATTAGCTTTGGGCCGATGATGGGCGGGAGCCTCGGCAAATGGGATGCAGCAGAGGCGGGAACAGCCCATTCAACTTCTCCAGTCCCTCCCACTACAGCCCAGTTCATCCCTAATACAGCCCAGTACAACCCCAGTACAGACCAGTTCATCACAAGTAGAACCCAGTACAACCCCAGTGCCCCCCCAGTCCCTCCCAGTACAGCCCAGTCCCTCACCATACATCTGAGAGTTCATTCCCAGTCCCTTCGAGTTCCCCCCAGTGTCATCCACAGGATGCCCCAGTGTCCCCAGTCTTCTCCGCAATAGCCCCAGTGTCCCCAGTTTGTCCCAGTATCCCCCAGTATCACTCCCAGTATGTCCTGCTATGTCCCAGTCTGTCTCAGTGCACCCCCACAGTCCATCCCAGTCCACCCATATTCCCCCTCAGCATTTCTCGTGTTCCCAGTTTGTCCCAGTATCCCCCAGTGTCACTCTCAGTATGTCCCAGTGTCTCCCACAGCGTTCCCAGTGTTCCCCAGTATGTCCCAGTCCCCCCCAGTGTTTCCAAGGACAGTTTTAATTTCTCTTGGTGGCCGTGGCAGCCAAACCCAGCAGTGGGGTCAGTGCAGGGCCCATGGCCACAGCCCCTTGCAGGGGCCCAGTGCAGCTTGGGCTGATGATCCACCCTCACAGCTGGCCCAGGGCAGCTCTGCAGTGGCTTTGGTGGCCCCTGGGGCTGGCACACACCTGAGCAGTGTGTCTGTTTGCACTGGGGAAACTCAGGAGTTTGAGATTGCTGCAAAAAGTACAAAAAGGAAAACCCCTCTGAGGCTGGGTGCAGCCAGCTCCAAGCACAGCAGGGCCCAGGGCAGTGAGGACAGACAGGATGGGGCTGGGCAATGTGGAGCAAGGTTGTCCACGCTGGGTCAGAGCTCCAGGCACAGCTTCTGTGAGCAGGCCAGAGCTGCTGAGGAGAGACCCTGGGTCAGTATCAATCACAGAATGCTGCAATTGTATCTGCTTCAAAGAGAAATTTAATAAAAGACACCCTTTAAAATAGGAATGTATATTTTATTACTGCTCTTTGAAATCTTTCTCCGTAACTGGACTAGGAAAACTTTAATGACCCTCTCAGGGCTTTGCTGTTGTTTACATCAGACTCGGTCCCTGAGCGTGTCTTCAAAAAACTTCTCAGAAACTCGAAATTAAATTTGGACTCCAAATTTTCTTGAAGTTTTAATGGGTCCCACAGAGGGACACGACTGGGAAAGTGTCCCCAAGTTCCAGTCAGAGCAGAACACTGGAGGCAGTGATGACAGGTGGGGACAAGCAAGGCAAAGGTGTCTCTGGCACTGGGCAAACCTGGATGTGTTTCAGGAATGCAAAGGGCCAAGGCCTGAGCCCCAGCCCCTGGCCAGGCAGATCCTGTCCCTCCCCATTGCTCAGGGCTCTTCCTGGGATGGGCACTGGCATGTGGGGATGGGCAATGCCAGGGGCAGGACCATGGGGTGGCTCCTGCCAGGCTGCTGAGCAGGGACAAGGAGGCAATGAGGCCCCAGGCCTGCAAGGGTCACTTGTCCCCTCCTGGCCTCAGGCCCAGGGCCAGCAGCCATGGCCAAAGTGCTGCCCAAGTTGGCTCTGTCAGGGCCTTGCAGCTGCTGCCCATCCCTGTGCCCTGTGCAGCCCAGGCTGTCCCACGGTGTCCCTGCCCTGCGCCTCTGTCCCTGCAGGCTGTTGGCATCCCCCGGCTGCCCCACCTGGCTGGGCCCTTCCTTTGCTGACAGCTCTGCCTCCTGCCTGCCTCTGCCTGCCCACACAAAGCCTTGGGCTGCTCCAGGCTCCTTCTGGGGGACATGCTGCACCACAGCCCTGCCCTGGCAGGAAAATTCCTTTCTGCTGCTGCCCACTCTGGGCCTCCCCAGCTGCCCTTGGTGCCATAATTTCCTTCTCATGCTTTGTGTAGGCAGGGAGAGTTGTTTGAGTTTTTGAGAAGTTTTGAACACTCTCTCAGGGACTGAGTCTGATGTAAACAACAGCAAGGCCCTGAGAGGGTCATTAAAGTATTCCTATCCAGTTATGGAGAAAGATTTCAAAGAACTTGTAAGAAATACACATTCCTATTTTAAAGGGTGTCTTTTATTAAATTTCTCTTTAGAGCAGAGGTGATGGCAGCATTCTGTGATTGATATTGACCCAGGGTCTCTCCTCAGCAGCTCTGGCCTGCTCACAGAAGCTGTGCCTGGAGCTCTGACCCAGCGTGGACAACCTTGCTCCACATTGCCCAGCCCCATCCTGTCTGTCCTCACTGCCCTGGGCCCTGCTGTGCTTGGAGAGCTGGCTGCACCCAGCCTGAGAGGGGTTTTCCCTTTTTGTACTTTTTGCAGCAATCTCAAACTCCTGAGTTTCCCCAGTGCAAACAGACACACTGCTCAGGTGTGTGCCAGCCCCAGGGGCCACCAAAGCCACTGCAGAGCTGCCCTGGGCCAGCTGTGAGGGTGGATCATCAGCCCAAGCTGCACTGGGCCCCTGCAAGGGGCTGTGGCCATGGGCCCTGCACTGACCCCACTGCTGGGTTTGGCTGCCATGGCCACCGGGAGAAATTAAACTGTCCTTGGAAACACTGGGGGGGACTGGGACATACTGGGGAACACTGGGAACGCTGTGGGAGACACTGGGACATACTGGAAGTGATACTGGGTGGTACTGGGACAAACTGGGGACACTGGGAACATTGTGGGGAAGACTGGGGACACTGGGGCATCCTGTGGATGACACTGGGGGAACTGGAAGGGACTGGGAATGGACTCAGGTGTATTGGGAGGGACTGGGCTGTACTGGCAGGGACTGGGGGGGCAGTGGGGTTTTACTGGGCTGTCCTGGGAGGGATTGGAGGGGCAGTGGGGTTGTACTGGGGTTGTAATGAGGATGAACTGGGCTGTACTTGGAAGGACTGAGGAGGCTGTTCCTGCCTCCCCCACCTCCCATTCGCCGAGGCTCCCGCCCATCACCGCTCGCAGCCAATCAGCGCCGGGAAAGGGGCCTCGGGGCGGTCCTAGGGTGGGCGACATCTGTTCTTTTTGCCTACCACTCCCGTCATGCCCCGCGGCCCGATTGAGCCCCATTGGAGCCGGTACTACAACGCCCGTCATGCCCCGCGCTCCACCGAACCCCGGCATCCGCCCCCCCCATCTGTCCCTTAAGTGTCCCCCAGACCCTCCAGGATCCCTCAGTGCCCCCTCAGCGCCCATTCGGGACCCCCAAAAGCGTCCCCGGACCCCCTGAGTGCTCCCAACCCCACAGATGCCCGGTACAGCCACTTCTGGGAATTCATCTCCTCTCCTCCCCCGCGGGCCCAGAGCCCCTCAGAACAGTCCCGCGCCTAAAACTCCTGCCGTGCCCCGCGCCCTAAAGAGCCCGGTTAGAGCTCCCCGAGCTCCCCGCAAGTGCTCCCGAACCGTTTACGTTACCACGAGGATCTCAAGTCGCGGCTCGGACGCAGAAGTGTCCCAAAGAGCCTTCCCGGACCCCCAAACAAAGCGTTCGAGCCACTTCCGGGACTACAGCTCCCATCATGCTCCGCGGCGCACGTCCGGCGCAGTTCCAGCCGGGACTTCATCTCCCGTCATGCCCCGCGCCCAATCGAGAGCCATTGTTGCTGCGCCTCGAACTCCCGCGATTCTCCGCGGCCCCGTTAAACTGTATTAGACCCGCGCCTCCAACTCCCATCACCCCCCGCGGCCCAGAGAGCCCCCGTCAGAGCCCTCCAAGGGCCCGCCCGGACCCCGAAGTGCCCCAAATTCCCCTCCCTGACCTCCAAGGGCCCCCCTGGACCCCCAGGTGCTGCCCCGGACCCCGAACTGTCCCTCGGAATCCCTGAGTGCCCCTCCAAGTGCCCACCCGGCTCCCCCAAGTGTCCTCCAGACCCTCAAGTTCTCTCTGAATTCCCTCCCCAGACACAAAACTGCCCCAAATGTGCCCCAGAAATGTCTGCAGGGACCCCAAATGGCCCCATTTACCCTTTCTGAGAAAATGATAAAAAAATGACAAAATTATTTAAAATAGGACGAATTAGCATAAAGAAGGAGAAATCAATAGCCACACTGTCAATGAATTCATGAAGGGAATTGTGTTACTTAGAATAACCAATAAATTTTTTGCTTGCTAAAAAGGCATGGATTTTTTATTATATATTAAAATTTGGTAATACAAATATAGACTAATACTATTATAAATAAGAAAAATCATGATAATTTTATTAATTCAGTAAATTTTATTTTAAGGGGAAATGCATAATTATTTTTATGTTTTGGGATGTCAGTCTGCAAGAGATGGTCCAAAGATCCCTCATCTGCCTCACAACCATGGTCAAGGACAGAGATTGAGGCCCTCCCCAAGGACTGAGACCCTTAAAATTCTACCCCAGGGATGCTGGCACGACTGGAGCGGGATGTCTGCCATAGGAAGCGGGATGTTTCCCATAGGAACCAGTCCTGAAACAACGGGCCCTGCTCACTGCTGGCACTGGTTAGTGCTGTTCAGAGCTGGGCTGTCTGTGCCTGTTCGCAATGGATTTATTCTCTACTGTTCCCTCGATGTGACATCCTGCTCCCCTCCTGGTGGTCGATTATAAAAGAGCCCTGAGTTAACCAAAGACTTTGAGACTCACCCCTACGTGACCAGACAGATCTATTGGACGGACCACAAGGATTTCATCTCTCTGTTGGCAGCTATTCCCCCCCTCATTTTCTGTGTCTCTCTATCCTTTATCTCTTTTCTAATCCTTCTGTTGCATCTGCTGTGGGCACTCAATAAAAGGTGCATTTGTTTGGATTAATACTGAAAGTCCCCTGCTGTGTGTCTTTGCACCCTGAGATCAGTAAAAGGAACCATCGTGACCCCCTCTTGTACCAGGGGATGGTGACACGGCCTGGTGGGGTTGCTGCCCACAGCCCACAGCATGTGAGCGTGATCTTCTTGGTGGCGACTGCACTGGTTCATCTGCTCTTGCTTTCTGGTCTCCCTATCCCAGAATTACATTTTGCAACCTGCTTTTCTTGTGTTGTGGTTCTCTGTAGTTCCATCAATAGTCAGCCCTTCTTAAGTTCACTCTTGGAATAGGGATTATCACCTCCCCATCGTTATCGATGGGTGCATTTGGGTGCACTTGAATGCATTTTGCCTGCATTCAAAATATGGTCCCTGTTTTTGATTTACTGTGGAATCTCTGTTTGTATTTTCTACCTCTGTCGAGGCTGGGATTGAAGGTACTTGAGATGATATTTTGTGTTCAGATTCAGGTGGTTTTTGTTTCTTATCAGTGACACAGCCTCACAACCATGAGTTCTGCAGCCTTTCATCTAAGGCACAAAATGGCTCCTCACTGTCTCTTGTTACAAGGCCTGGGTGGTACCAAGGAGACCATGGTGATCCTGGGGATCCAAGGAGACTGTGGTGACACCATGGAAACTCATGGAACCATGGGCATTGTGACACAGCAGGGCTTCATGGAACCAAGGAGTCAATTGTGACTCTACCAAACCTCATGGAACCAAGGGCCCATTGTGACACTGAAGAACTTCAGGGAACCAAGAGTCTCTTGTGACACAGGGGGTACTCATGAAACCATGGAGACCATTTTGAAACTTCAAGGCCTGATGGAACCAAAGGGTCATTGTGGCACTTGTGAGCCTTGGAACCAAAGAGACCACAGTGACACAGTGGGGCTCTGTGGAACCAAGGGGCCATGGTGACATTGTGGAGTGTCATTGAACCAACTGTCCATGGTGACACTGCAGGGCCTGATGGAATCATGGACACCATTGTGACACTGCAGGGCGTCATGGAAGCAAGGGGCCATTGTCACACTGTGGGGCCTCTTGGGATCCAAGGGCAGTTGTGATACCATAGAAATTATGGCAGCTGTGGTACCATGAAACCAAGGAGACCATTGTGACCCTACAGGACCCATGGAACTAAGGATTCATGGAACAGTGCAGGACACATGGAACCAAGGGGCCATTGTGAAGCTGTAGAACCAAAAGAGCCCATTGTGACACTGTGGGCCCCCATGGATCCAAAGGTCCATTTTGACATTGCAGGGCCTCATGGAATCCTGGAGACCACAGTGAAACTTTGAGGCCTTGTTGAATTCAGTGGCCCTGCAGGGCCTCATGGAACCAATGAGACCCCATAGAACCAAGGGTCCATTGTGACCCTGTGGTACCAAGGTGTCGTGGGTTGACCCAGGCCAAATGCCAGGCATCCATGTGGGCTGCTCACTCACTCCCCTCTGCAGCTGGACAAAGAAAATTTAATAAAGGGTTCATGGGTTGAGATAAGGACTGGGTGAGATCACTCATCAAATACTGTCCTGGGAAAAACAGGCTTAGCTGAGAGATGTGAAATTCATTTATTACTAACAAAGTCAGAGCAGGAAAAGGGGAAATAAAATAAGCCCCTCTCCTCCCTCCTTCCAGCTCTACCTCCTACCCCAGCAGTGCAGGGAGACAGGGAATGGGGGTTATGGTCAGTTCATCACCCATGGCTTCTGCCCCTGCTCAGGGAGAGGAGTGGTTCCCCTGCTGCACCGTGGGTCCCTCCCAAGGGAGACAGTTCTGCAGGAGCTTCTCCAGTGTGAGTCCATTTCAGGGGCAGCAGCCCTCTGCAAACTGCTGCAGTGTGAGTCCATCCCAGGGACAACAGTCCTTCCCAAACTGCTGCAGCACGGGTCACTCTTCCAGGGGGTGCATTCCTCCAAGGACAGGCTGCTCCAGCCTGGGAGCAGGGCCCCTCTCTCCATGGCTCTCCCACAGGGTGCCTGGGTCTGCAGTGCCTGGAGCACCTCCTGCCCCTCCTTCTGCACTGACCTTGATGTCTGCAGATTGTTCTTCTCACATGTTCTCCCTCTGCTCTCCTCTGACTGGAGTTAAAACTGTGCCACAATCTCTATTTTGATTTCTTTTTAAATCTGTTATCACAGAGGCATTACCACCATTTGTAACTGGCCCAGCCTTTGCCAGCAGCAGGTCCATCTTTGAAGCCACCAGGAATTGGCTGTGCCAGACACGGTGGAAGCTTCCAGCAGCTTCTCACAGGAGCCATCCCTGTGCCCCCCTGTGAAATACAAAGCTGTGTTTTGTGTCAGGTACACACAGGCAACGTGTGTATTTGTGATTGTGATTTGTGTGGAAACCAACCATGGGACAGTTATAAAGACGAATTCTAATAATTACTGAGGAAAGTAATGCATGGAAGAAGGCCTTTGAACTTATCTTTTGTTGGATCTTCCTGATTTAGGAGCATTTGAATTAAAGCTTTAAGGATGTTGCTTTTTGACAGGAACTTTCTGCTTGTAGCTGTTTTAAAGAGTTTTGCAATAATAACTTTTGTAGTATAATTTTAGAATATTGCTTGTAGTAAGGATCTTTGAAACTATAGCTTTAGAATATATAAAAGGAAACATGCACCTTGAGAAAGGAAGATGAACATCAAGTCAAGGATTAATAGTTTCGACCAAGGGAAGCTGGACATCACTGTTATGAGATTTATAGTCCTTGCAATTAAAAGGTGGACCCACATCTGTAGAGCTGGACCTCACCATCTGGGAAATTCCTTCCTTCTTTAGAAACTGGACCACCACCACCTGGGATCTCCTTTCAGGATACATCCTGAGAAAAATTAAATCACAATAGTGTATAGAATTGTGACATAAAAATTGGGAATAGAAACTGCTGAGAAAGCTGATGAGTACCCTATAAATACCTGTTCTCAACTATTTGTGCAGTTGGATTAAAAACTTGCCCCACTGTACCCAGAGCTGGATTCACCTCATGCTTTACCATATCCTTCTTTTGGAAATTGGACCACTTGAATATTGGGATATCTCCTTTCTGGGATACATCCTGAGAAAAATTAAATCACAATAGTGTATAGAATTGTGAAAAATTGGGAATAGAAACTGCTGAGAAAGCTGATGAGTACCCCTATAAATACCTGTAAGCCTCAACTATGGGTGTGCAGTTGGAGGAAAACTTCCCCACTGTACCCAGCGCCTGTGCTCATACTTTACCATATTAATTAATAAATTGATTGCTGCTTGAATATTGGCCTAGTCAAGCTTCTCATTTATAACAAAGTGCTCAGTGGATGCTCGAGGGGTCTCTGTACCTCATGCCCTGGGGAATGCTTGGGAGGGGACTGGAGGGGGCTGTCCCTGTCCCTGTCACCCCAGGCCATTCCCCAGGCTCTCCCTGTCATTCTCACACCCAGGCCATTGCCTGGGGGTCTCCCTCATTCTCACCCAGGGAATGCCGGGGGGTCTCTGTCCCTCTCACCCCAGGGGTGCTCAGGGGGTCTCAGGGGCCCCATCTGTGTGCTCAGCCAGAGGGGATGCAGGAGTCTCAAGACAGAGAGCCCCTCACCCCTGGGGATGCTCAGGGGGGTCTCCATCCCTCTGGCCTCAGGCAATGCCTGGGCAGGGCTGGGGACCTCTTTGGGGTCCCTCACACCTGGGGGTGCCGGGGCTGGGGGCTCTGGAAACCTCAAACCTGGGGAGGGGGAGGGGGTGGTCTGGGGACCAGGTGGGGCCCTGGGTGACCCCACCCAAACATCATGGGCTCAGAGGGACAGAGACAGAGGGAAGAGAAGGGCTGAACCTGGGATTTGGGGGAGGATTGCTGAGGAGGGAGGGGGAATGGGAGGGAGGACATTGGACATGGGGAACTTGGAGGAGGGCTGAGATTTGGATTAGAGCTGGGATTGGGGTTAAGGCTAGGGGCTGGAAACATGGGAGAACATTTGGGCTGGAGGGGAAATTGGGTCTGGGGGCTAGACAAGTCTGGGACTGGGATTTTTGTTTTAAAGAAAAGAACTGTGTCCAAAATCTGTCTAAAAATGAAGTGAGATTGAAAAAACCAGGATCAGGTCAGGGGTTTGGGACTGAGCTCACCCAGAGCAGGACAGAGGGGACGTCACTGTGGGAAGGTTTGGGAAAACCTGGTTTGGGGAAAACAAGCTTTGAAAAGAATTCGTTTGACCATTCCTCCCATGGTGGAAATAATTTCTAGAAGTCACCTGACACAGTCTTAAAAATCAAGAATTGAATTTTGCCAAAAAAAGGCCATCAAAGTTTCCCATTTCCAGTCTCATCCTCTATTTGGGTTCTGGTGGTGGGGATCTCAGGGATCCTGCTGTGGATCCCTCCTCTCCAGGGTCCTGGAGATGGATTCTGGTTGGTTGGGAGTCCCAGAGTCCCCTCTCCAGCCTCCCTCAATCCAGCCATTGGGGTTGAACTAAAACCACCTGTCTGTCTGGTTTAGGGCAAATTTGGTTGAAAACCTCCAAAAGGAGTTTCCTCTAGAATGCCCACAGGTTCAATTCCACCCTCAGCAATCTTTTCCCTGAAAAGTTTGGAAAAAGTTTCTTTAAAAGGCAAAACAACTTTATTTAAAAAGCATAGAAATCAACAGCATGAAACTTAAAACAATATTAAGCAATAAGATAGATGACAAACTCAGAAAGTCCCTCTGTGGGCTGTAGCTCAGCTCACTCAGTGTTTTATCAGTCTCTTATCAGCTGTAGTCTCTTATCGGTCCTCCAGCACTGGAAATGCACCCTGGCCCAGGCCCAGCCAGGTGGGCCACAGGTGTGAACTGCTGGTGAGGTTCTGGGTGTTCAGTCCAGAGCAGGTTTAAACAGCTCCAAAGAAAAAAAAAACCACAGTGGGGAACTTCTCTGTGTCAGAGAGCTAAAAACTAACTAAAAAGCAAAGGAGAGCTCTGTCCTGCCCTCTGTCCATCCAGGAGCTGGAATGTGGAGGAGTGTGCAGTTTCTGAAAACAAACTGCAGCTTCTTCCTCCTCCCTTTGCCTCTCAGAACCAGCCTTAAAGGTGCAGAACTCATTTCTGGGCTAAACAGACCGATGGGGGTACAGGCATCATGAAGTCACCCCAGGACACGCCCCTGTCAGGGGTCAGGGGTCCCGTCCCCGCCTCATCTCTGGGCTGCCGGGGGTCCCCCAGCTCCGGGATCGCCCCTTCCCTCTCCCGCCCAGGGGTCCCCCATTCCACAGCCCCGGCTCTCACGGGATCCCAAAACCAATGTCCCCCCATCTGTCGTCACCAGGCCATCCCCGTGGACCCCCAGGACCCTCCTGGGGGTGATCAGGCTCCTGTCCCCGAAAAGCTCCTCTTTGGGGAGCCCGGAGATATCCGGGGCTCGAGTCAGGATCTTCTCAGAACTGAACTCTCAAAAAAATCCTCATGGAGACCCCTGGCTGGAGTTATTTGGGAATTTAGCTACTTGAGCTGGGCTTCTTGTGGGACTTTCTCAGCCTTGTGTTCCTCCCCTTGGAGGGAATGAACCTTGTCCTGTCTTGCTGGTAACATTTGCTCCCTCTCCTCCAGTGATTTTAACAAACATTTCAAGGAAGGACAACAAAATATTTTCTTTTCACTGGCCACCCACAACAGCCATTTTCGTCATCATTTCTCCCATAAATTCCCCAGGAGGAAGGAGGGGACTTCAAGTTTCAAGTTTTCAAGAGAGAACCACAACAACCTCCTCAGAGGAGGGAACCATGCTGTTGTCAAAGGCACTTGGGGTCAGAGAACAGTGCCCTGAACTCACTGTGCCAAAATAATGTTACAATCTGGTTAAGAAAATTGTTTGAGATGCCTCTGCCCCAGTTAAGGTGCTAATGAGACCAAATCCAAAATGGATTTTATTGAACAGTAAATGTGAGGTAGAGAAAGAATGGAAAGAAAGAAAGAGGGGAGAGCAAGGGAGTGACAGGACAGAGACCTCCCCTGGGGCAGGGCAAGTGTGACATTGTCCCCTGTGTGTGTGGCCTTCCCAGGGGGGGGGTTTTATACCTGAGCCAGTTTGGGTAAGGGGTGGTGTTCACCCCTGAGCAGGGATTACCCCACTGTTTCAGGTTGCAATGCAAGATGTAACCAATGCATGTTTTCAATCCCCATCTTCATCAACTGTTTTAAAAAGGCAAGGCAGTGTTCTTTATCTCTTCCATGACTCAGCCCTGATAACGCCTTCTAGGGGAGATATCTTCTGGGAATGGGCCATTGGGTGTCACTGCAGGACTGATAGAATTCCATCACCCCATTGTGGGATGCTCCGCCCAGGGGAAGGGTCGAAGCATTCCTACCTGGATATAAGCTGAGGCTCTCAACAACCAGGAGGAGCTTGCCTACTGGATTCCCAGAGGACAAGAGGTCCATAACCACCACTGGACATTCAGAGGAAGACCAGACCCTTCTGCAGGATCACTGCTTTGACAGAATCATGTTCATCACTCTAACAGGACTGCAGCCACCATTTAATGGGAGTGCTGCCACCACCCTGAGCACCAGGGTGTCAGGTTATATCCTGACTCTGTCAGTTGAAGGAAGTGTTTCTGTATCATTGCCTTGATCTTAATTTTCTTATTAAATTGTAATTCTGACTTAGACTCTCCCCCTGGTTTGCCTTAAAACCAGTACAAAAGACAATGTACTCATCCGTTTGTTTTCCTCCCAAAACAGAATTTCCCATTCCAAAACTGATTGGATGAAGGAGGAGGCTGCAAGGAAGAAAGATGCCCTGGGACACCCAGGCAGGTGAGGAGGAAGTCAGTGTGCTTTTCCCCTCTCTCCTGCTCCATCTCCCAGCCCAGCACAGCCCCCGGCTGCAGGACAACCCGCTGCCAACACTGTCCTGCCTGGGGATGCACTGGGGCCATCTCTTCCCTTCCCTCTGGCATGGAGGCAAATCCCATCCTCTCCTTGTCCTTCCTCCCCAGGCAAGGAGCTGAGGATGGAGACCAGGAGGAAAAATACCAGTGGCAGAACCTCATGGAAGGGGCAGTTTTTGAGTGACTCCACAGTACAGAATCCCAACAGGGAGGAAAATCCCGGAGATTCCACAAGAAGAGGAGCTCCAAACCCAGCCCAGGGTGCTCTGAGGGGAGGAAAGACCCACCCTGAGCCAGGAAGGTGGACAGAGCTTCAGCCAGAGCTCAGAGCTGGTGGTCTATGAGCAGCTTCATGATGGGGATAAGCCCCAAGTGCCTGGACTGTGGGAAGTGCTTCAGGAAAAGCTCCCACCTGGTCAGCCACCAGATGATCCCACAGGGGAATGGCCCCACAAGTGTGGGGGAAGTGTGGGAAGGGCTTCACTGATCCTACAGCTCCATCCTGTGATCCACACATCCATGGGAGAGGCCTACATGAGTGTCCCCAGTGTCAGAAGAGGTTTCAGAGCAGCTCCCATCTCTTCCGAGAGTGAGTCACACAGATGGGAGGCCCTTCCGCTGCCCTGAGTGTGGGAAGGGCTTCAACTGCAAGGCTCCCGACCTCATCAAGCACCCAGCGCATCCACACAGGGGAAGAGGCCCTACAAGTGTCCCCAGTGTGGGAAGAGCTTTTGCCTGGAGCTCTCACTTGACCAGACACCAACAGAGGCACCGCTAAGAAGAACCCTGCCAATGCCCCAAGTGCAGGAAGAGCTTGTACAGATACTCCAGCTTCATCCCCCATTGAGAAGCCACGTTGGGAAGAGCCCTGGAGATCCATGTTCCCTGTGATCCATGCTGGAAGACACCTGTTGCCTTTCCTGCCCTGCCAGTGACGTGATGTGGGATTGAAGAACATGAGGGTCTGGGCATGGCCATGTCATTACATCATTCCTACCTCAGGTCATTGCCAGGGGCAGGAAAGGAGTTCTCTCTCTCTCTGTCTCTCCCCTGAGGAGAAGGGTGTCCTTTCCAGGCAGGAGGAAATACATTGGTGGAAAGCGCCAGGCAGTTTTGTTTTGTTTTTCCCTAAAAAGTTTTTTTATCCCTTCCATTATCAATATTTTTCTGTTCCAGTTTGTTCCTTATCTCATTGTTGTTCCCAATAAATTGTTCTTATCCCAGCCCCAGAATCTTTTTGTGCTTTCCATGGGAGGTGGGAGGGCAGCAAGGGCAGTGTGGTTTTAGCAGGAGCAGGAAATTGGGAATTCCATTCCTGAACCCTGGCCCGTGAAACCCGAGCATCCCAGCTGGTCCCAGCCCCTGGTGGCCATGGCAACAGCCTTGGGGAGGGGTCCCTGGCTGGGGCTGTGGGAACCTCTTCCCTCTGGTGCCCAGGGACAGGAGTGGAGGGAACGGCTGCAGCTGAGTCAGGGCAGGCTCAGGTTGGATGTCAGGAAAGGTTTTTGCCCAGAGGCTGCTGGGGCCCTGTCCAGGCTCCCCAGGGAAGGGTCCCAGCCCAGGCTCCTCTGAGCTCCAGCAGCGTTTGGACAGCGCTGCCAGGCCCAGGCTGGCATTGTTGGGGTGTCCTGTGCAGGGCCAGCAGTTGGACTGGAGGATCCTGATGGGTCCCTCCCAGCTCAGCCAATTCTGTGGTTCTGGGATCCCCATGAGCCTGGGGATGGGGCTGCCAATGGTTGCCATGGCAACGGGCTCTGGCTGCAGGCCTGGTGTCCATGGCAACCACCCCTGGCATGGGGTCTCCATGGAGCTGCCAAGGACTGACCAGGTTCAGCAACAGGGGCTGGTGATGGTTGGCATGGAAACTGCCCATAGCAACATGGGGCTGGTGATGGTTTCCATGGAAACTGGGACCATAGCAACAGGGTCCTGGGGATGGTTGCCTGCTAAGAATCAGATTTGTTCCAGGCCCTAAGAGGGGTTTCATGGGGACTTTCCAAGAGTCTCAGGCTGTTCCAGAGCTGGAATGTCACAGGCAGAGACAGGGACTCAATGGAGACCTCCAGGAGGCTTTCTGGGGATGGTAAAGAGCCCTGTGGTCAGAGGCAGTCACAGCCTTCCATTCCATGGTGACATCCCAGGGTACCTTGGGCTGCTCAGGCACTGATCTGTCACAGGCATTCACGGGGGTTCCACGGTGACATCCCAGGAGTCCCAGGCTGCCAAAGAGCCGGGATGTCCCAGACACTCACAGGGGTTCCTGTCACAGGCACCGGGGGAGCTTCAGGCAAAAGCTTTATTTCTTTATTGGAGAAACTCCTGCTGACTCATGAGGTGGAGAAATGACACCCAACTGCCACCATGGATCCTCAAACCCCTGCAGGCCCCCTACACTTCTAAAATTCCTTCAAGGAGAGGAGACTGGGAGTGGCTGCAGCCCCAGAATTTGTCAAAGGTGTAAAGGATTTGACAGGTGGAATTCAACTTTAACGCAATTTGTCCTGAGGGATTAATGATAGAATACCAGATTAATTTATATGTCTCTGGCATATTCTGATCACGATCAGATGGAAAGATCACTAGCACGGTTATTTACTCCACAGTTCAGGGGCTATAACAATTATTAGAATATAGTGCCTTTGGAAGCCATTTTGAAGTCAACAGGGCCTTGCTGGAGTGGTTTGAGCCCATTGCAGGCAGAGCCTCCTGCTCCAGCAGGAACTGCCTTTCCTGTGCCATGAGCAGGGCAGGTCCTGCTGCAGGAGAAGCTCCAGGCCAGCCCCAGCACAGGGAAGGCCTCGGGCACAAGGGCAGAGTGCCGTGCTGGGACCTGTGCCAGGGAGAGCCTGAGGCTAAAGGCACCTTGGCAGCAGCAGCTGCTTGCAGGGCATGGCCAGAAGCCTCCCTTGGCAGCCCAGCCTGGTGGCCACCACTGCAGAGCTGCTGCCTCAGGGCTCATTCCTGGCTGGGCTCTGAAAGCCACTTCTGCTCAGGAGCCTGACTGAAAAAGCCATTGGCCCCAGCACCTTGGGGACAAGATATTAATGACAAAACTCTTGATGCCAGCAGAGCCAAGGCAGGGGCAGAGGAAAGCTCTCAGAGCCAGGCCCAGGGACAGGGCTGCCATGGTGATGGCTGTGAGGGCACTGCCCTGCAGCAGCCTGGCTGCCCTCAGCAGACATTCTGGCCAGAAGCGTTGTGAGGGCACCCAGCATCATCAGAGAGCCCACAGGAGGAATTCTGTCACTGGGGATGAGAGGGTTTCACTGGGTCAGGTTGGACAAAGCTCCATTCTTGGACAATTCCTGGGATGGGCACTTCTCTGGAATAACTGTTGCAGTTTTGTGCCACTCTAATCATTCTAAAAATGTTTCTGCTCTACCTGGAACCTAAATCCACCTTCATTCAGTTTAGGGATTTTGACCCCTTGTTTTCAATCTGCAAGAATTTAAAGAAAAGTTTTTTAATCACTATTTTTCCATTTTACAGACTTTGGAGAAGACACACAAGTCTCCGATGATGAAGTTTGAGGCCCCATCACAAAACCGGCAGGGACAGGCTGAAGGCTCTGAGGTCCCGTGGTGTGGAGACTGAGGACAGAACTGCAGCCTGCTCCTGGGATGAAGTGTGCTCTGGGCAGGAACTTTTCTTCAGAGGATGAGAAGGATGAAACAATGGAGGGAGGCTGGGGAGGCCCAGATTGGACAGCAGGAAAATGGAATTTCCCTGCCAGGGCAGGGCTGTGGTGCAGCCCATCCCCCAGAAGGAGCCTGGAGCAGCCCAAGGCTTTGTGTGGGCAGGCAGAGGCAGGCAGGAGGCAGAGCTGTCAGCAAAGGAAGGGGCAGCCAGGTGGGGCAGCCAGGGGATGATGACAGCCTGCAGGGACAGAGACACAGGTTTGCTCAGCACCAGAGACACCTTTGCCTTGCTTGTCCACATCTGTTATCACTGCCACCACTGTTCTGCTCTACCTGGAACCTGGGGACACTTTCTCAGTCTTGTCCTTCAGATGCATCTATTTAGAGTATGAGAAACTTCAGTATTTCAATCTCACTTTGAATTCCTGAGCAGTTCTTCGAGCACAGTCTGAGGAACTGAGTCTGATGCAAAGAGCATCACAGCCCCAGACGGTCATTAAAGTCCCTTGTGCTGTGTCTACTGGGTGCAGGTAACATGGGAGAGCTGTGACATCATGGGCAAGCTCCATGACATGGGCAGCACTGCAGAGAGACACACTCTGGCCAGAGCAGCTCCGGTGCACAGCCCAGCAGGGCTGGCAGCACTGCCAGGCCCCTCAGGGATAGTCCAAAGGCACAGACTGAGCTCACAGGAGAAGGCACTGGCAGGGGCTGATGGGATGTCCCAGAGGGGACGAGTCAAAGCACAGGATCTGTTGCTTTTATCATAGAGGCACAGTGCAGCTGGGATGTGAGGATATCTGTGACATCACAGGATGCTGTGTGACATAACAGATTCTGTGACATCAGAGTTTTGTGAGATCATTTGAGCAGGCTACACCATCACAGGAAGAGATTCTGTGACATGGAGAGCAGGCTGTGACATCATGGCATGTGGCTGATCACACATGGAGTGACCTTTGAGGTCAAATTGTGTGCTTTGACAAGGAGAGTGTCAGACATGACATCACAGGAGGACATCACAGGAGGTGGAGGTGACAGCACAGAGCTGGAGGTGACATCACAGGAGTAGGGTCCCCCCAGAGGAGGTGAACCTGCCATCATAGGAAGGTGGGGTGACATCAGAGGGTCCCAGGACATCACTGGAGGCTGTGTTCCATCATAAACCCCAGAGCCTGAGGATGGGGAGGGAGGACAGTGACAGGGTGGTGACAGGTAGCATCAGGACCCGAGGAGGATCCCAGTCCCCAGGACATTCCATTTTGACATCCCAGGGCTCCTGGCTCTCTGACACCAGACAAGGGTGAGGGCACTGAACATCTCCCAGCAAGGGCTCAGCCAAATCATTGGTGTCTGTGACATCCGGGGTTCTGTGTGGCATCATTGAGGGTGTATCAGGCATCACCAGTGGAAACAAAAGCAACAGCAAGACAAACATGAGGCAATCACATCAGAGAGAACTAAGGAACATTCCATGTGTGTGCCTGGGTGTGTCTAAGGACAGTGAGGATAAAGAGGTGGCTGATGTGGTCAGACTTAGCTCACACTGAGAAGGCCTTCACTGGGAGGTACAGCCCAGGAAAAGCCTGAGCACTTAAAGTCCAACCTCAGGAGGGGGAGGCTGACTGAAGACGAGGAGGAGGACGATAACACTCATCCCAATATTTGCCAGAGGATGTTCCACGAGGGACGAGGAGGAGGAGGATGAGTTCACGGGGGGGTTTCTGGGGCTGGCTCACCCACAGGACAAGGACAGGGGAGGAGGAGGAGGACGAGGAGGAGCCCTGGGGAGGGCTTTTGCCACCCTGTTCAACACAGGCATCCTGTGATCCAAGCCAACAATCTCCTTGCAGTAGACTGTCCCAATTCCCAGTGAGGGGCAGGGGTGATACTAATGTTAAAGGATCTCCCTGGGCAAAGGGCTGAGCCCTGGAGGGAGATTCCCCACAACAAAATGGATTGTTCAGGATTCCCGGGTTTGATGCAGACTTCAAGGGGTTGTTAAAATTATGGTTCCCATTTTCCACCCTGTATCTGGCCCAGCAAGGTTCAGCACTGGATCCTTTTGGAGGCGCTGTTTGTGTCCCAGTTCTGGCTTCATGTCCAAGGAACAGGTTCACAGGAAGCGCGCCACGGGCCCCACTTTTAAACCAGAAATATAACAGGGATGTTATGCCAAGGTCAGCTGAAACAGCTAGACAAACAGGTAGCTGGTTGGGCACATCTGTGCCTGGTGATTCTATGGTTTTAAATGAGCTCCATTGACACTGAAGCAGCCTTGGCCGGCCCAAAGCATTGGTTCTAATGGATCCTACTTTAGGCATTGCAGGTACTGGAGGGGCCCAGGCAACTCAGATGAGCAGGAAGTAATTCCTTTTACTTTGACCAGATGGAGAATGTATGCAGAGGCCTGTCATAAACTCATGGTACCTTACTAGGTTTGCTTGGTAAAGATCTTTAGGCCAGTTAAAATCTACCATTGTTCCACAGATCCTTTTTAGCGGGCCCCACTGGAAGGCAGCCAATCCTCAAAATTACCTGGACCACTGATACCTGTGTGGATTTCCAGTGGCCCTGAACAACAGACAAAGGTCCCCATATTCCAACAATTGGTGCAAGAAGAGCTTGAGGGGAAGGGGCCATAAAGGCATCCACTGGCCCATGGAACACCTCCAATTTTGCCATCCAAAACCAAGGGGAAATGGGTTGCTCCATGACTCATGTGCTCCTTAATGCATGTGCGCAATAGCGTCCATAACGTGACACAGTACAATAATACGACTCCATCAGAAGGGTGAAAAGGCGTTTTATTAAGCGAACATAACTTTTATAGTCTTTCGGATATTGACACCCATCTAACACATATACAGTGCCCATTGGTCATAAAGAGAAACAAGGTTCTCAGTAGACACCCAAAAAGCAACGTCACACTTGAGCCGGCCAGAGTCCATATCTCTCTTCTTCCTCTGGTGTCCATGGTAACGACCTTGGCATTCCAAGGAGCAGAGATACAGGGCTTCTCCTTATCTTCAGGAGGCCTTGCTGGCTCACAGGGACAACACAGAATGTCTTTCCACAATTCCCCCTTTTTTGTATTTGACCAGCAAATACAACTGCTAAGGACTTCTGCGGGGCCCTTGCAAAAATCCAAGCAGATGGAGGATCCATTCTTCATTCACTTACAAATAACCAACTTCTACCAACTCCACAACACACACACCCTCACAACCTCAAGTTCATATACAAAACACATAAAGACAGATCTTCAAATACCGTTACAGACCTTGCAATTCCCAGATGACACATTTGCAGCAGAATGACACCTTTGCCTCTAATCACTTTCTCCCCACAGAGTCAGAGACCAAGTCATCTGCCTAGTCACCACTCAGAACTAAGTAGCATCCACTTAACCTTGCAACTGGTTGCTGCTATCATAATGGACAACCAACCTAGTTGCTCAAAGTGTGGACTTCAGCTACTAGTTCAACTCTATGCAAAAGGCACACTTCTCCCTTAGGTACATCAAATTCCCTATTTTGGGACCATCGGTGCCCTGCAAAAGGAGATGGTACAAGACACACTTCTCAGTACTACCAACCTCTCTATAAGAATTCAAGAAAATGAAGCAAAAGTAACATCCGCTAACGTAACTTTTGGAATTTCAGTGTAAGCCTATAACTCCCTTTACTCTGTCTTGAATTACCATCTTTATCACACATTCCTTGAGGGTCCATGCTTCCATCCACCTAATAACCAATACAATTACCTATTCATTTTGCTCTCACTGTAGAACCACTCATCCTGTCCTTTTCTGTGTGCTCCAAATAAGGTTTAACACAGCAGGCAGAGACCCAACGAGGACCATTTTCTGTTAAAACACATGCGTATCCTCTTCCCATGTTACTAATTCTACTGGGCGGTCCATTTTCCGTAATTAAATCTTTTACCCAAACCTTAATACCTTTCTTGAAGTTTGGCTGTTTTGAATTCAAAGATGAAAAATGATAGAATATAGGAGAGACTTGTAAGTCAGGTAAAGGACACAAAAAGTTTAAGACATAAATAGCTTTGTCTAGTCTCACTTGAGGCGATTCCTTCTGCATTCCCCTTTTTGTTTTGTACCTGGGCTTCAACACACCATGAGCACGTTCAATTGTTGCTTGGCCTGTCGGAGCA
Organism: Emberiza elegans; assembly: GCA_024865655.1. Classification (NCBI taxonomy): domain Eukaryota; kingdom Metazoa; phylum Chordata; class Aves; order Passeriformes; family Fringillidae; genus Emberiza; species Emberiza elegans. The sequence goes on from JALJVW010000197.1 coordinate 17,004,847, forward strand.
TGAGGAATACCAGTAGAATGACCAACACCCCAGGCACGAAAAAATACTTGCATTTCTTTGGAAACATACGCTGGGCCATTATCCGTCTTTACATGTGATGGAGCGCCTAAGATGGAAAAGGCGTGGCAAAAATGATGAATAACATCGAGCTGTTTCACCTGCCAATGCTGAAGCGACCATGGCATGGGAAAAGGTGTCAGTGTGACATGAACATACTTTAAACGGCCAAATTCAGGCATCTTTGTAACATCTGTTTGCCATTCTTGCAGAGGAGTAAGCCTCTAGGATTAGTACCGTAATATTGTGAGACATGAGACATATGACAATCAGGACACGAAGAAATAATTGACTTCGGCTTCACTATGTGATAAGTTAAATTGCTGCCGTAGTGCCTGAGCACCCTGATGAAAAAATTGGTGAGATAGAACAGCTTGCTGTAACACATTAGGCACCGTTTTTACTGCTGAGGCAGCCACAAGAGGAATCCACATAGGCGTTACCTTCAACAAAGAATCAGGTAGCGATGTGGCTCTGAATATGCATAATAAAATAAGAATGCTTTCGATTACGAATAACAGTCCACAATTTCAACAACATGACAAATAGTGGTTTCTCCTTTACATTTGTACAACACAGCTTGATCCAACTGCTTTACTAAATTAGCAACATAAACAGAGTCAGTAACTATATTTATGGACCTAGGAAATAAGGTAAATGCCAAAAAGTACGGCACAAAGTTCAATTAACTGAGAGACCCTTGTAGAACCATTACTTCATATTCCCAGTGGTCATCTTTCTTCCAGGCTACAGCAGCCTTTCCAGTTCTACCAGATCCATCTGTAAAAACTATTTGTACCTTCCACTGGTACTGAAGAACAAAGTTGTTTCCCCTGAAAAGGAATCTCCTTAGTAAAAGTCAAAATAGGATGAGATGGTAAATGATATGCTATTTGACCTGTAAAGGAAGATAAAGCAGATTGCAGCTCGTGATTATTTTGAAAACACCACTCAAAATACCATTGTTGTACTGGTATGACAATAGTTACAGGATCACAACCTAAGATTTCATGGCAGCGTCTGAGACCTTTGATAATAATGTCTGCAAAAAGTTCATACAGACCTGGAGCGGTTTTCGTGACCTAAAAGACAAAAATATCCACTCCAAAATATACAATTTATCTTCCCATTTGTCATTACATTGACACAACAATCCACATGGTATTTCATTATCTCTTAAAATCAACAATTGCACCAACAGAAACATCCAACCTGGTAACAAATTTAGATGTTAAAAGCCAATTCAACTTCTTCTACAGCCTTTTTGCTGCAGCAGTCAAATGTCTCTCATCGGTGAGAAGTTATCCCTGACAGTAAGTCGTACAAGGTTGCAGTTGATGATTGGTTATCCCAATATGGCCTAAAGCCAACCTATTGCACCAACCAATTTCTGCACATCAACAGCAGTTTTAATATCAATGTTCAGCTTTATAGGTTGAGGCACAATTTGTGTATTGGTGATTATCAACCCCAAATATTTCCAAGGCATCTGTCTTTGGACTTTCTCGGGGCAATAAGCAAACCAAAGGCCTCTAAATTTTCCCCCCTAGCACATTGTTCGAAGCCAGCAATTGTTGTTTATTTTCGAAGCCAACAAGATATCGTCCATATAATGATAGCAATAACAATTGCTGAATTGCTCTCGGACCTTAGATAAAGCCTGTGCCACAAACCACTGACAAATACTTGGGGAATTTCTCATTCCTTGAGGTAAAACAGTCCACTGATATCTTTGGTCCGGTTCCTCCTGATTTAAAGAAGGCACCCGTGAAGGCAAATTTTTCCTTATCTTGATCAGCCAATGGAATTGTAAAAAACAATCTTTCAAATCAATGATAATTATTTCCCATCCTTATTGGAATCATTGTAGGTGTTGGGAGACCTGATTGTAAAAGCACCCCATTGCAGCCATCACAGCATTTATCCATGCAAATCGTGTAAAAGTCTCCATTTACCAGATTTCTTCTTTATTACAAACACAGGTGTATTCAAGGGCTAAATAAGTTTTCAATGTGTCCAGCTAGTAATTGTTCTTTCACTAAGCTTCGCAGGCAAAAGAAGCTTTTTCAGTAAACAGGGGCCACTGCTCAATCCAAACCGGCTTATCTGTCAGCCATGTCAAGGACACAACCCGGACGTTTAAAGCCCTGCATCCCAGTGGCCCCTACTAAAAATCCGTTGTAATTTTAACACCCCATTGGGTTAAGCAATCACGTCCCCATAAATTAGGCTGAGCATTAGTAACATATGGTCTGATGTTAGCTTGTTGGCCTTCGGATGTGTTACAGTGATTGCAATCGCAGATAAAGCACCAACAGTTGACCCACCTAACCCAACAACTCAAAGGTTGATTGGTGAGGGGCCATGTTGAGGCCAAACAAGCTGTGAAACTATAGTTACATCTGCTCATGTATCAAGTAGACCTGATATTGTTGTAGTTTCTGGATGATATCCCTTAGCAGTGACCAAACATTGTATTACTGGACGCTCATCTGTCACCTTGTGAGTCAGAGAACCTGAGGTGGTCCTGTAGATCCAAAACCTCCAGTGCCACGACTCCGGTCCACTACAGTTGGAACACAACTCATAAAAGGAACAAGTTGAGCAATAGAAGTACCTTTTGAATAACAACAGGAGGTTCACTAACAGACACCATAGCTTGAATTTGTCCCACATAGTCAGAATCAATAAGACCCAAATGGACATTAATACCTTGAATAGTGCTACTAGATCTTCCCATCAAAAAGCACTCAGACCTTGGCCTATAGGACCATGAGCATCAAGAGGCACTTTACATATACCTCTTGTCAAGATAGTCACTGTTTCAGCTACGGTATATCAATCCCTGCCGAGCCTCTTGTGGCCCCCTGTGTATCGGTCACAAATGGAGAGCTTTGCAGTGCTGGCAGGGCTCGTGATTGTCGCCGGGGTATTTGTATCTCCATTGCCCCTTGGCGTTCCGCTTCCAGTTTCCCTGCGCTTGTCGACCACCTGAAAAAAAGATCTTAACTTACAAAATTGCTTAATATGGCCAAAGTTACCACAACGATGACAAGGCACTTTACTGGCCCAAACTACCTAGAGTGTGCGCATCGTCCAGCAGTTTGATGGCATTGGGTCTTCACATGTCCTGAATGTTCACAAGCAGAACATTTGGGTGAGGACTTCATGACTCTTGCTAAAGCAGCCATTTTATGTTCAACCCAGAACCGACCTTTGAGCAAGCAACTACAAGATCAGACAGTGAGGGTTCTCCTGGTAAAGAATCAATAATTCTCCTACAATCGTCATTCGCATTTTCTCGTGCTAGCTGTCTGCATAAATTTGCCTCAACTTATCATCTTCTACTTGCTTCTCAAGGGGCTGCAGCAACCCCCTCCACAAACTGCAGAAAAGGTTCCTTCACCTTGCTGGATGGTAATATATCTTGGTTTTAGGAGCTGCCATCTCCATTGTCTTAAGCAAAGCACTCATACCCAACTGCTGGGCCTGTGCAAGAACCAGGGGTCCCATCTTGCTTGCAAATCCGGATTAGAAAATGGTCCATTACCCAGCAAGGCATCAGCTCCCACAGCATGACGTGGATCCTGCTGGGAGGTAACTGCATATTGTCCAAAGCTACTCTTTCAACCATTTGCTTCCAGGTAGCTTGAAACACACCATACTGCACTGGCTGAAACAGAATCGTAGTAAAGGTGAACAATATCATAAGGTGCAAGTACATCAGCATTCAAAACACGATCAGTTGCATCACCTGTGAAGAGTTAACACCATACTGGTCTACTTTTTAGACTGAAGGTCCTGTACAACCCTCCATGAGAAAACCTGATGGCTGTCTTGTTGTCCTGAATTAGGAGCAGCTTTGAAAACAGGAAAAGCCACAGGCTCACCAGAAGCAGCAGCAGCAGTCATCCCCATCCTTCTAGGTGGACCTATTTTTCTCCTAACAAATTCCAATCTCCTACTTCAGCTGCTTTCATTCTTACATGCTCCCAGAAGTGCAAAAGGATGTCGAGGAGTCACAGCCACCTGGCAAGGAGGAGGAGAGTCAAGGAACAACAGACCTGGATCTGCTACGAGGTTTAACAGAAACAGATTCCTGTGTCTTTTCAGATGTGCTTATAACCGGCAGTTCATCGTCAGAGCTGTCACTAGACAGGGCAGGACACAATGTTAAAGACTGCATTTGTTCAACAAGAAAGGCGGGGGGGGAAGGAGCGGGGGCAGGCGGCTCCAACGGGGGGTGGGCGGAGGCAGACTGCTCGAAGGGGGCAGAGAGGGGGTGGCTGGCTCAAGGGGAGGGCGAAGAGGCAGGCGACTCAGGAACAGGAGGAAGGCAGAGGCACGGGGCGGGGCTCAAGGGAAAGCGGGCGGGGGAGCACCGGACCACGGGAGAGTGGGGGAGGAACAGCCGACCTGGGAGCGGGGGACGGGAGGGGCAGCTGAGCCGCGGGGAGGTACGGGGGGAGCAGCTGGCCCAGGGGAGGGTGCGGGGGGCAGCCGGCCCAGGGGGGAGACAGAAGGGCCGTTGCCCCAGCCTGTTTTTCACTCCTCTTCTTCTGTAACTTCATTTTGCTAGTTGCTGTGCAGGCGTAAGATATTTTGGTCTAACACTCAATTCTGCTAACTGTTGAGCAGGCGAAATATACACGGGGTTTAACATAGTCTTTAGGAGATAAATGCCGAGGAACAGTCCCAGCCTGCGTTTAACTCTCACGATAGCAAACCCTGGGGAAGCTCCACAGCAGCTACAGCTGCAGCAGCCTCCTCAGGGAAGATACATCGACAGGCTCAGCCTCATCTTCCTCCTGTTCCTCTACTCCAGTTTCTTGCTCAATTCCTGCTCCTCCAATTGCTCCTCTCTATCTTGCACTACTTTTCCATTCCTTCAATGCCTCATACAACAGCCTCAAGTAGCAGCCAAATCAACAATGGTCTTATCCCCTTAGATATCACTTCCCATAGTCTCTTTCCAACTTTTTTCCATGCCTGGACACTGAAAGCAGCGTCGGCATCAGCTTCAAAATCCTGTGATTTACACCATATCAGTAAACTTCGAAGGGCATAATCAAGTTTGAACATTTTTGTCTTTTCAATAGAGTTTTCCACGTGGACAAAACAGTCATTTCTTCCTTTGATAAATTATTTCCCATTATTTTTCCCAATTGCTCACCTCGAATCAGACGTCTGAATTAGGTCCGGACCTTCGCAGCGTCCCTGCCTTCTTCACTCATATTTTTTATAGGGGTACCCCTTCCAACTTTTCTTCTATCTTTACAGTCCGTTATAATCACGGAGGCTGGCCACCAGATGTCGCTGTAGAGCGCGACACAGTACAGTAATACACGACTCCATCAGAAGGGTGAAAAGGCGTTTATTAAACGAACATAACTTTTATAGTCTTTCCAGATATTGACACCCATCTAACACATATACAGTGCCCATTGGTCATAAAAGAGAAACAAGGTTCTCAGTAGACACCCAAAGAGCAACGTCACACCAGCTGGCCAGAGTCCATATCTCTTCTTCCTCTGGTGTCCATGGTAACGACCTCAGAAAAGGCATTTCAAAGGAGAAGATACAGGGCTTCTCCTTATCTTCAGGAGGCCTTGCTGGCTCACAGGGACAACACAGAATGTCTTTCCCACAAATGCAGTCATGCTAAGTATGGCTGCCTTGCAACCTGGTCTACCACCTCCTACTATGATACCTGAGTCATGGAATCTATTGGTCATTGATCTCAAAGATTATTTTTTCACCATTCCCTTGCATCCAGAAGACACAAGTCATTTTGCATTTTCTGTTCCATCTATCAAGAAGGCAGAACCCTACAAAAGGTATGAATGGTTTTCTTTGCCCCAAGGCATGCAAAATTCCCCTACAATGTGCCAAATTTATGTGGCTTGGGCATTAGAACCTGTTTGGCAGCAATTCCCTGAGTATATCACCTATCACTACATGGATGATATATTAGTGGCTGGAAAACAATTAGACTCTGTAACTCTTCTAAAAACCATGACAGTTTGCTAGAGGAAAGGGGTTTGAAAATTACTCCTGATAAGGTGCAATCTTTTTGCTCCTTGGAAATAATATCTTGGGTGGCAAATTGATC
>JALJVW010000198.1:0-38052 GCA_024865655.1 Emberiza elegans
TTCAAACTTTTCCAGCATTTCTGCTGCTGCTTCCAGTTTTTCACACTCTTTTCGAATTTGGTTAGCATTTCCTGGGTTATTTCCATCTTTTTAGGTCTTTTGCTTTTTAGCCCGGGTCGATTTAGTGGTTAGGACCATTATTGATTTTGGCTTTCCTTTTTCTGTTATTTCTGAGTCTAAAGGCATTGTTGTGATCTGCATCTCTCGGATCACTGAATGAATTAGTCTAATAAAATATGGAATCATACAAGGCAGAAATAGAAGTCTCAGAGCTGAACACAACACTATGAACTCTAACTTTTTTACCAAACACCTCCAAAGAGGTTATCTCACTAATTTGCTTTCAAGATCGAATTCCACTTCTGTACTGGCACATGAGCCACTCTTTTAATTTCTTCTGCTAGTTCAGTGATTGCTTCTCCATAATCATCAATTTCTACACAGCACTCAGATTCATTAAATCTCTTACAAACTCTTCCTTCTTCTGCTAATAGATAGTCTAGGGTAATCCTGTTTTGGTACACAAATGCCCGCATTTGTGTATATTGTCTGGCTAACATTTTTAAAGCACTGGAGGTGTGATTTGACACTACTTCCACCACTGCTTGGAGTCTTATTAACCGATTCAATAAGTAAATTGGGGTCTTATATCTCCATGATCCATCCTGAGCTCATGTTGCCGGGTCATAATATGCTATAATTCTTTCTGCAGGCTATTCGTCCTCTCCTCATTTTTGGTTTCTTCCTGCTGTTGGAAAATTGAGATTCACATCTCTTTTATTTCGCTGCAGGGTTTCATACAGTGGAGTTCCTAATACATTGCTCCTAGACTTCAGTAGAACAAAGAAGGAGGGTTGTATTACTCTTAAGGTACAGGTCCCTCCCCATTTTTGTGGTAATTTACTGTACGCCCGTTGCCCACAAATCTAATATATCTCATCTGGGGCTTTCCATCTTTTATCAGCTTTTTCCGGTTGTTCCCAATAAGGCCTTAGGCTGTCGATGGATTGGTAGGGGTTAGCTCCAGGTCTTCTGTACCAACATAAATTCATCTGCTCATTTCATTCACAATTTATTTCTTTTATTGGTCCTCAGTATCCAGTAGGGGTTTCAGGTCGCCAAACTTTTGATAGATTATCCATGTTGACTACTAATGTGGATTTACAAGGAGTATGCTCCACTACTTTATTGAATTTTCTTCCTTCTTGAGTTATACAAAGGGTTCCAATCACTTGATGGCTTAGAATCTACCCTTCAGGTCTCTCTAATATTCCTGAAATCTGGGTGTGGTTCTATTTTAAAAATTGTTCTGGAGCTAACCCCTCTCCTTTCTAAGGTTATCTCTCAGCCATTTTTAAACTTCTACAAATCCAACATTTGGATAATCTTAATTCTATAGCAATTTCTTGCATCAATCTCACAAACAGATTCTTATTTGAGGTTGGCAGGTCCTAATCTTTGTAGTGCTGTTTAAGCTGTTTATATAATTCAGCTAATTCTTTTGATTCTTTTCCCCTGTTCTTTCCTCTATTCCTTTTTGCTTCTTCCTCTTCTTTTATTTTCTTTTCAATTTTTCTTTTGTGCCCGGTTTCCCATGCCTGTACTTGGATCATTTCCATTATCATCTTTCTCAAAACAAAAGAACCTTTCATATTGAGGGCAAATTTGATTACCATAGGGATAGGGAGCTCGTCCATTATATCCCAAATTTTTTTTCTACCCAATACATCTTTCCTTCTTTAACACAAACATTTATAAAGTTGCTGCGGTTGTAGCAGGCAGAACTAACATCTGGGTGTGTCACAAACACAGATTCCATCTTGTCTTTAATCTACACAGGGTGATTGCAGTAATTACAAATGTCGAAACTTCTGGGGTTTAACTTTTGCCCAATTGGCTTTTTATTGTTGAAACTCTGTCTGGTGTAGCTTTCTGGCTTTGGCCAACTGCTCCCGGTACCAGGATGATCACAGTGAAAATAATCCTTAGGAAATCTACTTTTCTACCTTTCTCAAGGCTCTTTGGGTTGCAGCTAAGGGCTGAGATGCCAGTCTTCTCGGTAGCAAAGGTGATATTCTGGGATCTAGTCACTGGTGCTTTTAGTTTCTTTGGCACCCATAGCTTCACAGAGTTTGCTTGTCTCCTTTTAATCCTATTTCTCAGTACTGGTTGGTTGAAAAGGAATAATTAAAATGACAAGAGCAGGGAAAAGATTAGGCCGGAATACCATAAACCTGTATTTTCAAAGTTTCAGGGATGTGCCAACCACAACAAGATTTTTACTAATTTTCTGCTTCAAGGGCGGGAGTGGATTAAATCGCCGCTTCCAATAGGCACACTCACGGCGCCAATATGGTCTCGGAATGCGCCTGTGTTGTGGTATGTAGACCTCTTCTCTACAACAATTGTCAATTATGAAACACTGGTCTATAAGATTATGAACTGCTCGTTCCTTTATTTGCTCTACAGCTAACAAAACAAGAACCAATTGATCTAGGTTTTCTATTAATCTCACTGCTGCTGGAAGGGTCCCGTCTGCCAGTCTCAGAGGTATCTTAAAAAAAAAAATCACTAGCAATGCGTTCTATAGTTAGCTAAAATACATAACCATAGCAAAACAAACAAATCAATTGTCTCTCTTTTCTCCTCTTTCTGATTACTCTTCACCATGAGTTTTCTTCATCTCTCCTAATATACACCCTTTGTGACACTCTTAGTAACTTTACCAGTCCCCCCTGCTTTTATCTGTCTAATTTTTCTTCAATGTCAGCCTCAGTCTCAGTTGGCCATTGCAGTCTTTAACAGAACTTGCCCTGCTGCAGTATCAGTATCTATACCTGAATACAATTGGCCGTTCTCAGTCTTTCTTTTATTCTTTCTAACCATTCAGCTGGGGACTCGTCCTTTTTTTCTGATGCTCACTTCAAAATTTTCCTATGTTATGTCCCCAGGCATTGCCCCCATGATTCCTTTTGAATAATTATCTACCGGAGATCACTATAAGGGAAATTCTGCTTATGTTCTGCGTTTTTGATTATTCCAGTTTGGATCCTGTATAGGCTATTTTTGATCACCTCGCCCTTGTCTCTCTTTACTCTCTGTCCCAAATCCGCATTCTTGCCTGTCTGATCATCTCTCTCTCCTCTTGTAAACAAACCCCTAAGATAGACTGCATTTCCACTCAGGTATATGTGTTTGGTCCTAAAAACTGATCTAACTTTTTTGCCACTCCTACGGGGTCTTCTATCAGTTTGCCCATCTCCTTCTTTGAACTCCTTAAAATCTCCAGTATTTAGGGGACACTCACATAACTAATAGGTGGCCCCTTTCCCGGATTTGCCATGGGAAATTCTCTAGAATGGATATAATCTATTCTCCTTTCTTCATTTTCATTTTCATTGATTCTTTCAGTTTGTCTCTATCTCCTCTGGTTCTTGTGTGCCACTGGTTCTTCTTTCAAATAGGGGATGCCATGTTTGGATTTTCCAGGGGGATTCCCAGGGACCTGTGTTAGAGCTAGCTGGTTGGGTTGTCTATAAGGGGGTAGATGATTTAACGGGTCCCACGGTTCCTGCCTGTTCTTTTTAACCATTTGCCACTTTTTGGTTGAATAAAGGATACAAGGTGGGTAACCCCCACTTTCCTGCCTCTGAACAACAAACTGACTTCTCTGCTCAGCACTCCATAAAACCTGCATACTTTCACTCTCCTCCTGATTAACAGGGTCTTTTGAATTCATATATATTTTAGAGCCTGGCAAATCCAATCTTCAAATGATCCGAACTTGGGCCAATATAAATTATCTTTCCGGATCATTTCCTTTGTCCATTCAAACATGCAATACTTAATCATTTTCTGTTTACTTTTTCCTTTTGGGATTCCCATTCATCCTAAAACTGTATCATCATCTTCAGCGGGCTGTCCTGAGGAATGCTCTCTTCCTGAGAACCCCTCACGGTTCTTAGATATGATTTAAATTTCTTTTCCTTCTTCACAATCCGCAGCCCCTGGGTCAAGGGACTTACTTTTCCCCTGACCCATTTCTGGCTCCTTCAAACTAAGAGATCCCTGGTACCAGGAAAATCTTAGTTCCCCACACTCACCTCGTGGTTCAACTTTCTCACTTACTACTCTCTCACTCTTCTTTTTTAATCTCTTGTCTTGCTCTTATTTTTCTTTCTGTAATCTATTTGTTCCACTCCTACCTCTGCCTCTTTCTTAATATATCAGCCCCGTCCTCTCACTATCTAATCACATACTAAAATGCCTGCTACCAACCCCTCTAAGGAAATTGAACTTATTCAATCACTCTCTTCAGTCTCCCTAACTCTCTCCCCACTGCCCAAGGACTTTCTTACAGGTGCCTTTGGACCAGGGACCTTCTCTTCCCTTCTTTGGTTAAACCTCCCAAATCTGGGGTCCCCACTGCTCACTTTTCTTTCCTTCTCTCCTTTCTCAGGCCCTCCTCTCCATAAAGGAATTGAAAAAACTGGGTACTTTTCAATTCTAACCCTCTCGAGTCGGGGGTCTGGGACTGCCCAGCCCCTGTCTCAGACACTCCACACACACACACACACATGTACACAGTTGCCCCCCAGACCCAAAACCCCGTGGTACTCACAGCCTCCTTTTCTCACGAGGGTCTTGTGCAACCAAAAAGGATGGCTAAAGGTTATTGACCAGCCTTTCCTATGTGCACAAAGCAGTTTTATATGGGTACTCTCTCCTTCCTGTAAGCCTTGGCACTGACGGGAGGCTTCTTCTTAGTTGTATTTTCAATAACTAATTTGCTTAATCGGAATTGTAATGAAGATGCAATCTTTTTAACTCCTAAGGGAGAGTGGTCTCAGCCTTAGGACCACTTAAAAGTCTGGTGGGAATTCCTTCCCAGAAGCTATCCCCTCCCCGGGTCAATCCATCTCCCGGGTTTCGCACCCTTAAAAACTGTTATGTTTGCCCAACTATCCCATCAAAAGGAACCAAACAATATAATTAGATAATATCAATTTTAATTAATTGGTTAAAAAAATTATAAAATTGGATACAATAATTGGATACAATATATGATTAAAATAAAGGATAATTCGGTTCCAATAATAACGCATAAATCAAAGAATAACCATGGGTACTCCTGGGCTCTTGGACCTGTGCCACCCTCCGCACAAAGTTGCCAAGTGAAAATTACCCCTTATATACCATGTGTTAATACCATATTCTCCAGTTCCGTTCGTCATCTACCTATATCCGCCCTCATGAACACCTTTTATTGCATGCATGCACCTCAGTTCGGTGGTTGCACAAGTTTTTGGGGTCTTAATTGATGAAGAATTGCAGTCTTCCTCTTTGTCCTTTGATTCACCTTTGGGTTACACATGCCACTCAAGCCAATATAATATAAGCCAAGAATACATATCACTACATCTATGTATAAAAACAATAAATCTATTATAATTAACATTTTCCTGGGAGCCAAACAGGTTCTTGTTCATTTTTTAGCATCTGCTTCCCTCGGCCTTTCCTGTAGGCCTTGGAAACATCTGTTGAGGGGGGGAGATGGAACCCCTCCTCTCTCCCTCTTCCTTTTCATTCTATTTTTATTATTCCCAATTATTATTATATGGTAGATCTTGTCCTTGTAAACATCTGCAGAAGGGGGGGGTGGAGCCCTCCTCTCTCCCCTTTTTCTTTTGGCATTACAACTTTTAACTATTTTTATTTCTCCCAAATATTAATTATTAAATGTTATTAAATGGTAGGTATCAATTACTGTTTCCATTTTATCAGCACGAATCATACCTATTTACCACACTCTGAATTGCTTGTAGAATTCAAGGCAACCCTTTCAAAGCCTCATTCTTGGAGCAGCTGCTGCTGGTGGGCAGATGCTGCCAGTTTGACTGCTTCCAAAGGGGAAGAAAGGCAGAGATGTACATGCACGGGAGCCCTGGGCATGTCCAATAAAGGTGCAAATATGTGGGGAGATTTGTTAGGAAACATTTCAGCGGTGATGCCAGAAATGGCTTCTCTCCTGGTTCTGTGTGTTCTGGACGAGCAATGCAATGGTTGGCTCTGACAATTAAGAAGTAGATGTTATGTGGATGTTCAAATGTGTAGTGATGGTATTGTAATATATCCTCCCATAGTCCTCTTTCCCATCCCCCTTTGTAACAGCCTTGGGAGTCAGGGCATTTGGGGAGGGCTGGCTTGTGACCAGCAGGCAGGGTGTAAGAACCCCTGACCTCCAGTAAAGATGCAAGAAAGTAATCTCCACCAATGGACAGCAGAGAAAGAGTTGACTGACAAAACTTTTGCAGGGGCTAAGGGTATAAAAGGCAGAGCATCCTTTTTGTAGATGAGCACATGGCTGCTAGTCACAGAGACTCCCAATGCTGTAATTTTTCCTTATTCAGTCCTTTGTTAAGGTTTACTAAACCTTTAAAATTTTAAAAGTGAGACTAATTTCTCACATCTGCAATGCTGTGGGCAATTTTCTTGGTCTGGTTTCCTTTGCTTGTGTCCCATCTGAGTGCTCAGCTGGGGTAGAGGCTGTAGGTGCTTGGGGCACTCTTGGAGTTCCTCTTGGATCCTCTGAACAGCAGGGTTTGGCCCATGAGGGGAATTTGTGATGCTTTGTGACAGAGAAGAACTTCCCAGGCTCTCTTGTGTTTGCTGTAGGGAAGGTTGGTTATTGCTTGGCATAAATTCACAGACCAACATGGAGCGTTTGCTTTGTGATGTCAGGGCATGGTTGCCACCTTGTCATAGTGACATCAGAAGGTTGCCTTGGTGCACGGAAGGCCTGAGTGTCAGAGCAGCCCTAGGCCTTGCTCACATCAGGAGAACCCTCCTGGTTGGAGCACTGGTCAGAGGGCAGCTGCACTCTGACAGGACACTTGTTCTTCTAGTGTTGGAGAAAACTTGCACAGCACTAGGAGAATGATGCACCATGTGGCCACGGCAGCTTTTGCTGCTTATGGTGTTTGTTATTCCGTGTATTACGTTACACACTTTGTTCGTAAGTAGAGTTTTCCATTCTACTTAGGTTAGGGTGTATCCTAACCTGGCTTTTCTATGTCTTCCTGCTCTTTCTTAGTGACTGAGTTTCTGATTTTGAAAGAGAAAGAGCATTAGGATGGCACTGGTTTGGTAAAGCTCCTGTCAAGAGGTTCAGGCTAAAAAGGGGGTGTCTGTAGCCACCGGGGCAGCATTTGCAGGGGAACCTGAAGGGGTTCTGTTCCCTCCACGGGAGAGTCTGTGGCAGCAGAGTCTGTCATTTCCTCAGTTTGCTGGGACAAGCAAGACAGCTTTGAAAATGTAGACTGGCAGACCTTCAGGGAAGGCCTTCTAAAAACTCTGCAGTTGTTCCCAGAATTCAGGGAAAGCTTCTTTCTTTCTACAGTTTCTCCTGAAAGGATTTGACTGTCTAACTTGAGCTTTTGCCAAGTGCTAAAATAGTGATTCCCTTTGCAAGGAAACGCAAACTCTAAAGCAGTGAGTGTCTGCCATAGCTCAAGGGGATTTTGGGGAAGCTTTTCTGAGCAACTGTTTCAATCAAGTTAATGAGAATTAGTGCATGCAACTGATTTAAAAAAAAAAAGGACCTGAAGGAGAGGATTTTAGGATCTGTTTTATGTCTTTGGTAGAAAAGGAGCATTGAGTGTTAAAGAAGAATTTGCATTTTCTTGGTCATGTTTGTATCCATTTACTGGCAAAACAGGCTGAAGTGTAGGCACAAGCCAGAATATTGTCCTGATCCCTTGCTGGCTGTGTGAATGAAACGTGTCTCCTGGAGGGATGTTGTGAAACGGGAAATCATCTCTGTTTGGGTTGACTTGTTCTGTGGGATTCAGAGGCCCAGGCAGTTTTCTGACAGCATCTGGTTCATTTTCCCTTCCCACTACAGGTCACCTGAGACATGTATTCAGAGGTGCTGATCCTGAGGTGAGTGAGAAAAGAACATTTCATGTTCCTGGTGTTTAAGAATTGTAGAGCAATCTGAGAGCTTGGCCAGTAGCAATAGAGTGTAGAGGGCCAGCTAGGAAGGCTGAAAGAAAATCCATTTTCATGCCTGCAAGAAAAATAACAAAGGCAGAAATGGATATTTTAAATTTCTATATCAGAGCTTTGAAAAACTAGTTTTTTTTGCAGAGAACCTTGTTTGCTGACAGCAGATAGGGTGGAATATTTAAATAAGAACAATTTCCTGTACAGTTGAATTAGACCATTTTAATTTAGTCAGAGTCCCTTAGAATTCTGTTCCTATCAAACTTTATGATATCTACTTAGAAGATGTGGTTATAGAACAGGAAGGCCACCTTGCAATGGTGCCTGCTGTATCTGAAGAGAAATGGGCACCTTTGTGGCTGGGGAGCTGCGTGGGCCAAAAGGACGCAGGGCTGGCGGCCTTGAGCAGCTGAAGATGAGGCAGCGAGTGGCCAGGTGGCCAAGAAGGCCAAGGGCACGGTGGCCTGTGCCAGCAGCAGTGGGGCAGCAGGAGCAGGGCAGTGAGCGTGGCCCTGTGCTGGGCAGCGCTGCGGCCACAGCTGGAGTGCTGTGTGCAGCTGTGGGCCCTGGGAAGCAGAAAGTCATGGGGGGGCTGCAGCGTGTGCACAGAAGGACAGGGCAGCTGGGCAAGGGGGCAGCACAAGGCCAGTGAGGAGGTGCTGAGGGAGCTTTAGCCTGCACAATGGGAGGCTCTTGAGGGATCTTGAGAATCTCCTCAGTGCATTCAAATATTTAGCCACTTTTGGACTTGACTTTCCCTCCCTTTTTTTTTTGTTATTTTTTTTGCTTTACTTGGAGGAGGAGGCTTATTCATTTTCTTTTCTCCCAACTAAGGTTCTTTTTTCGCAATCATTTCCTGCCCTTATACAGTACTGGGACTGGTTCTGCTCAAAGTTTTTATTCCAAGGTGTCACTTCTGGGGAATGCAGTATTTTTGCATGAAAACTCATCGTTTGGTGCAGGGACATTGATGCAGAAGGAGCTTTTTTTTGTGGTTCTAGGCCAGCCCATATGGCCTTACAGATCATTTTGAGCTTAACAATGCCTGTGAGTTTCTGCAGCCCAGGCAATCAGCGTGTGTTGTGTTTGGGAAGTGAGCAGGAAATCAATGCTTTGCATTCCAGCTGCTGCTCAGAGATCACAGGAGCTGGGAGGGGCTGGGCTGGGCTGCATTTCTGATTCCAGCCACTTCAGCACCATCAGCGTGGTTGAGTCCAAGAGAAGAACTTGCCCAAGCACAGATGCACAAAGAGTGCAGTTCCCAGTGCAATGCTCTGGGTCTGATCCCTTTCCATAAAGACCTACACGCTCCAGATTCCCCAAGCGTGTGGTTTATTGAAGCAACAGGAGAGCAATCTCAGGATTGTAGCTGAGCGGGGCACTGGCTACCAAGTTTTGATGTCTGTAGCAACAGAGAGGACAGTAAAGGGAGATTTCAGTAATAAGATCTGTCTATCTATCTATCTATCTATCTATCTATCTATCTATCTATCTATCTATCTATCTATCTATCTATCTATCTATCTATGTAACATTTACATAATTGAATCTTCGTGGCTCTGGTCCAAGGCCATTGGAGATGCAAAGGTCACCTAAAAGCATCCCTTTCAGGAGAGGATTAGAGACAAGTTCCCTTGACCAATTCTGAGCAGGCAGAGATGTTTCCCCCAGAGAGATGGTGTTTTTTTTTTCCCCTCAGTGCTGTTTTCTCCTCCAGCCTCTTGTGCCCTGCAGTCTCCAGTTAATTCTTTGAACTTCCGCCTCTCTAGAGAGGTGGAACAATTCCATGTTTAGGTGGTGTTTGGTGACTCTGGTCATACATGCCATGCCATACATGACACATGGTTTCCTTGGCTGGCATCCCCAGGGCTGTGTAAGTGCATTCATTAATGGGGCCTTAGGAGAGTCTCTGTTTCTGCTGGTCAGAATTCTCAGTTGACAAAAGAGGGAGAAAAACACCTTGGTCCTCCTCCACATACTGGGGTGGCCATAGAGGCTCTGTGACCTCCATCAGAGATCTTTGCACGCATCCTTATCTCCTGGATGACCAGGTTTTCTAACAAGAGTGTGGATGTCAGGAAGGAGGAATGCTGGTGCAGGCCTGAAGAGAACGTGAACTCCAGAAGTGCCTCTCACAAGGAGTGGGCTCACCCAGGAAGCCACCTGCAGAGCCAGGATGGAGCTGTGGGACAGGGCGGGGTGTCAGTCACTACTGAAAGACAAACAGGACATGGCAGAAGCAGAGGGAGGCCCTCACCAGACCCTTGAGAAATGCCACACCTTCCCTGTCAGCTGCCTGAGAGGCTGTTGGAGCTTCAGTCCCAGATGGCCCCTGATTGTAGGGCCAGGGTCACTTTGGAATCTGTGCCTCCCCTTGGGCAGAGAACGACCCAGGGGAGCAGCAGCACAGTGCTTTGGGAACGTGTGAGCCCAGCAGTCTTTGAGTCTTGGCCCACAAAGGGAGTATGGGAAGCTGAAACCCCTCTTCTCTTGCTTTCTGTGCAGGTGCTTCTAGAGAAAGAGCAGGAGCACACTGCCTTACCTGAGATGCCATGCCAGATTCAGGGAGAGCTGTTCCCTGGCCGAGAGCAGGAAGAGCAGCTCAGGCAGCAGGTGGAAGAGCCACAGGAGAATGGCCAGGTAAGCGTGACTGGCCAGGTGACAGAGGGAAGGGCAGGAAGAGGGGCATCAACCAGAGCTCTTGGGACTGAGAAGGCCAGGAAGTCCCACAGGCACTGAAAGGACAGAGCCTTGGAATCTGCAGAGATCAGCCCTGGGACGGGAGGTTTGCAATGGAGGCAGATGCGGGGAGGGAAGCAGAAAGAAATGGCTGAATAAATGTGATTTTGAGGCTGCAAGAGGAAAAAAGCTGAGCCTGATGGCAGCTCCCAGTCACTTGCTCTGCATTTGTGTGTCCAGAACATCAAGGCAGAGCCACAAGCAGAGCTGCCCGAAGCTCAGAGTGCCATCATGGCAGTGAAGAGAAAGAACAAGGAGGACATGGGAAGAATTGAAAAGGAGAATCTCCATCAGCAGAGGGGCGATCAACAAAAGCAGGTGAGGGAAAGAGTGGCAGCCACTCCACTCATGAAACATCCTCTTTTGTTTGTTGGAGAACATGAAAGAACAGCTGGATGCAGAGCTTCAGATAGCTCACAGTATGCTCAAGGCAAGGCATAAGAGGCTGGAGGAAGAAATGAAAATCATCAGAGAGAAACTTAATCGCTTCCGTCAGTCTCTGCAAAACCAAGTGAGTGAAAGAGGGATGCAGCCACTGCAGTCACCAATCCGGTGGTTTCTGCCATTCTTGCCTTTCCAGTGCAGAGCAGCAGGGAATGGGGCCATGCCTCTGAGTGCCATCCTGCTGTAGTGTGTATCAAAGTCACTCTGAAGGACATTTCCTGGTGTGCTGAATCTCAACTGCTGCCCTGGACAGTGAAACTTGTCCTTTGGCCTTTTTTGCCAGCAGTCATCCAAATTGATTCCTGCTGGCCTGTTCCTGCTCTCCTTTTTTTTTTTTGGGGTGTTTTTACAGTGGAACCTGGTGACCCAGATGGAGGATTGAAACAAGCTGTTGTCCCCCCTGTCAATCTGTTCTTTGCCTTTCCTCCCAGTCGATGACTCCTGGCTGACAGGGACAAGCTGTAGTGTCTGACTGCTTTGCTCTGTTTGACTTGAGGTGCAAATGTTGACATCTCACCGGGCAGCCTGCAAAGATTTCCAGCCAATGTCTGGCCATGAAGGACCCCAAGTTTGGAGTGAGGCACAGGAACAGTGCCCACCAGAAATGCTCCAGGTCCAGCACATCATGGGCTCTGAACCTGCTGCCGCAGCAGCATCACCTCGAGGAAGCCCGTCTGTCAAGCCTGGGAACTCAAGCTCAGGCAGTTCCTGGGAACAGGAGGTTGAGGAGGAGTACCTGAAGCTGCTGGGTACGTCTGGGGTGTTTCTTGTCTGAGGGACAGTGTGTTGTGTGCAGGTGTCAGCAGAGCTGTACCAAATGCTCCTGCTGAGTTTGGTGTCACAGGGCCATTTAGGACTCCCCAGAGGAAGTGCTGTGCTCCGAGGCAGCCAGAGAGCGCTCTGTGTGTTCCTGCTGCCTCTGAGGGCACCTTGGACTGGCTTGGGTTTTCCTGAGCTTCCCTCTCTGCTAAAGGCTGAAGCAGGGGGATGTTCTTGGATCAGCAGAAGGCTGTGACCTAGCAAATGATCTAGGCAAGCCCTGTGTGCTAGTGGCCAAACTGAACAGAATTTTTAGCTTCCTAAATTCTCCTTAGACTCCTGACTTCCAACCAGTCATCAGAGCAAAAAAAACTTCACAGAAATGGACTGGCTTTGGAGTTTTGTCTTTTTTGGTTGGGGATTTTATTTTGGTGGGGGGGATTGGATTGTTTTTGTGTTCTTTTTTTTTGTGGGGGGTTTTTGTGGTGTTTTTCTCCATCCTGAAGGAGCCCTTCTGCCCCACGTCTTACTGATGTCATTTTTATGACTGTTACTGTTACCACTACTACATCTGCAGTTTATTTTCATGCGAATGCTATATTTTTTTTCAATAAGAGAATGCTATCTTTTTTTGTCAATAAGAACTACTTTGAAAGAACATCAGGTTACAGGACAAATAGAGAGCACGAGGTGTTTTCCATGTACCCCCAAAGAAAAAAACAGATACTTTGATAACAACCTTTATTTAATCTTCTAGTTTTATGCTTATCAAGATGTGTCCAAGAGACACATCCAAGTGGCGTGATCAGATAAAACTGTACTGCAGGCATTTCTCAGGAGAGAGCCTCCAGCCCAGCCATGGTATATTCCTCAGATCCATGGCACTTTTCCATACCCAATTCCCACTCTTTCCCATGACTGTTAGAATCCTACCCATTGGCCCAAGCCCTGCTCAGATCAGTCTCTAGGAGAACACATCAAGCCCTTTGTGATTCTGCAGCACAACCCAATGAATCTGCTTCTTGCCCTTAACAGCTGCCAGTGCTGTGCTCTCAGATAAGATCTGGTGGGGCTGAGACCAGAGCCCAGTGGATTCTGTGTCTATGATCACCTGTTGGGACAAAAAGGGCACTGATCTGCGCCTCGGTGTGGCTGATCTCAAAGCCCATCCTGTTGTGTCCTGAATGGGGGCAACAGCTTGTCCGGGGCTCAGGCTGGCTGTGGCTTCTTCCCATCAGTGCCTGTCAGTGCTCATGCTTGGGCTTTGCCAGCCTTGTTGTGGTCACTGCCCTGTCCCTGAGGGCTGGTGGGACTGCAGAGGCTGGAGCCTTCCTTAGCTGGGAGAGGGGCATCTTTGAGCTCAGCCTGCTCATTAACAGGTGAGGGTCCTGATGCTGAAAGCCCCATCAGGATCGGTTATAGCTTGAGCTGCTCTGGTTTACAAATGGGAAGGCACTCTTTTGGCAAACTGCTGAAAGGTGGGCAAGATGTCCTCCTCTCCTGGGATTGCATCTCCCCGTGCTTTGTTTCCTGTCAAGAGAACTCCTCAAAGGACTGCACAAAATCAGTCTCTGTGCTGGCCACCTGTGCTGCAGAGCTGTCTGCCTGGTTGTGGTTGTTGTTCTCCAGCTGACCAGAAAGGGCTCAGAGCTCCAGGCACTGGGGCTACCTTTTGTGTCTCCTGGAAGCTGGGATCTCTGCTTTAAAGTCAGCATCTTGCATTTTGTTTCCCTCAGGGAGAATGGTGAACTCCACTGAAAATCCCTTGATGAAATACACGCATCCGAAATATATTGGCAGCGGGTGAGTCCAACCGCAGTTACTCCTGCACAACCATGGGCCAGGTGTTTTTCTGGTGGAATGTCTATCCAGCGTGAAGTCAGGCCAGCTGCAAAGATGTTCACACAGTAAGGATAGATTGTCCCATCTCTCAATGCTGCTCAGAATTTGTGAGTGGGCTCAGAAGGCATTGTCAGAGATAGTCCTTGCTGCCCAGGTCTTGCCTGCATCAAGGAACAGGACCTGGAAGGTGTCCTTGTCTCTCAAGTGTGGGACAGCTCTGTGTTAATTTCTTTAGCATTTTTTGTATGTCTCAAAATCATACTGGCACACTAATGAAAAAAAAAAGAAGAAACTTGCTTGCCTGAAAAGAGCAACCTACGCCCTATCAAAGCTGTGAGATAACAGTTCCCAGGAATAATTCTTTCCCCTGGTTTGAAGAAGGAAACACTCTGTGGTCGGGATAGGAACCACACCATTTAGAAAGTGAAACCCAAGAGGAAAGACTAAACTCCCTTTAGAAGTTGAACCCCAGTGCTTCAGGAACAGGCCCAGTGCCCATGCACTTGAGAGGAAAATGCATCATCTGCCTCCTGGCAGAGCCCTCCTGCATCCCGCAGGTTTTTAGGCATTTACAGCACAGATCTCCTGTGTGGGCTGGCTTTCACTGCAAGATCTAAACAGCTTCTCCTTTCTCTGCTTCTGTTTTGTTTCTAGGAGTTTTGGAGATGTTTATAGGGCACTTGACACTGCCACAGGAGGAGAGGTAAATGTCAACAGCACCTGCAAACTCTGCTGCTCTTGAGGGGCTTTCCGCTGTGGTGTGAGCTGTGGCTGGAGCTTTGGGCAGAGCAGTGCTGAAAAGGCACAAGAAGCACAGACTGGTGCCAGCCTGCAAAATACATTTGGGACTTTGTCCTCCTCAGCTGCCGGAAGGAAGGCACGGAGGGCAGCGGCTCCTTTCAGAGAAGGACGCGCTCACTCGCTCTCCATTGCTAAAACAAAGGTGGTGCCTTCGAGCACCTCACTGCTCTTTTTTTGGGCTACAGCTTCAGAGTCCTGAATTCTCATTTCTGGCTGCCAGCAAATCCCTCTGAAAGTTACTGGCAGTTCCTTAGCCACTTTCAGTGCTGCACTTGGGAACTGCACATGGGGAGAGATCTGCAAGGCGTCCCCCTGAAAGCCCTAAGCCCTGCCCATAGCCCAAGATGTATCCACAGAGTATTAAGGCATGGATTACTTCTTCTGAGTCCTAGAAAGAGCAGCAGAGATTGTGGTCAGAGGTTTGTGGGTGATAACTGAGACACCACTGTTACCAAGTGGACAAGGCAAAATGTCAGTGGCCCACATGTCCTGTAACTGGCTCCCAAGGGAGCAGAGAAATGGGCTGTTGGAATGTCAGTTCCTAATTACTGCAGTGCCTAATCACAAGGCAGTTTGGCACAGCTCAGCTGTGTCATTGCAAAATCACTCGCTCCATGTGCCTTGTGGTCTCGTGCCACCAACCTCTCAAGTTACTGATTTTCAATGTCATTTTAGGTGGCCATAAAGAAAAAATAAATCTTCAAGGACGGAGGAGGAAGGAACTAACCTTTAATGAAATCATGAT
This sequence comes from Emberiza elegans, assembly GCA_024865655.1. NCBI lineage: Eukaryota > Metazoa > Chordata > Aves > Passeriformes > Fringillidae > Emberiza > Emberiza elegans. The sequence goes on from JALJVW010000198.1 coordinate 15,335, forward strand.
CATGAAGAGCTGTAGGAGTCCCAATGTTGTGAATTATTTAGACAGGTGAGAGGTCATGGTCTTATCCCATGGATGTGCGTTTACACACAGCAAACATGAGAGGTTAAAAACCCACTTTAGTCAGTTGCAGAAAGTAGAGCTGTTAATTTTTATTTATTCATATTTCTCTACTCATCTCCAATGGATGAGAAGAGAGTGCATCTTGTCTGCATGAGTCTTCCCTAGCACATGTAGCTTAATAATTATTCCAAAATTATTATTCAAAACGTGGATAAGCTGTATCTTCCTAACTCAATAGCCTCAAAGTTCACTGCCTCCACATTTATTTGGGATTGATTTTTTAAAGTTTCTTTGTGCTGATGAACCATCCTAAAGTGGATTTCCCTTGGATTGTTGCCCCTCTTTGCCATTGCTATGCATGCCAGGAAAACTAGGTGCTTTTTTTTCCAGAAATACCATGCCTGAAAGGTTTTTTATCTGGGCTGTTTCTAAACTGCACTTTTCATTTGCTGCCCATCTAAGACATCTCCTTTTTCACAGCTGTGCCTTTCTCCTTGAGACTGCACAGATTGCAAACAATGCACAGCTAAGAGGAAATATCTATTCCTTTGATTCTGTCCTTGTCACAAAGGCATCTGGAAATAAGAAACCTGGAAGCAAAAAATAAACGTAGCCATGCATGTTCACATCCACACCCTTGTTTCCTTCTTTCAGCTACCTTCTGGGCGAGGAACTCCTACTGGTTATAGAGTACATGGATGGAGGCACTCTGAGCGATGTCATCAGCGAGACCTACCTGTGTGAAGATGAGATGGCAGCCATCAGTCGGGAGGTCAGCAATCCCATCTGTGTTTCCAAGGGCTTGGGCAGGATTGTCTGGGAAACAGGGGCTCAGAACAGGAGAGGTTTCATGTGCCAAGCTTGTTTCTGTGTGGCTGCTATTCTATGGGCAAGTAAAAGCATCTCAAGTGAAAGGCCTGCCAGTGCCCCTGCCCTCACTGTACTCAGTGCCAGTACTCTTATCTCCTGCTGTTGAATTCTCGCTCTGTCTCTTGTATTTGTATTTGCTGTTCTCCACCTTGCCTCTCTAAATATTTGCCTGGAGTCTGTCTTCACTGCATTCCTTGCCTGTAAAAAATGCAAAGGTGCTGGTGGCAGGATTAGAAACAAACAGCAAAGAAAAAAAGAGAGACTAGTTTCTCTCAGTCCTCAGCTAAAAAGGATAGGAGTGCAGCCAAAATGCTCTTTGCTTCTGAGCACATGCACTGCAGCAGGAGTCATCCTGGCTGCTTTGCAGGGGACAGCCTACAAGAGCAGGTGCTGTTGCTCTTTCAAAAGCTGATGTGCCTTTCCTTAGAAAGGTCCTGCTCTGCAAGTGTTGGAGCAGCAAGCTCTTCCTCTCAGTGGCCATTACTGTTCTGCCCATTACTCCCCATTTCCCTGGAGAGGGAATCTTTTGGAGCTGTTTCCTTTCTTGTGTGATGAAATCACATCACTCATTTTTGCCCTCCTGTTTCTGTTTTCTCTCTCAGTGCCTGCAAGGACTGCATTTTCTTCATTCAAACAATGTGATCCATCGAGATGTGAAGAGTGACAACATCCTCCTCAAAACCGACGGCTCTGTCAAGCTGGGTCAGTATATTCTTGGTCAGGTGCAGCATTCCAGGGATGTGGGTGTGGGGCTGCTTGGAGTGACTGCAGGCTCCCCAAAAATGGTGCTGGTGGCAGTGCAGGGACCCCTGCTGCGAGCTGAAGGCACAGTTGCAACGTGCACAGAGGTAGGACAAGGAACAAGCAGTCAAGAGTGGCCCTGCTCTGTGTGTGTCCCTTCCAGAGGGAGGGAGTTACAAGTCCAAAGTTTCCAAAGAACAAAAGCCACTACTGGAGGCAGTGTAAAAAATAGGGGGATTTTTAAAGTTACCAATGCCAGGAGATTCAAGAGCACATTTTCAAACTTCTACTGGGGAATTCTTTTGCTTGGTTTCCTAATTGCACAGAATTCAAATAAAAACAGTATTTTGCTTTCTCCTCAGCTGATTTTGGCCTCTCTGCTCAGCTCACCCCTGAGCAGAGCAGACGGTGCTCGCAAACCGGGACTCTTTGGTGGATGGCGCCTGAAGTGGTGACAGGTCAACCATATGGCCCCAAAGTGGACATATGGTCTTTGGGAATTGTGGGCATTGAAATGAGAGAACAAGAACCTCCTTACTGGAGCGAAAGTTTTGGCACGGTAAGGAGCAAATACTCACTGATCCCACTGTCTTTCTCACCTGTTCCATGTCCTGCATGCCATTGGACAAAATCCCATTGCCATCTGCTGGAACTACTTCCACCAAGGTCCCCTCCTAAAAAAATGTCCCTGCAACACATCAGCATCTGCTGTAGGCTTGGTTGCATCAGTGGGGAACTCAAGCCTTACCAAACGCAAACAAACCCCAAACAAACTCTATTCTCAGGCAACACTTTCCTTTGGGTTAGAGGTTCCAGTTCTTTTGTCTGTGTAGATGGCCTTAATAACAGGAAAAACGCATCTTAGAACTGCTGTTATCTTTCCAGAAATGAAGGAGGGAAACCCAAACCCAAGAAAGTTTCTAAAACTGTGGTCTTTAGAGAGGAACCTAACCCCCTGTGCAGTTTCTTCTCACTGGGAAACATGCTTGAAACCTGGGCATGAGGGTGTAAAGGCCCACAGAGTCTCTTCTGCTTCTTGTGCAGTGCTGCTGAAACACTCAGTGACCCTGTTTCTCTCCTAGCCCAAGGCACATTCTCCACATCACCAAGCCAGAGCCTGGTGATGTGGAGAGCCTGCCAAAACCTTCGATTTGTTTCCTGGCACTTTCTGGGATGGGCCTACCATTAATGCATTGACTTGAGTAGCCAAATGAGCAGAGGGTGACCATAGGGATGGCATCTCACCTTCTTCTGACCATGACAATTTTTTTTTTTGCTGCAAAAATGGGAAGCTGAAATTTTCAGACTGCTGAGAGACAGAGCTGCAGGTGGCTCCTGTGTGTCCAAGCAGGCATTTTCATCCCAATCCATTTGTGCAGGCATCTTAATGTGTCTGTGTTGAAGATGAGATTGTAAATGTTTGTTTCCCTACCTGGGCATTAACTGATGGATTTCCTTTCTTTTCTTCCAATTCCCATTGTTTTCAAGAACAGCACAAAAAGCTTGATGAGTTGTGTTCTAGGGCACGTGCGCTTAAAGGACCAACAAGCACTGCAGAGATGCCTTTCATGTACTCTAACCCTTGAAATGAGTTTGTATAGCACAGTCCCTCTTCCAAAAAGCCTCTCAAGCTGGTGTGAATCCTCAGGGAAGGAAATGTGCTTTTGCTGATGTAGTTCCCACTAACTAGGTCAGTCAATGAAATCCACTGCCAAGGCAAGATCTGCGGGATGGTGGAAAAGCTGTGGCTGCATCAGAGTTTGGGTTTTTGGTTGGTAAAGGAAAATCATCTCTGGGTCTCTGCCAGGGCAGAAACTGCCACTGAAGAACAGAGGTTAAACAAAGGGATCTGGGAGAGCCTTAGAGATGTGAAAGCAGGAGCCTGGTGTCTCCTTTTTCTGCAGACTGCACACCTGATAGCCACAGTAGGGACCCCACAGCTGCGGCAGCCCAACCGATTCTCGCCTTGCCTGCGTGACTTCCTGAGCTGCTGCCTGCAGAGAGACGAGGAGCAGCGCTGGTCTGCCAAGGAGCTCCTGCAGGTAAAATGTGAAGGGGCTGCAGGTGAAACAGGGTCTGAGGGATGGGCTCCTCCTCCACTCAAGTCCAAGGCATCAGATGAGCCCCCTTCCTCCTCACCTCCACTCTTGCTGCTCTTCAAATGAAAACGGTGAGGAATCCTAGACTGGGCTGGGCTGGCAGGGCTCTGTAAGGGTCCTGTGGTGCAAGTGTCCTGCAATGAGCAGGGACATCTTTCAAGAGATCAGGTTGCTCAGAGCTCTTTCCCACCTGACCTGGAATGGTTGCAGGGATGGGGCACCTACAAGCTCTTGGGGCAAGCTGTGCCAGGGTTGCACCATGCTCCAAGTAAACAAGTTCCTCCTTAGATCTACTCTGATTAGATCCCCTTTGTGTTTAAAAATATTTGTCCATATCCTATTGTAACTGACCCTGTTAATAAAGATGTCCCCCACTTTCTTCAAAGCCACTCTGAAGTCTTGGAAAGTGGCAATCAAGTCTCCCTGGGGCCTGTTCTTCACAAAACTGAATAACTCCACCTCTCTCCGCATTTCCTGAGAGGAGAGGTGCTCTGTCCTCTGACTGTTTCTGTCACCCTCTTTTTTAATTTGGTGGAGTGTTCAGTTTTATCTAATGGCAAAAGAATTGAAGCAGAGCAATGCAGGGTACAGAGACATGAAATGGTGGTGGGGGAACCCAAGGAAGCCAGTCCCAGCTGAGCAGTCAGAGATTTGGCTGTGGGCAGGAGGGGCTGTGGGGGGCTCACTGTGAGCCTCGGAGGGGCCCTGGTTTGTGCCCCCCAGCCCACCCTTAGAGGTTTCTGGCACACAAACAGGGACAGCTGGGAGGGACTTGTCCCAGCCCCATCTGCTGCCTGGCACGCTCAAGCAGACGGGAACTGCGCCAGGGTTACTGCCAGGTTGTGTGGCAGAGAGGGAACTGCAGGACCCAGTGCCACTGGGCTGGCCCTGCTGGGAAGGAAGGTGCCATCCAGCACAGGAGGGGCAGGGCATGGAAAGGTAGACACTGCTCTGTCTCCCTGTGGGAATCAGCACAGTGCCTGTCTTTCAAAGAGAGGGACCAATGGGAGGCTTTGGAGTTTCCTGAAAAGAAGAAACTCCAAGGACAGAAAGCACCATTTCTAGAGCACTGGCAGGGCAAAAATCTCAGCAAGATGAAGACACCTGGATAAATGGATGAGTGGGATTCTGGGCCAGGTTTGCCTGTGATGGCAAAGTCCTGCACATAAAGATGGAGGTGTAGATGGTCCCATTGGTCCTCTTCCTGCATCCTTCTAGGAGCCAGAGGAATCCTGTGAAGCACTGAGCTTGGAAAGTCATGGTTCATTGTTTTTTGTTGATTTTTTTTTTTTTCCTTTGGGCAGCATCCATTTGTAACATTTGCTGAGCCTGCATCCAGCCTGGTGCCACTGATTGTTTCAGTGAAGAAGAGGAAGGAGACAAGAACGTGACAATCACATCAGGACCATTTATTCCTCAACCAGTTTAGAGTAGGATTGTAGGTTAGGACTAGGATTAGGATTAGGATTAGGATTAGGATTAGGATTAGGATTAGGATTAGGATTAGGATTAGGATTAGGATTAGGATTAGGATTAGGATTAGGGTTAGGGTTAGGTTAGGGTTAGGGTTAAGGTTATGGTTAGGGTTAGAGTAGGATTGTCTAATAGGACTGCAGAGTAGGATTGGAAATGAATAAAGTTTCTGAAACCACAACTCACCTTGAAGATTCCCTTCCTTCTCACTCTGCAAATAAGCTCGAGAATTCCTTCTGAATTGTCTGTTGTTTCTTAAAGGTGGAAAGTGACACGGTGTCTTTGGCATGGTGTGAAAGTGGGGAAGGATCTTCTTCATTCATCCTCTCCAGACCACACTGCCTTTGGAATATGGCCCACTGGTCTGTTTTTGGCCAGCTTTGGTACTTCTGTTTGAGGCAGAAAGGGCAATGGCATTTGAAGGCAAAACCAAAGGAAGAATGAGGCAGCCCAAACATCTTGTGCAGATGCAGGCCTTCAGCTGTGACTGGAGAGCATTGGGGTTCCTGCCACTTGGATTTGTATCCCTAGGTGCAATGTCTTTGGCTGGAGGAGAGCCTTGCTCAAGTGAGAAAGCAGAAAGATCAGAGAGGGTGCTCAGGAAGGTCTCCTGTGGCGCAGAGCTGTCAGCGCCTGTGAGGTGAGAGCGGGCCCGGCCTTGGCCGGGGTGGAGCCCCAGCAGAGCCCCGCAGAGGCCGGAGCAGCCTGAGCCCCGGCAGAGGCCGGCTGGAAGGAGGCCCTTGGGCTGCAAGAGGCAGCAGCCGGGCCCTGGGTGCCTCTTGCTGGGAGCGGGCGAATCCTCCGCTCTCAGAGCCCAGGGGGCAGCTGGCTGCTCCCGAGGGGAAGCGCAGCCGTGCTGGGCACAGCCCAGCCTGGAGGCATTGGCCGTCTGCAGTGTGCCCAGGAGCAGAGAAAGGCCAAGGGCAGCCGAGGGCCGCTGGGCTGGCTGAGGATTCCTCCTCTTCTGCCGGCTGCCCTGCAACTCCTGGCAAAGGTCAGCAGTGTGTGCAGCACTCTGGGCACCGGGGCAGGGAGCCGGGCTGCTCGGCAGGCTGGAGCACAGGGCAGCCTCCTCCAGGCCCGGCACTTCTGCCAGGGGAAGCGAGGCCAGCGTGAGGCAGGGACAGCTTGGCAGGGCACATCTGCAGGAGCCAGCGCCTCACGCAGCTCTGGGAGGAAGCGCCTGCAATCCTGCAGTTCTGCACTGAGCCAGAGCAAAGGTGTGAGATGCAGAGTGTTTGGCAGAAATATTCAGGCCCACCAGGCCAGCCTGCTTTGTGCTCTCTGGCGCACAGCAAGCGCTGTGCAATGCAGCTCTGAGCTGCTGGGAGAGAGGGAGTTGGGAATGTGCCTGAGGGTTTTGCTTGAGTAGTGAACTGATTTGGAAGGGTGGAGAATAATTTCAGTAGGCAATCTGTGTTTTCTTTATTCCTTTCTGAAAGAGATACAATGTGGCTTCATTAAGCAAAAGCACAGCCTTTTTTTTCCCCTGCATTTTAGTATGACAACTCAGGCAAGCCGTTCAAAACAGCAACTGAAGCAATTCCCACCCAGTGAGCAAACCACCCCCCCCATCCCCCCCATCTTTCTATTGTAGATCTTGACATTTTGGGCTGGTCCTGCAAAGGACGAAGCAGCCTTTAAGGTCTGAAGCACCTTCTTGTCTTGCCAGCACGGACATAGATGCTTGAGCAGTTCTGGAATCAGGCTATGAGCTTGTTTGCTTTTGGCTTCTCGTGTTGTTACAGCCCCTCTGTGCAAATAACCCTGCGAGCTGACTGAGCCTTGCTCACTCTGTCCATCCCAGTGTCTCTGGCAGAGGCAGCAGATGGAAGTCTCTTCTGCAGGAAAGGGAACCTATTTGCAATGGTGTAGTGATCCCAAAGTCCATACAGTACTGCACCAAAGGATTAGGCCCTTCACTCTTCAAAAGCTTGTTACTGATCCTGCCTAAGGTGGTTCTAGTGAGTATCAGCCAGGGCTCACACCTCTATTGCAGGGCTGTTCTTCTTCTCAGTAATCATCGCTCAGCTGTCTCTCACTGACATATTGCTGACTGAAGACCTGTCTCTTCCATATCCCCTATAAAAAGACCTTACCTTAGATTCTCAAATTTAGCATGCATGCGTGTGTGAAAAAAACCCCACAAACCTTTAGGAAAATCAAGACGTTAAAGCAGATTTCATTTATCAAACCCACAGCAACTGCATTAAAATGTGGGTCTATGAGCCTTTCTTCAAAATTTTCTTAATCATAACTCTAGAGTAATTTTTGAGAGATAAGTATGCTGCCCCTAACATGTCCAGATTGTTTTGCAAGGGGTAATTAGTCATCCATTAAGCATTCCAGCAGCTGTGTAGCATTTTATTCTGATAACTGATCCCTGGATATTGCAACCAGCTTCTGATTTGTGTCTGCCCACTTTTCCATGTTCTGAGCCAAGAGCAATCATATCCTTGTGAGTGCATCTGGACACATTGGGCAGTGACACCTCATCCTATTGCCTATATTCTCCCACGGAAGATTCCTTGCTCTTTTTCTCTGCCACCAGTGGGGATCTGCAGTCCCTGCCGGGCACTGCTCGTTGTGGGTTGTCAAGGCAGAGGCGATGCTCTGGTGCACCTGGCGCAGGTGAGCCTCGGGCCCGGGCAGGGACCGATGCTCGAGCTGCCGCGGGTACGGCGGCGAAGCCGAGCGGTGCCGCGGCCTCGCTGGGAAGCCGAGCGGCGCCCGCGGCGCTGCCTCCCAGGCAGGGCTGTGCTCCCAGCGCCGCCGGGGCTGCCGAGCAGCGCTTTCCCCGCGCCTCCGGCTCCGGAGCCAGCCCCGCAGCCGCGCTCTCCCGAACCGCCCTGCCCCGCGCCCATTCTCGGCACAGCTGCAGGGCTCCCTGATTCCGGGCTCTCCGGGCTCCCGGTCCGCCTGCAGGAGCCTCCGCTCCCGGACTCCCGCCGCTGGGCTCTCTTCTCCCACGTCTTTCCCCCTTTCCCAGCCCCTCTCCACTCTACTCCGGATCTCCCCCCCCCTTCTCAGGTTCTCCCCCCGTCTCCTGGGTTCTCCCTCCTCTCTCTCTCGGGGTTTTCCCCAGTCCCGAGCTACCCCTTGTCCCAAGCTCCCCCCCTTCCCGGGCTGTAGCCAGTGCTTTTATTCGTCTCCCTGGATCTCCCCTCTCCCCGATTACTCCTCCCTCTTCCAGGATCTCCCCCCTCTCCCAGGGCTCTCTCCTCTTTCCCCCCCTGGCTCTACCCTCTTGGAAGGCTGCCCACCCTTTCCCAGGGATCTCACCCCCCTCCCCGTGATCTCCCCTACTCCCGGGCTCGTCCCCCTCTCTTGGGATTTTCCCCCTCCTCCCAGCATCTCTCCCTCCCGCTCGCTCCTCCTCCCTCTGCCAGGTCTCTCTCCCTCTGCCGGGATGTCCGCCCGTTCCCGGGCGCCCCATCCCCGGCCCCTCGCCGCCCGTTCCCCGCTGCCTCAGCCGGGGCCGCTCCGGGGCCGCGCTCGGGCGCGCAGCGGGCCGGGGCGGGCCCGCCCGGGCCGCGTCAGCTCCGCCCCGCGGGAGGAGCCGCGACAGCGCCCGGCAGCGGCCCCGCGCAGGCGGAGCGGCCCCGGCTGCGCCCGGAGCTGTGCCTGGGGAGGGGCTGCGGCGTGTGGGAGCTGCTCCGGGCTCGCTCTGGACAGAAGGATCTCCGACCTGTGCTCGCTTTGTACCTTCAAGGCTGCCGGATGCCTTGCAGTGAAGCTGGAGTGCCCGGGCTATTCTGGTCGCTTCTTGTCCTCAGCTCAGCAGTGTTATAAATGATCAATCGAAAGCCAAATTATCAAAAATGCGAAAAGATTTATCTTTTTCTGCGACCAAAATACGATCCTCAAAACCACCACAGCCAAAGAGACAGCGTCGAGCCCAGGATCGGCGCTGGGTGAACCTGGATCCGACCTCTATCGCATCGGACCCCCCCTCGTTCACGAGAGCCGCTTCTTGCGGGATATTTTATACAGTTTATTATGCCTGAGGCAAAGGAGTCCAAGTTTCTTTTGTAACTCTTCATAGTTGGTTCTTTCACTGTGCAGAGCTGGACAATCGCCGTTTCCTGGTTGATAGCCAGCGTTGATCAAATCCCAGAAGTCGCATATTCACATGTATCTTTCTGGCGACTTTGGCTATCTTGATCGATGTTATCAACAGGGCGATGATCGCTCTTAGGCATCTTCCCATGACTCAGGATAACAGTGATCATCGCGCTGGGTGCGTCTATTCATGAGCTAACTGCCGATTGTTCTCCTGCCACCTTCAGGAATTTCGGAATTTGAATAGACGTCTGCCTCTGGGGCTGCTTGTGGTCAGAGACTCCTTTGGATTTTGCAATCTTTATAAAATACATTCTTTTATAGCATGAATTATTTCTAACATATATTACAGCAGGCAGATGGTTCCAAGCATGGGTGTGAGGGATGTGTGTGCAGTTTGTGTCCTTGAGTCCCTGTGTGTTGGAGTTTGATGTGTTCACTCTGGTGGTAAATTCTTGGGTATCATGATTATGAGCCTGGATTTACCCAGGCTTTTAAGTGAAGAAAACTTGGAGACATTTTTCTGTGCAGTTCCTAGAAAACAGGTATATTTTCCATGGAGGTTCTGTCATATTTTGATTTGTCTCGGAGGAACTTGTGGGTATATTTGCTGCTGGAGAAGTTGCTGAATATGAATAATTTTGAGTAACTAGAAGAAAATACTACCTTGTGAAAAAAGATGCTCACTTTTAAAATTTCAGAGGTTTATTATAAAATACAACAAGACTGAATAAAGAAAAAAAAATGCACCAGTGAAAGCATGGAATCAAACTGCCATGTGCTTGTTTACAAAGTGGCTGCTCCGCCTTTTATACCCCTGTGGTTCCATCACTAACCCTGGCCCTTCCCAAAGTCTGTCTGTCAACTCTTTTTTACCATCCATTGGTGGAGGCTACTTTCTTGGAGGTGAGGTGGTGTCACAGCCACGCCTGCCAGCAACAAGCTTTTCCCATCCCGTGCAAGGGGCACAGTGTACTCATCCTCCCTTTGAAGCAAAGTAGAAATTTTCCAGGGTAGAAATCCATTTTGATTTAGGTGAAATGTACATTTTTGAGTTGAGTCTGTGGTTAGAAAACATAGCTATTTAGCCTGGCTGCAAAACCTAGGCTCAGAGAAACTGCTTCAATGAAGGCCAGAGATAAGGCAGTCAAGTTCTTGTATGAAAAGTTAGTATAAGAAGAGATTAGGTGGGAAAAAGACGAACAAAAGTTTGAAGCTTTAAAGCAAAAATTAGTCAGTGCACTGGCACTGAGTCTCCCTGCCTTAGAGAAACCCTTCTATCTGTTTGTGGATATAGAAGAAGGGGTAGCACATGGAGAGTTAGCCCAGGACTGGGGAGGATCCAGGAAACCAGTGGCCTATTTATAAAAATTACTAGACCCTGTCAGCCAGGGGTGCCCAACCTGCATTCAGGCGGTGGCAGTGACTGCCCTACTCATAGCAGAAAGCAAAAAATTAACGTTTGAGGGAAAATTGAAGATATATATCCCAAACTCAGGAAGGAGTATCCTGAGCCAAAAGGCTGAGAAGTGGCTCACTGATTCCCAAGTGCTAAAGTATGAAGCCATCTTAATAGATAATGGTTTAGAGCTAATGCTGAGTAACCAACTCAACCCTGCCCAGTTCTTGTATGGAGAGCCAGGTGAGGGACTAAGACATAATTGCCTAGAGGTTATGAACTATCAAACTAAAGTAAGATAGGACCTAACAGATCAACCACTCCAAGAAGGGAAACGATTGTACATCCATGGATCTTCACGGGTAATAAAGGGGCACAGGGTATGAGGGTACACTATAGTGCATGAAGGGTTAGTGGCCATAGAAAAGGGAAAGTTACCTTCCAGCTGGTCAGCCCAAGCATGTGAGTTGTATGCCCTAAAGTGAGCTCTGGAAATATTAGCACAGAAAAGGGCAACAAAATATACAGAATGAAAATAGACTTTTGGAATAGTGCATACCTTTGGAAAAATTTGGGAAGAGAGGAGGCTATTAAATTCAAAGGGAAAGGGACTGATTCATGAAAAATTTGCCTTAGAAGTGTTAGAAACCTTACAATTACCAGAGGAAGTAGTACTGGTGTGTGTTAAAGGACATCAAAAAGAGGAGACTCAGGAGGTGCAAGGGAACAATTTAGCCAGTGTAGAAGCTAAAAATGCAACTGAATCAGAGACAGAAAAACTAACAGTAGTATTAACTCCCATGGGAGCAATGCAAAATGTCCCCATATTCAGTGGGACAGAAGAGGAAGAACTCCTTAAAAGACAAGCCAAGAAAGATAACAAAGGGAAGTGGAGATTAGCAGATGGGAGGCAAATGTTAAATAAATCCCTGGACAAGAAAATGCTAGAAGGCATACATGGAACAACACATTGGGGTACACAAGTGCTAAGTGATCAATTTCTAAGGGATTTGGGATGCAAAGGAATTTTCAGAATAGCTAAGCCAGCAACTGAATGGTGTGTGATATGTCAACAAGTGAATAAGAAAATCATGAGGAAAACACCCAGAGGAGGGCGACAACTAGCCTTAAGGCCCTTCCAAAACATCCAAGTAGACTTTACTGAGCTTCCCCAGGTACAATGGTGGAAGTTTTTGCCAGTGATAGTAGATCACGTGACTCATTGGGTAGAGGTGGTACCCACTGTGAAAGCCAATGCCAATGTTGTGAGTAAAACACTTCTAGAATCAATCATTCCCTGATATGGGATGGCAAACAGGATTGATTCAGATGGGGAACTCATTTCACATACAAAATATTGCAGAAATTGGTCAGGCCCTGGGAGTAAAATAGGAATTACACACTCCATGGCATCCATAGAATTCCAGTCAGAGAATGAATCACACTCTTAAAAGAGCTCTAGTTAAAGTAATGACTGAAACCCAAATGTCATGGATAAAATGTCTCTCTTTGGCCTTATTAAGAATTAGAACCCAACCCCAGTCAGATCTGGGGGTGTCACCCCATGAAATGATGTTTGGGTTACCCTTCCTGACCTCACCCCAGAAGGCTGCCACCTATGAGGAGGGGGAAGCCAATGCCAAGAAATAAGTGATGTCTGTAGCACAAACCTTAGAAGGGCTAAGACATAAAGGGGCAATTCCTCAAACTACCACCCTGGATTTCAGAATCCATAATATTAATCCCAGGAATTGGGTGATTAAGTCATGGAGAGATCAGCCTCTAACTCCTCAGTGGGAAGGTCCCTTTCAGGTACTGCTCACCACCGAATCGGCTGTGCGAACTGCAGAGCGGGGATGGACTCATGGCAACAGAGTCAAAGGCCCAGTAGAAGAACCCAAAGAATGGACTATAACATCCAGGCTGGGTGAAACAAGATTGACTCTCAAGCAGAGACTGAAAGACAACCAGAAAAACACCAAGATGCCCAAAAAGTAGAGTCAAGCTTCCACCAACCAGCTTGAGAACTGTCTTCCTGTTTTAATGGGTGAGAATTACCAGCATCTGTTGAGGAGAAGTACACAAGGGACTGTAAAAGGTAATGGGACAGCTTCTTTAAGAAAATAAGACAAAGGAAGGAGGGCAAGACCAGGTTGGCCCCTTTGTTTGCTACCAAGAAGGCTCCATAGCCCTGCTGTGGGTAGCAACCCCATAGGCATGGTAAGGTAGGGACAAAAGGCCAGACCAGACCTCTGTCATTCCTCAGTTGTCTTTTAATTCAACAGGGACTGGAGGGCAGGACCGAGTTGGCCTCTGTACTCACCCCCCCCCTAAGATACACACTATGGGTAGCAGCCACATAGGCACAGTAGATGGGAGTCAAAGCCATACTGGACCTCTGGGATGCCCTTTTGTCCATTCCAAATAAGTGTGTCTAAGGAAAACCTGAGATTTTTTCTCCTGTTCCCACTGTCCTTGCCCACATCAACAGATGCTGGTATGACTCATTCAAGAGAGAGAGAAATTTTTTACTTAATTTTTTGAGCAAAATGACTTATAGAAAAAGAAAAGGGGGGGTGTTATAGATGAGTAATCCTATGGTTGACTCTCACAATTAAGGGGTGAATATTAAATATATGTTAAGAGAAGTTTTGTAGATGTATAGTTATCCTTCCCTCCCCCCTTGCATTGTTATCACAGGATGGCCTCAGTAGTTGGGGGCATTTGGGAGGGTTGGCTTGTTACTATGGCAGCACCTGACCTCCAATCAAGGTGTAAGACAGTGATCTCCGCCACTGGACAGTGAAGAAGGAGTCAATTGACAAGAGTCTGGGAGGGGCTAGAGGTGTAAAAGACAGAACATCCATTTTGTAGATGAGCACATGATGAATGAATCCTTTGCTCCCAGCGCTGTGTTCTTTTCTTCATTCAGTCTTCTGTTGTATTTTGATAAGGTCTTAATATTTAAATTTTTGAAAGTGAAAATTGTTTCTCACATGGGGTTGGGGAATGTGAGGCAAGGTTGTCCACACTGGGTCAGCTCCAAGGTACAACTTCCCTGACCTGGCCAGACCTCCTTAGGAGAGACCCTGGATCAATATCAATCACAGAATGCTGCAATCAGCTCTCCTCTAAAGAGAACAGTAATAAAATACACTCTTTTAAATAGGATTACATATTTCTTAGAAGCTCTTTGAAATATTTCTCCATAACTGTAAAAGGAAACCTTCCTGATAAACAGCTCCAGACCAGAGGGAAATCGAGGCAGAGCCATGGCTTGGTCAGGACTTGCCTGATCCTAATGAGTCCCATGGTGCATTTGGAGCTGAACCCATGAACCTCAGGGCCTGAGAGGAGATTGCACAAACCTTTCCAGGAGTCAAAGTCAGAGGAAAACCCCAAAGTGTCTCAAAGCATGAATGGGTCTCACTGAGGTCCATCCCCAACACAGGCTCCTCATGGACTCCTTGGAGGAGAGAAATTGGAGGCCAGGATGGCAAAAAAAACCTCTCAGAGATTCAGAGTGGAAAGGAAAATCCAAAGTACCTTAAAAACCTTGAGTATCTCAAAGCATTAATGAGCCCCACTGAGTGTCAGTACAAAGCTCTCAAGGGACTCATTAAAGCAGATAATTGGGGCCATGATTGCACAAACCTCTCACAGAGTCTGTATCAAAAAAGGGAAACACCAAGTACCTTAAAATAACTGAGTACCTTGAAGCATTAATGAGCCCCACTGAGTGTTGTTACTGACAAAGCCTCTCCAGGGACTAATTAAAGCAGATAATTGGAGGCCATGATTGCACAAACCTCTCAGAGACTCCAAGGCAAAAGCCAAACCCAAAGTCCTTTGAAAAACCTGCAGTCCCTGCAGGGAGCATGAAGGAGCCCCCAGGGCCATTGCTGAGCAAGGCTCCCCAGGGACTCCTTCCAGCAGATCCTTGAGGCCACTGGGATGTGGGCTGGGGGGATGCTGAGGGCAGGACAAGGGGCTGACAGTGCCCAGCCTGGCTGGGGCTGTGCCAGGAGGCCCCCAGGGCCTCAGGACAAGGTGTCTCCTCCCAGCCCTTGGTGGCACAGACCCTGCTGTGCCCCAGGGCACCAAGACTTGGCTTCTCTTTGTCCCCACCTGTCATCACTGCCTGCAGTTCTCTGCTCTGCCTGGGGCCTGGGGACACTTTCTCAGTCGTGTCCCTCAGTGGGACCCATTAAAAGTCCAAGAAACTTTGGAGTTGGATTCTGACTTGGAGTTCTGGAGAGGTTTCTTCAGCTCCCTCTCAGGGACTGATGTTCAGGGCCTGAGCACAAAGCCCCAGAGGCTCATTAAAGTCCTTGTGCTGTGTCTGTGCTGCTGAGCTGGGCTGGGCTCCTGGCACAGAGGCAGCTCCTGGTAACCAAGAAGAGCTTCAAAAGCACATTTCTCTTGATGAGCAGCTCTTCTGCCAGCCCAGCAGGGCTGGGGCACTGCCTGCAGCCAGCCCGGGCACAGCACAGAGGCACAGAGAGCTTCAATCAGTCAGGGCTGGGAAGGTGCTGAGAAGTGCCTGGGGCAGAATCACTGCCAGCCCTTGGCACAGGAACCTCTGGCTGCAGGACAATGCAGCTGCAGCTCCTGGAGCCATCTCCTAAAGCTGGAACATCCCAATGCCTACAGAGCCTGTGAGTACATTCTGTGATTGTCTCTTGTGCAGAGCAGCCAGGGGTGCCCAGGGCTGTCCTGCAGAGCAGGGGTCCTGCAGCCCAGGGCGCTGTGCTGGGGCAGGGACTGGCTGCCTGCCAGGGACAGCTCTCAGCCAGCCCTGGCAGCTGCTCCCAGCACTGGGGACAAGATCTGGGTGGGAGGAGACAGCTGGTCAGGCTTGGAAGTGTTCTCTCTGTGTGGGGAGGATGCTGCATTGTTCAGGACTGCTCCCAGCATGGCATTTAACTGCAGAACATTTCCAAGTAGATTATACAGGGAGCACAGCAAGCCAGGGCTGCATAAAAGGGAAAATCCTGCTTTTTAAATCTACTGCTCTGGGTTGCCTGGATGGGAAATTGCAAGAGAGCCCTCAGATATTCATCTCTCAGTTCAGTTCCCTCTGGTGAAAAAAAAAAAAAATTTTTCTCTCAGATCTGAATAAACCAGGCAGTGACAGAAATCAGGGTGTGACACAGGGGCCTTAGGCAGGCAGCATCAAGTGTCACTTTTCAACAGCCTCCTCAGGGTTGCTCTGACATTGCCATCAGAGCCTGCAGAGCCAGAGCTGCCCCTGGGCAGTGCCTGAGCTGGGAGGGTCTGCAGGGCAGAGCTGAGCCCCCAGGGCTGGGCTGGGCTCTGGCAGCACTGGCAGGGCCCAGCCCTGGGCACAGGGAAGCAGCTGCTGGCAGGGACAGCTCCAGGCAGCAGAGCCCTGGGCAGGCAGTGGGGGAAAGTGCCCCCAGGCTGTGCTGGGATATTTAAAACCTCCTCTCCAAACCCAACTATTCCATGATTACTTTTTTACAGATCCCCATTTCCCAAGGCACATGCCCAGCCCCAGAATGTCCAACAGCAGCTCCATCAGGCACTTCCTCCTGCTGGCATTGGCAGACACGCGGCAGCTGCAGCTCCTGCACTTCTGCCTCTTGCTGGGCATCTCCCTGGCTGCCCTCCTGGGCAACGGCCTCATCATCAGCGCCGTAGCCTGCAGCCACCACCTGCACACGCCCATGTTCTTCTTCCTGCTCAACCTGGCCCTCAGCTGACCTGGGCTCCATCTGCACCACTGTCCCCAAAGCCATGCACAATTCCCTCTGGGACACCAGGAACATCTCCTACACAGGATGTGCTGCTCAGCTTTTTTTTTTTTTTTCTTTCATCTCAGCAGAGTTTTTCCTCCTGACCATCATGTGCTATGATCGCTACGTGTCCATCTGCAAACCACTGCACTATGGGACCCTCCTGGGCAGCAGAGCTTGTGCCCACATGGCAGCAGCTGCCTGGGCCAGTGCTTTTCTCAATGCTCTCATGCACACAGCCAATACATTTTCCCTGCCCCTGTGCCATGGCAATGCCCTGGGACAGTTCTTCTGCGAAATCCCACAGATCCTCAAGCTCTCTTGCTCCAATTTATACCTCAGGGAACTTGGGCTTCTTGCATTTTCCTTCTGTTTGGGCTTTGGTTGTTTTGTGTTCATTGTTTTCTCCTATGTGCAGATCTTCAGGGCTGTGCTGAGGATCCCCTCTGAGCAGGGACGGCACAAAGCCTTTTCCACCTGCCTCCCTCACCTGGCTGTGGTCTCTCTGTTCATCAGCACTGCCACATTTTCTGACCTGAAGCCCCCCTCCATGTCCTCCCCATCCCTGGATCTGGCCCTGTCAGTTCTGTACTCGGTGGTGCCTCCAGCCCTGAACCCCCTCATCTACAGCCTGAGGAACCAGGAGCTCAAGGCTGCAGTGTGGAGACTGATGACTGGATGGTTTCAGAAACATTAAACTGCTGGCCAATTTCTGCAAATCACTTGTAATAAAAATCATCTTTGATACTTCTTGTTGGTTTTCATTTTGGAGTTTTTTTTTTCTTTGTTTTACTTTTTTTTTCATATTGTCCACAAAGAAATGTCATTGTTTGTGCCATTTCTCATTTTGTTTCTCTCTACCTTCCCTGTGGCCACAGACTGTGTCTGTGAGGGGCTGCCCTCTCAGTAGCTTTAAAAGAACCAAACGATGTCCCCACAAAGTTTTCTGCAGAGATGCCCTTTTGTTGCCTTCTCTGGAGCTGCAGCAGCAATGTCTGTGTGCAGAGCTGGGGGCAGATCAGTGCTGGCCCAGCAGCTGTGCCCAGCAGCAGCAGCAGCACTTGGTGTTGCCAGTGCTGCTGCCGTGGCCCTGCCCCACTGCCCTGGTGGCCCTGGTGTTGCTGTGGGGGGCCTGAGTGCTCTCGGGGCCGGGCACAGCCCTGGGGGTGGCAGTGCCGGGGCTGCAGCAGGGACAGGCCATGGGCACTGCTGGGGCAGCGCTGACGCCTCAGGCCAGGCCCTGGGGGCTCCAGGCTCCTTGCCCAGGCTCTCTCAAGAACACGGCCAGGCCAATGCTCAGCACAGAAAACCCCGTGAGCAGCCCCAGGCTGGCCGTGGGCAGGCTGGGGGCAAACAGCATGGCTGGGGCTCTGCAAGGGCCCTGGGGAGATGGGAAGGAGCAGCAGAGCAGGGGCTGATCCATCCCCAGTGCGATGGACAGCCCAGGGCAGCATGCCAGAGCGTCCTCATGGAGCTGCCAACAACATCCCCCCTCTGCAGCCCTGGCCTCTCCCCCAGCTCACACAGGTGCCCCATCCTTGCAGGCACAGACACGGCAGCACTGGCTCAGCAGCCCCTGTTTGCATTGCACACAGCAGGCGGGAGCACCCCCATGCTGTTGCTGTGGGGACATGAACCTGAGGGAGCACAAATGCCATCAGCCCCTGGGGCCAGCAAGGGCTGGGGGACACCAGGGAAACCACTCAGCTTTGTCCTGGCCTCTGCACTCAGCCAGAAAGTTTGTTCCCATCAGCTGGGAGTTTCCTGTCCCACTGCAGACACTGTTGCTCAGAGCCAGGGCTGCCTGGCAGCCACCCCCAAACTGCCCTCAGCATTTCCTTGGCTTCACCTTTGCTTTCTTTACTCTTCCCTGATACAAATTTCTTCCTCTTGCCCAGCCCTGTTCCCTCCCCTGCAAACAGCCCATCCCTGTTTGCCCTTTCCTCTCTGGCCCCACTCCCCATTGCAGTTCCTGACTTGGCACCATGGGAACGTCCCTTGGGGAGCAGGATCATCCTACAAGTGCTGCAGGAATTGTCTGCAGGCTCCTGCAGTGCCTGGTGCTGCTCCTTGCCAGAGGCACCCCAGGCCAGGGGGGGCACATCTGGGCTGCTGTGTCTGGCTCTGGGGCTCCCTGTTCTGGGCAATGAGGAGGGGCTGCAGAGGCTCTGCAGGACTGACAGGATGGGCTTTGGGGCTGGCAGGAGAAGCTGAGGGACCTGGGCTGCTGGAGCTGCTGAAGAGGAGGCCCAGGGCTCATCCTGCAACTGCTCCAAGGGTGGTTTCAGAGAATCCCAGAATCAGCAAGGTTGGAAAAAGACCTTGGAGATCATCAAGTCCAACCTGTGCCCTGACACTGCCTTGTCTCCCCTGGGCCTCCTCTTCTCCAGGATAAACAACCCCAGCTCCCTCAGCCACTCCTCACAGGACTTGTGTTCCAGACCCCTCCCCAGCCTTGTTGCCCTTCTCTGGACACACTCCAGCCCCTCCATGTCCTTCCTAAATTGGGGGCCCAGAACTGGACACAGCACTCAAGGTGCTGCCCAACCAGTGCCCAGCACAGGGGAAGAATCACTGCCCTGCTCCTGCTGGCCACACCATTCCTGATCCAGGCCAGGAGCCATTGGCCTTCTTGCCCACCTGGGCACACTGCTGCCTCATGTCCAGCCTGCTGTCCATCAGTCCCTGCAGGTCCCTTTCTGCCTGGCTGCTCTCCAGCCACTCTGTCCCCAGCCTGTAGTGCTGCAGGGGTTGTTGTGGCCAAAGTGCAGGACCCAGCACTTGGACTTGTTAAACCTCACCTTGTTGGATTTGGGCCCTGGATCCAGCCTGTCCAGGGCCCTGTGCAGAGCCCTCCTACCCTCCAGCAGATCAACACTTCCATCCAACTTAGGTTTAACCACAATTCCATGAGGCCCCAGAGTGTCCCAATGGTCTCCATGATTCCATGAGGCCTCCCAGTGTCACAATGTCCTTTTGGTTCCATGGGACCCCTTGGTGTCACAAAGTTCCTTGGATCCTTGGGCCCAGTGTGTCACAATGGCCCTTGGTCCCCCAGGCCCCCTGCAGTGTCACAATGGATCCTTGGTTCCATGAGGTCTGGCAGTGCAGCAATGCTCTCCTTGGTTCCATGGTGTCACAATGGCCTCTTGGTCCCACACACACACACACACAGACACACACACATGCAGCAGTTCAGCAGTGAAGACATGGGAGGGTCCAGGCATGGAGTTCTAACGAGGGTTTTTAAGGTCTAATGCTCCAGGGGTCTAGGGGTTAAAGACAAAGACAAAGGAGGTTTTAGGGTATAAATACAGGAAAAGAGGGGGTGGAGGAGAGCATCAGGAATCTAAGGGTTTAGGGGGTGTATACAGAAAGGGGCTTGAGGGTTTAGGGGTGGTATGCAGGAAAGGGACTGATAGGGAATGCCAGGGTGGATAGGCAAGGGACATCAACCTAATGGAAGATAGGGAAGGGAGAACTCTCTAGAACATGAACATATGAGGGTAAAAGGGGTAGGAAAGGCCAATGGGCCAATGGGGAGGACAGAACTGGGACAAATTGCCAGAGTGCTGTAGAGCACCATGGGGAAGTTTCTTTCCTCACCCTGTGCTGTGAGGAATGCCCAGACCCTAAGGTGCATCTCTCCAGGGCATTGCTTTTCCCCTCTCCCAGTAGGCTCACAGGCCTTCACAACTCCTCAACTCTTCCTTTTGTTTAATTAAAAGGCACCTCTTATGGATTTCTGTATGTACTTTATAAAACAAGGGAACATAACTAACATAATAATTAAAACTCATAAGAGTACTAAAGTAATAACTCAAAAAGGAAATAGTACATAAGATTAGGATACAACTGAAATAATTGAACGAGTATGAACTAATTATAAAATGTATTTTTTGTGGAATGCAAGTCCAGTAGGAAGTTGTATTGTTCAGGCAGTGTAGAGCTGTTTTCTTTTTCAGGCTTTAGATGTATTTGATGAATTGGGTCAATTTTTTACTCCGATTTTCTGTGTTTTAAAGGGAAGGAGATAGATCAAAAGACAATAAGAGGCAAAGAAAAAGGAACACAAATCACCTCCCACTATGTATCACAAGGAATGTGGGTCACCAGGGCTCTGACAAATGTGGGTCCTCTGATGGGGATGGAGAGGGAGCAGTGCATGAAGCTCTTCCTGCAGTCTGGGCTCTCGCAGGGCTTCCCTTACTGGTGCCTCCGTTGGTGTCTGGTCAAGTCAGAGCTCTGGGTGAAGCTCTTCCCACACTGGGGACACTCGTAGGGCCTCTCTCCAGTGTGGATGCGCCGGTGGGTGACGAGGGTGGAGTTGTGCTTGAAGCCCTTCCCGCAGTCAGGGCAGCGTAAGGGCCTCTCATCCGTGTGAATCCGCTGGTGCTGGAGGAGATGGGAGCTGGTCTGAAACCTCTTCCCACACTCGGGACACTCATAGGGCCTCTCCCCGGTGTGGATGCGTTGATGCCTGATGAGTTCTGAGCTGCAGCTGAGGCCCTTCCCACACTCCCCACACTCGTAGGGCCATTCCCCAGTGTGGATCATCTGGTGGCTGATCAGGGTGCTGCTGTGCCTGAAGCTCTTTCCACACTCCAAGCACTTGTGGGGCTTCTCCCCATCATGAAGCTGCTCATGGACCACCAGCTCCAAGCTCTGGCTGAAGCTCTGTCCACCTTCCTGGCACAGGGTGGGTCTTTGCTCCTCAGAGCACCCTGGCCTGGGTTTGCAGCCCCTCCTCCTGCAGGATCTCGGTGCCTTTTCTTCCCTGTTGGATTCCTTTGCCCTGGAGTCACTCAAAACAGCCTCTTCAACAAGGTTCTGCTGCAGGGATTTGTCCTCCCTGGTCTCCATCCTCAGCTTCTTGTCTGGGGGAGGAAGGACAAGGAGAGGATGGGATTTGCCTCCATGCCAGAGGGAAGGGGAAGGAGATCCCCCCAGTGCATCCCCGGCAGGATGGGGTTGGCAGCAGGGTTGTCCTGCAGCCAGGGGCCGTGCTGGGCTGGGAGATGGAGCAGGAGAGAGGGGGAAAGGCTCACTGACTTCCTCCTCACCTGCCTGGGTGTCCTGGGGCATCTTCCTCTTCCTCGCAGCCTCCTCTTCCATCTGGCAAAAGTTTGGGGATGGGAAATCCTGTTTTGGGAGGAAAACAAAGGATGAGCACATTGAGTTTTGTACTGGATTGAAGGCAAACCTGGGGAGGGTCTAAACCAGAATTGCATTTTGATAGGAAAACTTAGATGAAGACAATGATACAGAAACACTGCCTTAAACTCACTGAGGCAGGATATAACCTGACACCCTGTTTGCCAGGGTGGTGGCAGCAGTCCCATTAAATGGTGACTGCAGTCCTGCTTGAGTGATGAACGTGATTCTGTCGAAGCAGTGATCCTGTAGAAGGGTCTGGTCTTCCTCTGATGGTCCCGTGGTGGTTCTGGAGCTCTTGTCATCTGGGAATCCAGTAGGCAAGCTGCTCCTGGTGTTGCAAACCCCAGATTATATCCAGGTAGGAGTGCTTGGATCCTCCCCCTGGGTGGAGCATCCCACAATGGGATGATGGAATTTTATCAGTCCTGCAGTGACACTCAATGGCCCATTCACAGAAGATATCTCCCCTGGAGGGTGTTATCAGGGTCTGAGTCATGGAAGAGATAAAGAACACTGCCCTGCCTGTTTATAGCAGTTTATGCAGATGGGGATTGAAAACATGCATTGCAACCTGAAACAGTGGGGTAATCCCTGCTCAGGGGGTGAACACCACCCCCCTTACCCAAACTGGCTCAGGTGTAAAACCCCCACCCTGGAAAGGCCACACACACAGGGGACAATGTCACACTTGCCCTGCTCCAGGGGAGGTCTCTGTGCCTGTCACTCCCTTGCTCTGCCCACATTTCTCTTTCAGAGGCTGGGGGGCTTTGCCAAATATAAGAATAATTTTTCTCTTCGTCCCTGTCACCTTTGTGACAGCTACACAGAGCTTTATCTTCCTCTTTCATAATCTGATGATTCAAATGGCCTAAATTTCCACTTTTTTTTATTGGAACCTGCCAGCAGCTGAGCTGAGCTGTGCAGGACCAATGGAACTTGGAATTGCCACAAAATAGCTTCTACTGTCAGTTTATTAAAGTTTGGGATTTGTTTGCATTTCCATCACAAGTGACTTTTGGGAAGAGCAAATTCAAGGCCTTTATGTTGGAGGGTTAAGTTTGATTTCAGACCAGAAACAATTTTACTTTGTCCAGAGCC
>JALJVW010000198.1:72794-107418 GCA_024865655.1 Emberiza elegans
TGAAATGTGTGCTTGTGCTCAGCCAACTGCCCAAGCATGCAGTGCTGCAGGGAAAATGGCCAGAAGCCCTTGGCCTTTGGTGGTTCTGCTGAAGCCTTTGTGCTGCCACCAGAGCGGCTGGGCAGGGGCCGGAGCTGCGGGGATCCCTGCCAGAGCGGGGCCTGGAGATGGCCACAAGGCCTGTGCCAGGCAGGGAGTGCCATCCGTGTCCTCGTGCCCGTGTGCTGCTGGCTGCGTTGCTGAGGGCTCCCAGGTGCCTCTGGATGGGGCTGCTCTGGAGCTGCTGTGGGGCTGCGGCGCTGCTGCCGGGCAGCTTGGCTGGGCTGGGGCAGAGCCTGAGGTGCTGGGGCGCTGGGAAGCCCTGAGTAATTGGCTGTCAGAGGGCACAAGCAGCCCCCTGACAACCACCTTGTTCCTGCCACAGTTTGCTTGCAAGATGGATCCTGGGCACTCTGCAACTAACAGCATCAGTGTTGTTGGAAATCAAAATGCAGGAAAATTTCAGATCTTTGGGCCTGTAAACCAAGGCTTAGAATTAAACACAGGATTTTATCTGAGACCTTGGAAAGGGCTTCCAAAATTAGGTGCTAGAATCGAAAATGCGGATTTATAATATAAAGCACAGGCATATTAAGCTAAGTTGTGTAAAGTTTAGCATTTTAGAATTTTAGATGAAGAAAAAATAAAAGTAGTTTTAAATGTAAACACAAAGGTCAGAATGCAGTGCTTTAGGTTTTCTGTGTCATAAACTAATGATTGGCTAAGAAAGCTTCCTCTGTAGCATGAGCCCATAAGATTAAATATTGAAGGATTTGGTCAGAAACATACATATTATTGTTGGCAATGTTTTATTGGCCAAAAAATTCATAAAAGGTCTTGTAACTAGAAGTCTTGTGACTTTCTGAACCTTGTGGTGGAGATGTGAGCCAAACTCACCCTTCCTGTCTATGCAGAAGATACGAAAAAGCAATGGCATCACCTAAAAAGCTCGGAGGTCTGCTCTCTAGCTTGTTCCAAACTCCTTCAAATCCCCCGCAGTGTGATTTAGCTACAAATACATCATAAGGGACTCTTAATGCTGGCTGTTTGACTCCAAACCAGCTGCATTAGAAACTTTCCCATAACCCTGTGTAGTTAGGTGCCAGCAATGTCTCATTTGAAGAAACTTTCCCAATTGACTTGAATAGAGGTTTGTTTGAAGGGTATTTGAGGAGAAACCCTCCCAGCAGAGGTCTGGGCTTTGGCCTAGCTGTGTCCCCTGCTGATGGTGAAGTGTGCCATCAGCTGCAGGTGTTTCTGGGCTAAAAATATAATCGAGTCATGTAGACTTGCTCTTTTTGACCTATAAAAGCTGGATCCATTTTCAGGGCAAATTTGGAGACCTCATCTCTGGGTGGATAGATGACCTAGGATTTTCCCAATTGCTGGGAATGCTTCCCCAGGTCTCTGGTGCAAAACAGGGCTCGCCAGCCAGAGCAGACCTGCAAGATGATAAACAATTAGGGCAATTGGTGGTGCATCCTTCTAAATCGCTCTCCTTTCTCTCTTACAGTACTGACTTAGGTGCACTACCTTGCTTGTTGTTGCTTGTCACTAAAACCAAGCGCATATTTTTATTGAATGTATCATCTAACATTGTAGTTCCTTCATGTTCACAGTAAAATAAGAACATTTTTTCCAGTGGTGTGTCCTTTAAATCGCCTCAGTCGATTGGCAGAACAACAGGAGGCCCCTAAGGAGCCGGGGTGCTGGGAAGCCCGGAGGAATTGGCTGGCAGAGGGCACAAGCAGCCCCCTGGCAGCCGCCTTGTCCCTGGCACCCGGCTGTTCTGGCGCTTCCCCAGAGCATCTCCCAGGCCTGCGGCAGAAGCCCTCGAGGCTGGGCCTCAGCAGGAGGGTGGGGGCACCCCTGAGGTGCCCAGGCTGGGCTGGCTGGGGACAGGGAGGGCAAAAAGCTCCCCTGCTGGGGCATGGGATGAGGGGTGGGAAGTCAGAGAACTGAGAGTTTTTACCCCCAAATGTTCTGTCTTTGCCCTAACATTTATAGTCAGGTTTTGTCACAAAAAATAATGTGCCCTCTAGAAATTGCTCAGACTTTTCCTCAAAAAGTAATTTTGTCCCCTAGAGATCACCTCAAATCTTCCTGCTCAAACATCCACTACAGGTACTCGACAGACCACCTCTGATTTAATTATTCTCACAGTCCAGTGATTACCTTAACTTGAAAGCCCAAATGTTCATTCTGTGCCCTCCAGGCGGCACCAGGTAATTCCAGCATTCCTGTGCTATGAAGTTCTGTCCCAAAGCTACTGCAGCTTTACCCCTGGCCAAGTGAAACACTCCCGGTGCTGAGCCAACACTGGCCCATGCTCCTCGGTGTGTATGAGCGCAGGGCAGCCCCGGGGCAGCTCCCCAGGGGAAGGCCGCCTGGCGCCCGGCTTCCCGGGGCGGCCCCAGCGGGTTCAGTTCCCGCCCGCGGCTGAGGGAGCCCGGGCGGGCCGCCCGCGCCTGGGCCCTCCCTGCGGCGGGGAGCGGGCGGCGGCGGCGCAGGCGGGACCGCCCGGCCCTGCCCGTGTCCCTCAGGCGAGCCCACGTCTCCTCAGCGGCCCTGCGCGGCGGCGGGGTGCCTGGGACGCCCCGTTCCTCAGTGACACCGGCCCTGAGGGGCGACACCCGCCTCCCCTCAGGGACTCTCACTGGCCTCAGCCCAAAAGACACCCACCTTTCCCTCAGTGACCTGAGGTCCTATCAGCAAATCAAGAGGCACCAGCCATGCTGTAGGTGACTCAGAGCGAGTGCAGTGGGTCATGGCTGCCAGGGGCCAGAAGCAGGCAGAAAGCCATCAGGGATGGGGAAAAGGCTCTGCTCTGCTTCCAGTGTGGGCTGAGGGCCAGGAGAGCTCCATTTCCCCTTGAGATGTTGGAGACAGGGCCTTTCACCCTCCTTATAGGGTTGACCCTGGCTGCAGGCAGCCAAAGGAGCACGGTGACAAAAGGCCAGAGGACAGAAAAGCAAAGAGCCAGCCCTGCACAGCACACAAGGAGGTGGCCCAGTGCAAAGCCAGCGTGGCACCCTGAAGGTGCCCGCTGCACTCTCATGTGTCCCTGGCCTGGGAAGGACAGGAATGCCCCTTGTCCAAGAGGGCCTTTCTGTGGCCCCTGTGGGCTCAAAGCTGCTGCTCTTCTGGCTCAATGGGGCCTAAAGCCACAGAGCTCGGCCTCCCCCACAGCAACAGGAACAAGACTTGGCAAGCAGGCAGTGGAGCCTAAGGCTGAGGGGCAGGGGGCTCCAGTCTGGAGCACAGGGAGGGCACACACCCAGCACCACAACTCCAGGCCTCACAGCCCTGAAAGGCCAGGGCCAGGGTTCCACGCCTCATTCCAGGGGCTCCCTCCAGCCTGGAAGCGCCAGAGCAGCCGGCTGTCAGGATCAAGGCGGCTGCCTGGGGGGCTGCTTATGGCCTCTGCCAGCCAATTGCTCAGGGCTTCCCAGTGCCTCAGCCCCTCAGGGTCTCACCCATCCCGGCCAAGCTGCCCGGCAGCAGCGCCGCAGCCCCACAGCAGCTCCAGAGCAGCCCCAGCCAGAGGCACCTGGGAGCCCTCAGCAATGCAGCCAGCAGCACACGGGCAGGAGGACACGGATGGCGCTTCCTGCCTGGCACAGGGCTTGTGGCCATCTCCAGGCACCGCTCTGGCAGGGATCCCCGCAGCTCTGGCCCCTGCCCAGCCGCTCTGTGGGCAGCACAAAGGCTTCAGCAGAACCACCAAAGGCCAGGGGCCTTCTGGCCATTTTCCCTGCAACACTGCACGCCTGGGCAGCTGGCTGAGCACAAGCACCCTTTTCCCCCCTCTTCCCCTATGCCCTGCCAGATCCTGGGCAGGAAAAGAAAGATCCTGGGAGTTTGTCTATTGTAAGACATTCTATATTTACATAGTAAAAAAAAATGAAAAGAAGAAAAGAAAAATCTTGAACAGAAGGAAAAACCCCCCTGCTGGCTCTGGTGGTCCCAGCAGACAGAGCCTCTCAAGATCAGATCTCCTCCAGAGCTCCAGCAGAACAGCAAGGCCAAGCCCTGAGAGAGACGAGGCCCTGTCTTCCATGCCCTGCGGAATTGATCTTCCAGTTTCTCCCAGATGGAATATGGGAACTCTAGCTTGTGCCCTGAGAATATCTAAAGTTTGAAGAGCCAGCTTTCTGACAGAAGGGCTGATGTCATTTGCCATTTCTTCCAGGGCTGAAAGAGAGAAGAACAGAACCACGGTCAGATCCCAGATCTGCGGGGAGCCGAGGGAGAGCCCCCTGCCAGGACCATCCCAGCTGGCTCTTGCCATGGCCAGGAGGAGCAGGGGACAAGGGGATCAGCATGAAGCTGCTGGCCATGAATGGCCCACGTGGCCCTGAAATCTCAGTGTGCTCTGCCCAGGGGGCAGGGAGCAGAGCCCTCCGCAGCCGGGGCAGGGCTTGCAGCCCCCCCCCAGCAGCCCCCGCTGTCAGCCCGCTGCCCTCACTCACCAGTGCAGATCAGCTGCAGCTCTTGCTGCTGCCCCTCAGGTGCCGCCCGGCCATGCCTGTGAACACAGAGCCTGTCACGGCCCCAGCGGCACAGCTCCCTGCCAGCGGCGCTGCCGGCGCTGTGGCCACACGGGCTGCTGGCCCGGCAGGGCTCAGCCCGGCCCTTGCCGCACGCTGCCGCCCCAGGGCACGGCTGCCGGAGGGCGGCAGCAGCAATGCCCAGGCCGGGCGGGGCTCCACGGCGCCGGGCCCGGCTGGCGCTGCCGGGGCAGCAGGCGGGGCTGGGGCCGAGCTGCGGCGGGCCGGGGAGGGAGCTGGGGCTCGTGGCTCACCCATGAACCTGACGGCCGCCTCTCGCAGGGGCTCCTGTGGGCTCCGCAGGTAGCGCAGGGCCCGGCGCAGGTGCTCGGCCGCTCGGCTCCTGTCCTCTGCCAGCTGCAGAGAGCGGCAGGAGGGAAGGGTTGGCGCGGGCTCAGCCCCTGGGCCGGGCGCTGCCTGCGCCAGCCCCGGCCGCCCCCCTGGCCGCACAGCCCTGAGGCGCGGCCAGCAGCCGCTGGCCAAGGGCTCCCGAGGGCAGGGGGCAGAGGGCCGGCTGCTGCCCGGGGAGCCGCGGTGCCGGCCCGCAGCCCCGCCGGGCCGGGGCTCCATGGGCACCCGGCTCGGGCCCACGGGAGCCTGGAGAAGAGCCCGGGCGGCCTCTGGCTGCAGCAGCGGGCAGGGGCACAGCTGCCAGCCCCGCACACTGAGCACCGCCCTCAGGGGCCTTCTCCAGGCTGAGGCTGGGGATTCTCGGCTGTCCTTACCAGGCTGCCTGGGAACATCCAAAGCTTCTTCTTCTTCACCAGTTTGTTAAGGTCCCTCCTCTTCAGGAAATTGGCCACACAAAGCAGGGTTTCCACAGAAGCCTGGAGAGCAGCAGAGACGTGGAGATGTCCCCACAGCCAGGGCACAGGACCTGCATCCCTGTGCCAAGGCCTGGAGGAGGCTGCAGCCCGGGAGGTGCCAGGCAGGAGGCAGCCCAGTCCCCTCCCAGGGGACAGCAGCAGCCCACAAGTCCTCACCTCAGCAACAATCTGATTCTCATCATGGCAGTGGAAGTAGAGTGGGACCAGGCTCTGGCGCACTTGGGTCTTCAGGGCTTTTTTTTTTTTTTCCCAGTGGATAAGTCCAGCAATCTTGAAAAAGAGCACATGGAGCTCAGCTGCACCTGGATATCATCCTGTATGAAAGGAAGAAAAAAAGACCTCAGCAGGGGCTGCTTCAGTTCCCCCAGGGCACAGGCCTGCATCTCCACAGGGCACCAAGTGTCCAGGCAGAGGCCAGTGGCCGTGGCTGTGGGGCACAGAGCCTTACATGGTCAAAGAGTGGCAGGAGCGCCTCAGCCAGCTGCAGGGCGATGGGGGGTGGGTATTGGGGCATGTCATTGTCCAAGATTAAAAATCTGAGTACCAGAATGGTCATCCTGATCATGTCTCCATCATTTTCCTGCAGGAGCTCCACAAGTCTTTCAGAAAGGCTCCACATTTTTCAGCCTGTGTGGAACACAAGTTTGTGAAAGGCCACCCTGCTGCTGCAGGGGCCCAGAGGCCAAAGGCCTGTCCCTGAAGCACTGGGGGCAGCTGCTGAGGGGGGAGGCAGGAGAGCTGGGAGCAGCTGCCCCAGCGCCCAAAGCCCAGGCAAGGCCAAGCGACTGCGTTGCCCAGCCCCACGCTGCCTGCACGGCTTCAGCCACTGCCCCTCCTCACCATCAAGGGATTCTTGCCCAGCACCACGAGGGCCCTGAGTGCCAGGCACCGCCTGGCCCTGTGCTCGCTCTGCAGGTTCTGTGACAGGATCTCCAGAACACTGTCACTGCATTCCCTCAAGTCCAGGCACTCGAGGACCTGAAAGGCACAGGGCAGTGACAGGGAGCCTGGCTGGCAGGAGCCCGGAACCGCACAGGGCTGGGCCCAGGCAGCAGCACAGGGCACGGGCACCGTCCTGGCAGCTGTGCCTGTGAGAGGGCAGAGAGCTGGGAGGCAGCTCAGCCAGGCAGTGCTGGCCTTGAGGCTCACCTCCACAAGGAATGCCAGGGCAGGCAAATCCCAGTATGGCATCCTTCGTGCTGAGCAGCCGGAGCAGGTAAGAATGCAATCGGGAACAAAAGTGGATGGCTGAATGGCACATCTCCCTGGCAGGAGGAAAAAGGAAACAAGACCTGAGCCAGTGGGGCAAACCTCTCCCAGGATGACTCACAGAGTTCTCATCTTTCCCCAGCACCCTTCCAGCAAAGGGGACCTGGGGCCATTTGGGAGTTGGTTGCTCATGGGCACCCTCCTCTCCCAGCCTTTTCCAATGTGCTTGGCCGTCCCTCAGTGACAAGGCCCTCTGGCCCATGGCCACGAGGGACTGTGTGTGGCACCCTGGGCACAGAGCACAAATGTCAGAGGCAGTGGGGAGAAGGGGGTCTCACCTGGCCAGCAGAGCCACGGCAAAGTGGTGGGTGTCAAGAGAGAGCAGCGTGTCCCAGCCACACCTGCGTTCCATTGCCACCACCACATGCTCACACTGGAGAAGGCAGAGCAGGGACTTCAGGGTGCGCACTGCAAACCTGTGTGCACAGCAAAGCCCAGGTCACACTGGCAGCACTGGCTCCTTCGCAGGCCACGTGGCAGGGACAGGAGGAGTGGGATGGAGCACCTGTTGGGGCTGGTGGCAAGGCCGTGCTCTTCCTGGCATTCCTTCCAGAAGGCATCAACCTCCTCTGGCACATCCAGAGTGCTGAAGAACACTTGGAAGAGCAGATGCACAAATAGGCGGGGGAAATACACCTTCAATATACGTGGCAGACAGGGCACCTGGAGGATCTTCCACATCACCACGGTAGCCTGCAAAGGACAAAGGCCCCCGAGACAGCGCTCAGTGCTGAGGTGTCCGTGTGGCAGGGCCCGAGCGTGGCAGGGAGAGGCCCGGAGAGAGGCAGGGGGAGCACGGGGCCTGGTGGGCCTGAAGCTGCCTTGGGCCAGGTTTCAGGCCAGCGCCTGCGGCGGGCAGATGCAGTGGGGGAAGGAGGAAGGAGAGCTGCTGGAGGGGCAGCCTTGGGGCCAGCAAAGGCCAGTGGCAGAAACTCACAGCCAGGGCAAAGACACCCGTTTTGTCCCCATCGGAGGTGCACGTGCTGTGCTCTGGCCAGCTCTCCAGCACATCCAGGAGGATCAGCTGCACCGGCTTTGCAGTCCTGGCTGAGCCCATGATGGTCTTCCACATGGCCATGGCAGCTCTGTGGGGTCAGAGCTGTGTCTCAGGGGGGTCTCAGACACAGCACCGGGGGGAGCTGAGCTGGCTGCCAGTTCTGCCTCTGCCCACTGGCCCTGGCCAGCAGCAGCCAGGCAGCCCAGCCCTGTGGGGACAGAGCCCTGAGGGGCAGGGAGGGAGCATGGCAGCAGGCTTGGGGGCTGACGTGCCAGGGCTGGGAAAGGGAGCAGCCAGAGGGCCCTGGAAGTCTCTGTTGCTCAGACACCTGGGACAGGCTGCTCAGGGTGATGGGCTGGGGAGGCCTGAGCCCTCTGGGCAGGTGGGCCCCATACCTGTCACAGGACGGGGCCACACGCAGCAGCGTCAGGACTGCGTCATCTGGCTGTGCTTCTGTGAGATGCAGCAGGGCCTCGTCCAGCCTGTGCTCAGCACAGTCATTGGCCATGAGCCACTGGTGGATGAACCTCACCATGGCGGGCACCTGGAGAAGGGGGGGGAGACTTGGAAAGCTGCCAGAGGGAGCAATGTTCCCAGCTTCCCCCAGAGAAGTGCTTCCTTCCCCCTGCACTGCCACTAAAAAGGCTCACAGCAACCAGCATGCCTGGCCTGGGAGGCCCAGCATTTCCTGGGAGGATCAAACCCTGCCCACAGGCTGCTTACTTGGTTTGGATAGTAAAAATTCTTCCTCTTGAAGCATAAAAGACAGGAGGGCAGCACTGGTCTGGTTTTGAAGATGGGCGATGATGATCTGATCCCAGTGCCCCATTCTATGGTCTCTTCCTCCTGAATTTTTCCTTTATGAATTTGCAGATGAACTGTAATATAGGAGAGGGGCAGGAAGCCGGGGATGTTGCATGGATATGCTGACATATATATACACGGTGCTGGGCTATATAGGGACAGCATATATATATATCAAAATAATAAATGGGGGTCTAAACAGGTCAACATTTTGCGTCTCTTCCCTCATCGGAAGGCCCCGGCTGGATCCTGCTGCCTTGTGTGTGCTCCAGGGCTGCATCTGGCAAAGAGCGACAGCAGCCAGAGCTGAGGGGCTGCGGGAGAGGCCGGAGAACACAGCCCAGCCCTGCGCTGCCCAGATTGGGAGATCCCCGGGATGCCCCAGGGATGGAGTGCTGGCCTTGGTTTGGAAGATGGGCGAGTATTGTCTGATCCCAGTGCCATCCTGGCGATAGACTCTTCCTCCTGAATTCTCTTTATGAATTTGCAGATGGCATGTAGGGGAGGGGCAGGAAGCCGGGATGGCTGGCATGGCATGGCATGGCATGGTGCATGGCATGGCAGGGCATGGCATGGCATGGCATGGCATGGCATGGCATGGCATGGCATGGCATGGGGTGCTGGGGGCTGGCTGGCTGCAGGCACCAGCCTGCTGGCCCAGGGCTGCATCTCCCCCTCCCTGTGGTGCCTGGAACAGCACCACCTCTTGGATCTCCTGTGCTGGGGCAGCCCAGGGCCCCTTCCTCCTCCTCCACCCAGGCCATCTTGGGATGCCCCACTCTGGAGCAAGGCCACTGTCTCTGCTCCATGTCTCTTCCACTGGATTTGTGGCTATTTCAGGAGAGATGCCTTGGAAAAGCTCCAAGTCATGGGGTCAAGTCCTGCAGTTGTGCCTGAAGGCACCTCACCCTCCTGAAGTGGACAGGAAGGCTGCAGGACAGCAAGTCCTGCACTGGGGGTCTCAGGGGCTCTTCCTCCACAAGGACAGGAGATCCTGTCAAGGATTGTGGTCTGGCCTCGAGGGCACTGGCAGCAGGGATGGGAGATGTCTTGGAAAAGCTTCTGGGGCACCAAGTCCCCACACTCTGCCCTCAAGGGCACCTGCAGAAGAGAAGCCTCTCAGGCACCACGGGTCACCAAGTCCTGTGGTCTGGCCTCGAGATCAGCTGCAGGAATAACACCTCGGAAAAGCTCCGGGTGGGACAGGAACGAGTGTGCTGCTGGGGGGCTCCTCACGGCACCGCTCTGTCCTGTCCTGTCCTGTCACGTGCTCTGAGCACTGTGGCATGGTCTTGTCACCGCCAGCTCCTTTGTCACCACGTGTCACAAAGGGCCCTTGGACACCGGGTTCCGTTCCATGGCATGGTGACCGTGCTGCACCGTGTCACCAAGGGCCCTTGCACACACTGCTGCCTGCCCTGGGGCTGCCCCCAGCCCAGCCAAAGTGGCCCAGGCTGGAAGGAATGCCTGGCCCCAGGTGTCTAAGGCAGCCTGACAGGATCTTTAGGAAGGGCTCAGAGCATCAGCAAACGCTGCCCTGCTCTGCGGGCTCAGGGCAGCAGAAGGAGCCCCCAGGGCTGCCGAGGCAGCCGCACTGGGAAGGGCACGGGGCCTTCCAGGGAAGCTGGCACAGCCTGCTTGGGACACGTCCTGGCTGGTGGCCATCCTAAACCCGCGGGTGTGACATGCATAAGGAACGGGTGGGCCCGGGCACGAATGCTGCTTTGAGGCCTGGGGCCCGGGCAGCGCTGACATCAGCAGCTGTGGCAGAGTCCCCGCCCAAGCAGACCTGGCACCCCCCGAGCCCTGGCAGTGCTGGTGCCCATTTCATGCCCCACAGACCTGTGCCCCTAGGGGGCTTTTGTGCCACAGGGAGCCAAAACCCACGCGCATTGGGAGCTGTGCTCCTTCCTGCAGGGGCTGATGGCAGCAGCACCTGGAGCAACTGCTGGCAGCACTTTCTGTCAGAAGGCAGAAGCTGTTAGTCAGTCCTGAAAGGATTTTTTCATGGAAGGGATTGGCAGTAGCACCACAAGACCATCAGCTGCTGAGTTTCCCTGGACGATTCAGTTGTTCAGAGGCACTGTCATGTTTAATGTGATCCTCCGTCGTTTTCTTCTGGGAAAAACACGAGCCCAGTCTGTGATGTTCAACGCTCCAGTTGCTGCCCGCCTGTCTGTGTGTAGCTGATGCAAGGCAAATATTTCCTCCCGACCCAAAGAGCCTGAAAAGACACAGGGCTACATCTCTTTTTTTTTTTTTTTTTTTTTTTAATCTTTTCCAGAGCTGCTGATCATTCTCAAGGTTTTCTCCTTATCCCTAGGGCACCTTCTCCAGAAGTTCTGCTGTTCTATCCTTTTGCATTGAGTGAAAGCTACCTGCAGTGACCAGTCGATCAAAGCCCTGGGAAAACCTGAACTCCTTGGTGAAGGCGGCAAAACATTTCTCTCCCAGATCTGAAGCCATTAAGTGCCAAGGACTGTCCCCAGTGTCATACCCTGTCCCTTGGAAGTGTGCTGATGCCATTTAAGAGGGGTTTCCAATGAAAACTACTCTTAACAGTTTTGTAATTTCTGCATTAGCATTCAAATCCTTGACCAGAAGAATCCCATGTCAACATTATGGCTGCAAGCCATACCATTTCTGGGACTCTTAAATATCAAAGCTGTCATGTTTACTCTGGATTTCGGAGTCTCTGAACAGTCACACAAGGGTTTCTTTTTAAACAATACAGAAAAATTCCCTGGCCTTCAGCTATAAATTTTACATTGGCATATACTCCTGATGACTAATTTAGGCAAGAGCAGCAAACCCAAGAATGAGCCAAAGAGGCAATTCCTGTGTTCTAATGTGTTGCACAGCACTAACTGGGAATTCAAGAATGGATTTGTGTCACCGTTGAATAAGGAACGGATAAACAAGTGACACACTCCATGCATTGTAAGATGGCATAAATGCTTCCTTTATTACAATCTCCCGATACTTATAACCAACATTGTTCACCCAGAACCTGATTGGCTCTTAACCTGTCACCCATTGATTTATTAGGGACCACCCTTTGCTAATCCATCTTGTGAGAAAACAACTGTTCCAAACACCAGCTGCAAGATTGTTTTCATTCTTTCTCTCCGCCTTCTCAAAACTTGTTAGAACAATTTCTGGGAAAGTTTATCTGGCTTTTTCTCTGACCAGGCTTTCAGTATCCACAGGATTCAGGAGCCTCAGGGTGCACAGGAAGCCGCAAAGAGCTTGGGATGCTGAAATGGACCAATCTGCTGCCTGTGCCTGGGCTGCACAGGGCTGAGCTCCATCTGGATGGTCTAACAAAGGCTAAATGAACCTACAATGGCCCACTGGAGACTCCTATTCCAAATCCTGTGAGCTACACTATTCAGCTGTAACCAGCTGAATTTTTCATGTCAGCTTGAAATCCAGGAGAGGAAATGGTAAACATGGAAAAGTGTTCTTCGTGTTCTAGTGACAGCTGTGCCTGCACAGCACCTGTGCCCACAGCAGGGTGGTGGGAACTGGATGATCTTTGTGATACTGTGCAACGCAAAGTGTTCTGGCATTCTGTGATTCCCCAAGAGGAGAGGAAAACTGACCCATAGAAGTCCCAGGTTTTCTCCAGTGCCTCCTTTGTTCCAAGCAAGTGCAGGATTTCATTTCAGAGCTGACACATGTGTCTTTAAGGTGCCTGCATGGAGGAGAGGGAGGGCAGCTGCAGCGCAGGGCTGGTGCCCCATCAGAGTGTCTCTCTGCCCATGGCACCAGTGCCGCTGCCTTGGGACGCCGCCTGTGGAAGGCGAGTCTGCCCTCAAGCCCGGCCATGGAAGCCAGTCAGGGCCACAGGCAGCAGCTGAAGCAGCCAAGCGTTGCTGTGAGGCTGGCAAGTCAAGAGAGAGCCATTGTGGCCAGCTCTGCTGAGCCTTTTGCCAAAGCAGGGGCAATGGTGCCCCTGGGCTCCCCCGTCTGGCATCCCGGCGCGTGCGGATGCCTGGCCGAGCAGGTGCCGCCGTTCGGGGTGCTGCTGTGGCTGAGCCCGCTCTGGTGCTGTTTCTGTGGGCTCCAGAGCCGCCGGGGCAGCAGCGACTCCGCAGCCCTGCTGGAGGAGGCACGGCCGCCCTCCCCATGGTGGCAGCAGCTCTGCGGGCCCAGAGCTCTGGGTCAGGGGGGCCTCGGTCACGGCACCGTGGCCTGGGCAGCCCCAGGGCCCGGGCTGGCCACCAGCCCTGCCTCTGCCCCTGCCCCTTATTGGCAGCACCCAGCGGCCGTGCCATGGCAGCGGCCCCCTGCCCTCCCTGTCCCCAGCCAGCCCAGCCTGGGCACCTTGGGGGTGTCCCCACCCTCCTGCTGGGGTGGTGTCCCAGCCTCGAGGGCTTCTGCCGCATGCCTGGGAGACGCTCTGGGGAAGCTCCAGAGCAGCCGGGTGCCAGGAACAAGGCGGCTGCCTGGGGGCTGCTTGTGCCCTCTGACACCCAATTCCTCAGGGCTTCCCAGCACCCCAGCTCCTCAGGAGCCTCCTGTCCCCTTGTAGCTTCCTGCCACCCACTCCCTCACACGTCCCCCTTGTTCCTTCCCACTGCCTCGTCCCGTCAGGGCTTCCGCAGCACCTCATCCCTTCGTGGCCCCGTCTCCTCAGGCTCTGCCCCAGCCCGGCCAAGCTGCCCGGCAGCAGCGCCGCAGCCCCACAGCAGCTCCAGAGCAGCCCCAGCCAGAGGCACCTGGGAGCTCTCAGCAATGCAGCCAGCAGCACACAGGCAGGAGGACACGGATGGCACTCCCTGCCTGGCACAGGGCTTGTGGCCATCTCCAGGCACCGCTCTGGCAGGGATCCCCGCAGCTCCGGCTCCTGCCCAGCCGCTCTGTGGGGAGCACAAAGGCTTCAGCAGAACCACCAAAGGCCAAGGGGCTTCTGGCCAGTTTCCCTGCAGCACTGCACACCTGGACAGGATGCTAAGTACAAGCACCCTTTTCCTCCTCTTCCCCTATTCCCTGCCAGTCCTGAGCAGCAGAAGAAAGATCCTTGGTGTCTGTGTATTGTAAGATCATCTATATTTACATACTAAACAAAAATGAAATTATGAAATCAAAAATCTTAAAGAAAAAGAAAATCCCTGCTGGCTCAAGTGGCCCCAGCAGACAGAGTCTTCCAGATCAACTCTCCACGGAGCAGCAGCAGAACAGCAAGGCTCTGCTGCAGAGACGAGGCCGTTTCTTCCATGCACTGCGGAATTGATCTCGTAGTTTAGGCCATGTGGAGATGGGAGCTCTCTGTACAGCGCGGAGAACTAACCAAGAGTCAACTGCCAGCTTTCTGACGGCAGGACTGCTGTCAGCTGCCATTTCTTCCAGGGCTGCAAGAGAGAGGAACAGAGCCACGGTCAGATCCTGGATCTGCAAGGAGATGAGGAGAGCCCCCTGCCAGGGCCATCCCGGCCGGCTCTTGCCATGGCCAGGAGGGAGCAGGGACCAAGGGGATCAGCATGAAGCTCCTGGCGACGAATGGCCCACGTGGCCCTGAAATCTCAGTGTGCTCTGCCCAGGCCAGCCCTCGTCTGCACAGGGAGCAGAGCCCTCCGCAGCCGGGGCAGGGCTTGCAGCTCCCCATGGCAGCCCCCGCTGTCAGCCCGCTGCCCTCACTCACCAGTGCAGATCAGCTGCAGCTCTTGCTGCTGCCCCCTCAGGTGCCGCCCGGCCATGCCTGTGAACACAGAGCCTGTCACGGCCCCAGCGGCACAGCTCCCTGCCAGCGGCGCTGCCGGCGCTGGGGCCACACGGGCTGCTGGCCCGGCAGGGCTCAGCCCGGCCCTTGCCGCACGCTGCCGCCCCAGGGCACGGCTGCCGGAGGGCGGCAGCAGCAATGCCCAGGCCGGGCGGGGCTCCACGGCCCATGGGCCCGGCTGGCGCTGCCCGGGGCAGCAGGCGGGGCTGGGGCCGAGCTGCGGCGGGCCGGGGAGGGAGCCCGGGCTCGGGACTCACCCATGAACCTGACGGCCGCCTCTCGCAGGGGCTCCTGTGGGCTCCGCAGGTAGCGCAGGGCCTGGTGCAGGTGCTCGGCTGCTCGGCTCCTGTCCTCTGCCAGCTGCAGAGAGCGGCAGGAGGGAAGGGTTGGCGCGGGCTCAGCCCCTGGGCCGGGCGCTGCCTGCGCCCAGCCCCGGCCTCCCCTGGCCGCACAGCCCTGAGGCGCGGCCAGCAGCCGCTGGCCAAGGGCTCCCGAGGGCAGGGGGCAGAGGGCCGGCTGCTGCCCGGGAGCCGCGGTGCCGGCCCGCAGCCCCGCCGGGCCGGGGCTCCATGGGCACCCGGCTCGGGCCCACGGGAGCCTGGAGAAGAGCCCGCGCGGCCTCTGGCTGCAGCAGCGGGCAGGGGCACAGCTGCCAGCCCCGCACCCTGAGCACCGCCCTCAGGGGCCTTCTGCAGGCTGAGGCTGGGGATTCTGGGCTCTCCTTACCAGGCTGTCTGCGAACATGCACAGCTTCTTCTTCTTCACCAGTTTGTTAAGGTCTTTCCTCTTCAGGAATTCGGCCACACAAAGCAGCGTTTCCACAGAAGCCTGGAGAACAGCAGACACGTGGAGATGCCCCACAGCCCAGGGCAAAGGACCTGCATCCCTGTGCCACAGGCTGGAGGGGCTGCAGCCCTGCAAGGTGCCAGGTCAGGAGGCAGCCCAGTCCCCTCCCAGGGGGGACAGCAGCCGGCCACCAGTCCTCACCTCAGCAACAATCTGATTCTCATCATGGCAGTGGAAGAAGAGTGGGACCAGGCTCTGGCGCACATGGGTCTTCAGGGCCTTTTTTCCATCTTCGGTTAATAAGTCCAGCAAGGTTTGAAAGACACACATGCAGCTCAGCTGCACCTGGATATCATCCTGTATGAAAGGAAGGCAAAAAGACCTCAGCATCAGCTGCTTCAGGCCCCCAGGGCACAGGCCTGCATCTCCACAGGGCACCAAGTGTCTGGGCAGAGGCCAGTGGCCGTGGCTGGGGCACAGAGCCTTACGTGGTCAAAGAGTGGCAGGAGCGCCTCAGCCAGCTGCAGGGCGATGGGGGTGGGTATTGGGGCACCATTATCCAGGAGCAAATATCTCAGTAGGAGAATGGTCATCCTGATCATGTCGCTCATCATTTTCCTGCAGGAGCTCCACAAGACTTTCAGAAAGGCTCCACATTTTTTTCAGCCTGTGTGGAACACAAGTTTGTGAAAGGCCACCCTGCTGCCGCAGGGCCCAGAGGCCAAAGGCCTGTCCTGAAGCACTGGGGCAGCTGGAACTGGGGAGGCAGGAGAGCTGGGAGCAGCTGCCCCAGCGCCCAAAGCCCAGGCAAGGCCAAGCGACTGCGTTGCCCAGCCCCACGCTGCCTGCACGGCTTCAGCCACTGCCCCCCTCCTCACCATCAAGGGATTCTTGCCCAGCACCACGAGGCCTCGGAGTGCCAAGTACCGCCTGGCCCTGTGCTCGCTCTGCAGGTTCTGTGACAGGATCTCCAGAACACTGTCACTGCATTCCCTCAAGTCCAGGCACTCGAGGACCTGAAAGGCACAGGGCAGTGACAGGGGAGCCGGCCGGCAGGAGCCCGGACCGCACAGGGCTGGGCCCAGGCAGCAGCACAGGGGGCACGGGCACCGGCCCCTGGCAGCTGTGCCTGCGAGAGGGCAGAGAGCTGGGAGGCAGCTCAGCCAGGCAGCGCTGGCCTTGAGGCTCACCTCCACAAGGAATGCCAGGGCAGGGAAATCCCAGTATGGCATCTCTTCACCTGAGCATGGCGAGCAGGTAGAATGCAATCTCGGAACAAAAGTGTGTGGCTGAATGGCAAATGATTCTGACAAGAGGAAAAAGGAAACAAGATCCTGAGCCAGTGGGGCAAAATCTCTCCCAGGACTGACTCACAGAGTTCTCATCTTTCCCCAGCACCCTTCCAGCAAAGGGGACCTGGGCCATTTGGGAGTTGGTTGCTCATGGGCACCCTCCTGTCCCAGCCTTTTCCAGTGTGCTTGGCCTGTCCCTCAGTGACAAGGCCCTCTGGCCCATGACCACGAGGGACTGTGTGTGGCACCGTGGGCACAGAGCACAAATGTCAGGGAGGCAGTGGGGAGAAGGGGGTCTCACCTGGCCAGCAGAGCCACGGCAAAGTGGTGGGTGTCAGAGAGAGCAGCGTGTCCCAGCCACACCTGCGTTCCATTGCCACCACCACATGCTCACAGCGGAGGAGGCAGAGCAGGGACTTCAGGGTCTGCACTGCAAACCTGTGTGCACAGCAAAGCCCAGGTCACACTGGCAGCACTGGCTCCTTCACAGGCCACGTGGCAGGGACAGGAGGAGTGGGATGGAGCACCTGTTGGGGCTGGTGGCAAGGCCGTGCTCTTCCTGGCATTCCTTCCAGAAGGCATCAACCTCCTCTGGCACATCCAAAGTGCTGAAGAACACTTGGAAGAGCAGATGCACAAAGAGGCGGGGGAAATACACCTTCAATATACGTGGCAGACAGGGCACCTGGAGGATCTTCCACATCACCACAGTGGCCTGCAAAGGACAAAGGCCCCGAGACAGCGCTCAGTGCTGAGGTGTCCGTGTGGCAGGGCCCGAGCGTGGCAGGGAGAGGCCCGGAGAGACCTTGGCAGGGGGAGCACGGGGCCTGGTGGGCCTGAAGCTGCCCCTGGGCCAGGTTTCAGGCCAGCGCCTGAGGCAGGGAGATGCAGTGGGGGAAGGAGGAAGGAGAGCTGCTGGAGGGGCGGCCTTGGGGCCAGCAAAGGCCAGTTGCAGAAACTCACAGCCAGGGCAAAGACACCCGTTTGTGTCCCCATCGGAGGTGCACGTGCTGTGCTCTGGCCAGCTGCCCAGCACATCCAGGAGGATCAGCTGTGCCAGCTCCGCAGTCCTGGCTGAGCCCATGATGGTCTTCCACATGGCCATGGCAGCTCTGTGGGGTCAGAGCTCTGTCTCAGGGGGGGTCTCAGACACAGCACTGGGGGGAGCTGAGCTGGCTGCCAGCTCTGCCTCTGCCCACTGGCCCTGGCCAGCAGCAGCCAGGCAGCCCAGCCCTGTGGGGACAGAGCCCTGAGGGGCAGGGAGGGAGCATGGCAGCAGGCTCGGGGGCTGACGTGCCAGGGCTGGGAAAGGGAGCAGCCAGAGGGCCCTGGAAGTCTCTGTTGCTCAGACACCTGGGACAGGCTGCTCAGGGTGATGGGCTGGGAGGCCTGAGCCCTCTGGGCAGGTGGGCCCCATACCTGTCACAGGACGGGGGCCACACGCAGCAGCGTCAGGACTGCGTCATCTGGCTGTGCTTCTGTGAGATGCAGCAGGGCCTCGTCCAGCCTGTGCTCAGCACAGTCATTGGCCATGAGCCACTGGTGGATGAACCTGACCATGGCGGGCACCTGGAGAAGGCGGGGAGACTTGGAAAGCTGCCAGAGGGAGCAATGTTCCCAGCTTCCCCAGAGAAGTGCTTCCCTTCCCACACACTGCCATGTGGCCTCAAAGGCTCACAGCAACCAGCATGCCTGGCCTGGGAGGCCAAGCATTTCCTGGGAGGATCAAACCCTGCCCACAGGCTGCTTACTTGGTTTGGAAAGTAAAAAAAATCTTCCTCCACGAGCATAGACAGGAGGGCAGCACTGGTCTTGGTTTGAAGAAGATGGGCGATGATGATCTGATCCCAGTGCCCATGGCGATGGTCTCTTCCTCCTGAATTTTTCCTTATGAATTTGCAGATGAACTGCAGGAGAGGGGCAGGAAGCCGGGGATGTTGCATGGAGTGCTGCACACACGGTGCTGGGCTGAGCAGGGACAGCAGGCCCAGCCCAGGTGGGGGGTGGCTGCAGGTACCTGCGTGTGCTGCGGAAGCGGCCACGGCTGGATTGCTGCTCTTGTGTGCGCTCCAGGGCTGCATCTGGCAAAGAGTGAGCGCAGCCAGAGCTGAGGGGCTGGGAGAGGCCGGAGAACACAGCCCAGCCCTGCGCTGCCCAGGCAGGGAGAGCCCCGGGATGCCCCAGGGGATGGAGCACGGCCACTCTGGGGTGTGCCAGGCCCCTCTTCCGTCCTGTCTGTGGGCACGTCCCCAGGGGATGGCATGGCATGGCATGGCATGGCATGGCATGGCATGGCATGGCATGGCATGGCATGGCATGGCATGGCATGGCATGGCATGGCATGGCATGGCATGGCATGGCATGGCATGGCATGGCATGGGGTCAAGCTGGCTGCAGGCACCAGTCCTGAGGCCCAGCTCTGCCACTCACCCTCCTGCGGTGCCTGGAACAGCAGCACCTCTTTGATCTCCTGTGCTGGGGCAGCTCCAGGGCCTTCTTCCTCCTCCTCCACCCAGGCCATCTTGGGCACTCTCAGGGTTCTCTGCTCCATGTCTCTTACTGGATTTGTGGCTATTTGCAGGAGAGATGCCTTGGAAAAGCTCCAAGTCACCAAGTCCTGCAGTTGTGCCTGGAAGGCACTTTCAAGAGAGAAGCCACAGGAAGGCTGCAGGACAGCAAGTCCTGCACTCGGTCTCACGGGCTCCTGCCACAAGGACAGGAGACTCCTGTCAAGGATTGTGGTCTGGCCTCTGGGGCACTGGCAGCAGGGATGGGAGATGCCTCTGGGGCACCAAGTCCCACGCTCTGCCCTCAAGGGCACCTGCAGAAGAGAAGCCTCGGGAAGGCCACAGGTCACCAAGTCCTGTGGTCTGGCCTCGAGATCAGCTGCAGGAATAACGCCTCAGAAAGGCTCCGGGTCAGACAGGAACGAGTGCACTGTGCAGGGGCTCCTCACGGCACCGCTCTGTCCTGTCCTGTCCCGTCGTCGTGTGCACCGAGCACTGTGGCATGGTCTTGTCACCGCCAGCTCCTTTGTCACCACGTGTCACAAAGGGCCCTTGGACACCTGATCTATGCCACAGTGACCATGCTGCACCATGTCACAAAGGGCCCCTGCACACACTGCCCCCTGCCCTGGGCCCACCCCCAGCCCAGCCAAAGTGGCCCAGGTTGGAAGAAATCCCTCGCCCCAAGTGTCTAAGCCAGCCCAACAGGGTCTTTAGGAAGGGCTCAGACCATCAGCAAATGCTGCCCTGCTCTGTGGGCTCAGGGCAGCAGAAGGAGCCCCCAGGGCTGCCAACGCAGCACAGGGCCTTCCACAGAAGCTGACATGGCCTCCATGGGACACGTCCCGGCTGGTGGCCATCCTAAACCCACAGGTGTGACATGAACAGGGAATGTGTGGGCCAGGGCACGAATGCTGCTCTGACCCCTGGGGTCCAGGCAGAGCTGACATCAGCAGCTGTGGCAGAGTCTCTGCCCAAGCAGACCTGCCACCCCCCGAGCCCTGGCAGCGCTGGTGCCCATCTCCTGCCCCAGAGACCTGTGGCCCTGGGGGGCTTCTGTGCCACAGGGAGCCAAAGCCCACGTGCACTGGGGGCTGTGCTCCTTCCTGCAGGGGCTGTTGGCAGCAGCACCTGGAGAAACTGCTGGCAACACTTGGTCTCTATCAGAAGCTCTCACTCCGTGCTCAAATTATTTTCTCATTGCAGTAATTTCCTTCAGCACAAAAACACCTTAGTGGCAAAGGCACAGAAGAATCTGGCATTTAAGACTCCTCAATTCAGAAAAGCTTTACTTCCCATTGCTCAACTCAAGTAGTTCCAAAAAGTTGCAAACTTCCCAAATTCATTGGGATGGCCTGAGAAGGTGAAGAGTTGGAATTTTGCTTCCCTTCTCAAAGCAGCAATTCATTTGCCTTAACATCATCCACTGAGAGTCACTTTACTGAACATAACACTACACAGAGGCAAAAAAAGGCCATTCTTTGGTTTGCAAACAGTTTTCTATGAAGGGGTGATAATATCCTAATTATCTTAAGGAATAAAAGCTCTCAAGAAATGAAGGTCCACTCAGTGTTACAAAAGTAGCCCAAACAAATGAGTAGATGGCAAAGGTGCTAATCCTCCCCCTGGTACAGATATCTAAGTGGCCAGTAAAGTACAGCTCTCCCCTCTTGTTCCCTGCAGGAGAATCAGGACCATGAACAGGGTCACAGATATTCTTTCTGCCCTCCATAACCAAAGCTGTGCCAAACCACAGATGCTGCCTATCGAATCATCTCAGCAGTGTAAAGATGGATGGTATTTTTGATACAATTCCTACATCAACCCACTGAATTTCATACGTGGTGGAGAAACATTTTAGTGGGGTGCAGACTCCTGCCCTCCCGCCAAGTCAAAAGGGCTTTTGGCAGACAATGCATTTGTCTGCCAATTTCTTTGAATGAGGGAGAGCCCTCAGGACTGCTGTATC
This sequence comes from Emberiza elegans, assembly GCA_024865655.1. NCBI lineage: Eukaryota > Metazoa > Chordata > Aves > Passeriformes > Fringillidae > Emberiza > Emberiza elegans. Next base: position 93,560 of record JALJVW010000198.1, read on the forward strand.
CTGAGGGAACACCCTTGGCCTTGACCTGTAGGCACCTGCACAAGCTTAAAATCAGGTGCCTCAGCTTCCAGGACCTCTCTTGGCCAGCATCCTGAGCTGTGGATGCAGGGCTGCTGCCAGGCACTGCTGGGACCCAGCGGGACAGGACCGGCTGTCTCGTGTCCATGTAGCAGCCCTGACACAGCCAGGGCCATCCAAAAAAACCAGACAAACGCTCACGTGTCAGCAGAGGGGAGCAAGGAGCACTGGGCTCCTCTCAGGGTATCTCAGCTGGGCTCGCTCCACAACACAGCCCCATTTTAAGGCCTGCTGATGCCCAGCTGCCAGAAATGCCCACCTTGTTCTCTCCAAGATACACAGGAGAGCCAATGAGCAGGATGCCTTGGGAGGCAAACCTTCCAAGCCTTTTCTAAGGCCAGGGACACACCAAGATCAGCCAAGGCTCTCCAGGCTGCCTGGCCCACACATCCCAGCTCTGTGCTGGCCCTGGGCCACAGCAGCTCCCACCAAGCAGGAGGCAAATGCATTTTGCCAAGAGTTGAAACACAGCAGACAGGAAAGATGTGAAAAGTGTGTGTGTAAAAGGCTTTTTTTAATTCACAGCTCTCACAGAGAGCTTTGGGGCTCATGGCTGGACAGAGATGCTCCTGCTCACACCTGTCCAAAGGGGGTAACACATCCTGCTGCAGGTTCTTGGGTTGGTTTCCACAGGTCCAGGCAGATGCCAAACCTGCTCTTCACTGCCTTCTCCCTGCCCTCTGCCAAGTGCAACGGGCCTCAGGATTGAAAGGAGCACAGAGAGCCCAAGGGGACACTTGCACCTGCCTCACTGGGAGCTCCCTGGGAAGCACTTTCCTTGAGAAGCAAGCCCCTTTCCTCCAAAGGTGTTTCCCCAAATGCACAGCTTTCCTGGGGAACACCAACACACCCTTATGAAATGCTGGCAAGGCTGAATGACTCCAGGTCCTTTCAGGACAGGCACTCCAGCTCTAGCTCCTATTCCCCCAAGTGTGTTTCCAGGTGCAGGTTCAGAGGTGCAGCCCCAGGCCCTCTACAAACACAAGCTGCCCGCTGCCTCTTCACCTGCCTCAGCTCCTGCCTGTGCTCACAGCACCAAAACCAGGCTGTTCCTGGCCAGGGACCAGAGCCCTGTTCCTGCAGGATGCTCCTGCCAGCACCTTCCAGGTCTCTCTGCTGTGCACACAGATCTTTTCATGCCCGCTCCCAACAGGCTTTGGAACGCAGAGCACAACCTGGCTGGCTCTGCCACCAGCACAGCCCAAACACAGGCGGAGGAAGAAGCAGCAGGTGTTGATTTGTGGCCATGGCCAAGAGAAACTGGAAGGGTGCCCTCCCTCTGGTCTCCCTTGGTTGGCTTTCTGACTGGGTCTGAGCCTGGGGCTGTCATTCCTCACTTGTGGGGACCAGAACGACACCCAGGATCCCCGCATTGCCTGACAGCGCTCCGGGCACTGGCATGGCTGGCGTGTCCGAGTCGGGGGCACCGTGCTGCTGCTTCATTTGCTCTTAGGCACACCCAGAGCTCCCTGCTAAGCCCGGATGGTCTCTGGTTCTGCCCTCTTCCTCATCCTGTGCAGGGATGGAGCACTGCTGTGCTTTCAGGAAGCTATTCTTGAAAACTTCCAGCATTCCAAGCTCCTTTGCCCTCCGTGATGCTTGCCATGGAATCCCTCACAGCTGGGTTCAGAGCTAACTCGGGCTGGCTCTTCCAAAATCCAGGGGCTTCAAGGTGCTCAGCAAGATCTGGAACTGCACAGTGCTGTAGAACTGCACCTTCAGCACAGCGACCTTTCCAGCCTGACCTGCCCTTTTTCGTTCCTCTGGCTCTGTGCACAAAACACAGCGTGGGAGAGAACGGGAGCAGGGGCCTGTGTGTCCCAGGGCCTCGGATTTGCTTCAGCTCCACAGGGATGCAGGCAAAGTGAAGAATGAAAACCATTTATTAATAAAAGGCGAAGCAAAGGGATGAGCTGGGAGGGAAAAAAGGGAATGGGCAGGGTCTGAGGGCTGGAGGGAGGGAGCTGTCAACAGGGAGGGAGAGTGGAGGGAAAAAAAGGTGACGGACAGTCTGAGGGCTGGTGGGGCAGAGCTATCAAAAGGGAGGGAGAGTGGAGGGAAAAAATGGGGATGGGAAGTCTGAGGGCTGAAGGGAGGGAGCTGTCAACAGGCAGGGAGAGGGCTAAAGCCACAAGAACTATGCCCAGCATCAGCTGCCATTAGCTGTGCCAGGACTTCCAGCAGCACTGGGAGGTGATGTCCTCTTGAGTGTCTCCTGGTGCTCTTCTTGGGACACTGGTTCACTGGATCCAGAAGATGTCCCTAATTCTTGAGCTCTTTGGGGAAACTCGGCTTGATTTTCCAGGGCACAGCAGGATGGGCTGGCATGTTGCCTCCAGGCTTGAAAGGCTTGAAAAAACAGAGCCATGGCAACAGCCCGGATCTGAGGGAATCCTACAAGACCTTCTGAACAGGGCCATCCCACCCAGAAGGGAATAGGAGACATTGGAATCAGCTGGGAGGTACTTGCCATGATTCCCCCACGTGGCCCTGAAATTTCTCTGTGCTCTGCCCATGCTGCCACTAGTTTGCACAGGGAGCAGAGCCCTCCGCAGCCGGGGCAGGGCTTGCAGCTCCCCCCGGCAGCCCCCGCTGTCAGCCCGCTGCCCTCACTCACCAGTGCAGATCAGCTGCAGCTCTTGCTGCTGCCCCCTCAGGTGCCGCCCGGCCATGCCTGTGAACACAGAGCCTGTCACGGCCCCAGCGGCACAGCTCCCTGCCAGCGGCGCTGCCGGCGCTGTGGCCACACGGGCTGCTGGCCCGGCAGGGCTCAGCCCGGCCCTTGCCGCACGCTGCCGCCCCAGGGCACGGCTGCCGGAGGGCGGCAGCAGCAATGCCCAGGCCGGGCGGGGCTCCACGGCGCCGGGCCCGGCTGGCGCTGCCGGGGCAGCAGGCGGGGCTGGGGCCGAGCTGCGGCGGGCCGGGGAGGGAGCCCGGGCTCGTGGCTCACCCATGAACCTGACGGCCGCCTCTCGCAGGGGCTCCTGTGGGCTCTCCAGGTACTGCAGGACCGGGCGCAGTTGCTCGGCTGCTCGGCTCCTGTCCTCTGCCAGCTGCAGAGAGCGGCAGGAGGGAAGGGTTGGCGCGGGCTCAGCCCCTGGGCCGGGCGCTGCCTGCGCCCAGCCCCGGCCTCCCCTGCCCGCACAGCCCTGAGGCGCGGCCAGCAGCCGCTGGCCAAGGGCTCCCGAGGGCAGGGGGCAGAGGGCCGGCTGCTGCCCGGGGAGCCGCGGTGCCGCCCCGCAGCCCCGCCGGGCCGGGGCTCCATGGGCACCCGGCTCGGGCCCACGGGAGCCTGGAGAAGAGCCAGCGCGGCCTCTGGGAAGGGAGCGGCGTGTGAGGTGCAGGCTGGCGCCACTGGATGAAGCACTGGACCTGGACTGACTCCAGAATTGAGACCTGACAGAACATGGCTTCACAGTTACATTCACACAACAACAGATCTCCAGAGCTTCGGGCAATGACACAGCAGGTTTTTGTTTCCACGTGGCAGGGTGGCAGAAATGCTGCAGCCTTCTTCAAAGCATCTTGTTCCAAAGCCGCTTGGAGCAAGGCCACAAGAACAGCCATTTCAAGTCCATGCACACACACACACACAGAGCACAGATAGCTCAGCAGAAGAAAGACAGGAAGGGTCTTTTTATGATGTATTCCAGGAAAGGCTAATTGCATCCACCATGCTGAAGGGATCAGGGACAAAGACCTGGACAAATGCTCTGCACCAGGTTAAGTAGGGGTCAGTGGGCAAATGGAGGCAGCACAAAGGGCAGTGCAAAGGGGATTGGCTTTCAGGGAAGACAGGGCCGGCCACCAGGTGTACCCCAACCAATGAGGAAACACAGAAAGCAGAAACTGTGAGAATTTGGGACATGTGGGGGAAGGAACAGGGGTGGATGATAGTGTTGCAAGGCTCCATGACAGAAGTCCAGAAGTCTTCTCTCTCAGCCTAGGTGGAGACTCTATTGTATATTCTTCCAAGGCAAGGCCCTTGGGATTTCCCTGAAGGGTTCAAAGGATTCCATAGGTTTTATATAGGAAGGAGTGAACAAAAGCACAATTTTCAAATCCAAGGCAGACAAATGATATAGGAAAAATAATTTCCAGAAAGCAACCTTATCTCAAGAATTTATGATGCAAGCTAACTGCCATGTGAATCAGGGAAAGCCTGGCTCCTTTACTTTTCAGCAGGAAGTATTTCCCCATGTAAACAGATACCAGTGCTATTGTTAGTGCTAGATCCCCCAGGATGGTGTCATGCACAGCATACAGTACAGCTGGGTCAGGAGATGCAGGAGAGAAGAGCAGCAACCTCTCTGAACATATCATAAGGATATAAAGCTAGCAGAGAGTATCCAAAGAGGGGCATGAAGATGATGAGGGGACAGGAGGGGAAGCTGTATGAGGAACAGCTGAGGTCAATTGGCTTGTTCAGCTTGGAGAGGAGGAGCAGGAGGAGGGAGAGGGAGGAGGTCTCAGCATGGCCTGCATCTTCCCCGAGGGACAGCTCCAATCTCTGCTCTCTGTGACAGGGACAGCACCTGAGGGAATGGCTGGAGCTGTCAGGGCAGGGTCAGGTGGGAGATCAGGAAAGGTTCTTCCCCAGAGGGTGCTGGGCACTGCCCAGGCTCCCCAGGGAATGGGCACAGCCCCAGGCTGCCAGAGCCCAAGGAACATTTGAACAATGCTCCCAGGGATGCACAGGGTGGGGTTGTTGGGCTGTCTGTGCAGGGCCAGGGGTTGGGCTCCGTGATCCTTGCAGGTCCTTTCCTCTGGTGAGTCTGTGATTCCATGATTCCTAGACACTGGGAAGGAGGATCGATGCAATGCTTTGCCATGTAAATAAATGCTCTTTGTAGTGCCTTCAGTTGGCTGTGCTCTCAGTTGTACCAAACAAATGTGACAGAATTCAGCTGCGATTTTAGACAGAAAGCACAAAGCGCCACCTCACCATATCGAGCATTGCTCTGTTTAAAGGTTCCAACAATCTCTTCTCCATTTCCAGATGCAAACATCAGCAAACACACGTTGGAAAAGTCAAATGAGTTCCAACATTCCCAGGATACAAATTTTCACTAATGAAACCAAGCAAGGTATGCCCACAAAGCCTTTGGAATCACTTCCTGCATGAATTAATGTCTCTCCCATGCAGGGCTGTAGTAGCTGAACTTCTGCAGTGCTGAAAGGCTTTGGGTAGAGTGGGAACAAGTCCACAATGTTCCTGTACCGTCTGAAATAGGGATGTGTAGGAGGCCCTGAATATTTGTACTATAAATGGAGGAGGCTTTAAATATATATATAATATACCTGTACTTGAATATCTTTACCCTGACTAGTCCTAGTTATCCTTGATGGGCTGCAGCTGTGATGTTCTTCATTGGGCTGCAGCTGTGGTTTGTCAAGGTAACTAGGATAAAAGGGGAGTGGGCTACTTAGTCAGGCAGAACCTCGAAGGAGCTCTGACTAAGGAAGATCTTGATCCTGTGCTGTGAAGATCTGCCGCCCACAAGACAACAATGAGAGGTACAGGACTTATGAAATATAATAGCTATAACAACATGGGACTTATCTAATATGCTATTGGACTTATGGAATATGTTAACTACAACATCCAAGGATTACTACCAGGCAAAAGCTGCCAGGACAGACAAGTCTGGCTGGTCCTTAACTCCTGAGTGCATGAACTCACCTGTTTTCCAAACACTGGAAAGGGCTCTCTGCTTTTCTTTGTATGGAAAGAATTATCCCTCTTCAGGCACAAATGTCTGAAACTAGGACTCCACATTCATAATTTTGAATATCCAAGGGTTGGTCCAAGCAAACCTGCCAGGACAGACAGGTCAGGCTTGCCTTGACCTCTGGTGGCTGACGTTCATCAACTCCTGAAACATGAGGGCTCTGTAATTTTCTTCCTATGGAGACCAATGTGACATTTTGCAGCCTTGTGAAATGAAGGGGCCATTGTGGCACTGCAGGGCACCATGGATTCAAGGGACCGTTGTGACACTGTAGAGCCTCGTGGAACCAAGGACATCATTGTGGCTCTGTTGGGTCGCATGCTCCCAAGGGGCCAGTGCAAAGCAGAGGTGCAGTAGTTAGCCCAGCTGTAACTCAGAGTCAGGCAGATTTTACCCCAAAAGAACTGGGCATGAGTTTCAAGCCCTGAGAATCATTTGTTTAACTTAGGGTGAGCTTGAGAGTTCCCCCATAAGCCTTTAGTGTTGCTATGCTAATATGTCCAGGTTCTACTCCCCTATTGGTTACTTGTTTCCCCTAGATGGTCATTGTTCTAGAGTGTTCTACCCCCAAGTGTACATGTTGTTGCTTCCCCTTTGTCTCAGGTCTTTGGATCCTGCCCCTCATATTGTTTTTGACTTCTCCGTGTTTATTGTTTTTCACCCTGTTATCAAAGTTCCTTTTAAACAACTACATTGATCCTGCTTCTTTTCATTTTCACCAACCTCGTCCTGAAGTCAGGGAACCAGAGAGGTTTGTCGCAGCCCCCTTCATTGTGACATTTGGTGCCCAAACAGGGACCCTGACATTCAGGGCTCTCTGTGTCAGTCACATCATCTGGGGTTAGCTGATGGATAGGCCAGTGCTTCCCAGGATTTTGGATTGTTCTGGGCCTGGCGGATTCATTGTCGCTTTGCGGAACCTTGGCCAGGATCGGCAGGGACAATGACGGTTTCACCTGCAGAGGATTGCAGGTGGGTTTGGGGAAATGCAAGACATTTATTGCCCATTTTTCCACTGTGTTCTTACAGTATGAACCCACATCCCATAATTGATTTGGTGTGTTCAGTGGCTGTTCCCCCTCAGGTGGAGAAAGAGAAATGGGCAGCCAGATGTCCAAAGCAGAAAGGAGCATATATGGATGCTTTAGGTAATTCTCACTGATCATGACAAAACATTTTCAAAGAACAAATTAAAATCAATTGTGAGGTAAATCATTAAAAATTTTCCAGATGCCCTTGCTGATGAAATCCATACCACTGAATTTTGGGACTCAGTGGGAGTTAAATTGTACAACCTTTCAATCAAAAGGGACCCCATTGCACCCTTGCATGCTCCCCAGCTTCCACACCATTTTTAAGACCCTTCACCAGCAAGCAGTCTTGAAAACGCAATCGATTGGTCGCTCCTAACTCGGGATCCCCCCAAACCTGCCTTTCTCAGACCTTCCACAATGGTCCAAGATGGCAATTGCCATGTTGTCTTAGAGCATCATGTCCTGGAGACTAAAGATGGAAGGAGCCTGAATGCTGGCCTGACCATCCTCCCTCCATCCAGGCTCCTCCACTTCCTGCTACACAACTTTCTCTTCTGCCCTGAACAAACCTCCAGACTCTCCTGCCTTGACTGTGGGTCATGCCCCACTGCCAATCGTTCCACCTCCACCATGGGCCATGCCTCCAGAACTCCACCCTGGAAGTCCACCATCCTAAATCAAGACCCTTCCTCCCCAACACATGACAAAATGGCAGTGCCCTTTTCCTCACCCTCCAGGAACAATATGGTCAAACATACTAAGCCCAACTGTCACACTATTTCTAATCCAAATGTTTCTGCTCCAAGTTATTCTTCCTCCCCAGAAGACAGTTTGGATTGCCCAGAGCCAGTTTGCCCCTCAACCCCAGAAGATCCTTGGGAAAGGATCCAGAAGGAAGCAGTTAAGGAAGGAGTCTAGCAAATAGTCTCAAAACTCCTCGTTGACACGGTATGTTATGAAAGAAGTGGGCAGAATCCCAGGTGTCAGCCACTGGTTTACGAGGAAATCAAGGATCTGTGAAGGGCAGGCAAAGACCATAGGAAGGACTTACCTTGTTTTAATGGCCTAATGAGGGCCACGTTTACAGCACATGTGTTAACTCCCTATGATTTAAAATATATTATGACCATGTTGTTGTCACCTACAGGATACATCCTGTAAGACGGGGGATGGAAGTGTTTACTAAATCAATTAATAGCAGACTATGCTAATAATGAGGCAAGGGCAGAATTGACAATCAACCATCTAGCTGGAGAAGGACAAGACACAGCCTACCAGATTATCAAGCAGCAGGTATCCCCAGAGAAGTATTGGATGATATCAAAGTGATGGCTTTGAAAGCTTTAATCCAGGTATCGGATGGCAGCACCCCTAATTTGGACTACTGTGGGTGGCTGCAGCTAAAGCTTTAGGACAATTAGACCATCTTGGGTGCCTGATAAGTAAGCAAACCAATGTTACCTCCCTCTCATTGGGTGGCCTGCTCTCAGACATAGAGACCATCAGACATGCCACCTTGCAGAACAGCGAAAGAGTTTTTACTCTGGGCACATGGGCATGGCTGTGTACACTCTGAGGGCATGTGTTACACGAACCTCTCCAGCCAAAATGAGTTAATCTACAATGGCATTCAGGTACTAAGGGAAGGGTTCAAGAAGTTTCAAGTGGAAAATGAAGACTGGTTCAATAAACTCTTCCAATCCAAGGGACAAAAGGTTGGATGATGTCTAGCTAAAACAGGACTATTAATTCTCTTAGTGGTTGTTGTTTTATTGTTAATTGTCCCATATTTGTTTGGATGCTTTTAGAAAGTTTGACAAAATTCTTTCAGTTCCATCTTTGTGGTAAAACAGAAAGGGGGAAGATACCCAACACAGGCTCCTCATGGACTCCTTGGAGGAGAGAAGTGGTGGCCAGGATGGCACAAAAACCTCTCAGACACTCACTGTGGGAAGGAAAATCCTTAAAAGTACCTAAAAGTATTCTTAAATCCATAAAATACCTTAAAAACCTTGAGTATCTCAAGGCATTCATGAACCCCACTGAGTGTCATTACAAAGCTCTCAAGGGACTCTTTAAAGCAGATAATTGGGGCTATGATTGCACAAACCTCTCACAGAGTCTGTATCAAAAGGAAACACCAAGTACCTTAAAATAACTGAAGTACCCTGAAGCATTAATGAGCCCCACTGAGTGTCCTTACTGACAAAGGCTCTCCAGGAACTAATTACAGCAGATAATTGGAGGCCATGATTGCACAAACCTCTCAGAGACTCCAAGACAAAAGCCAAACCCAAAGTCCTTTGAAAAAACCTGCAGTCCCTGCAGGGAGCATTCAGGAGCCCCCAGGGCCATTGCTGAGCAAGGCTCCCCAGGGACTCCTTCCAGCAGATCCTTGAGGCCACTGGGATTGGGCTGGGGGGGGATGCTGAGGGCAGGACAAGGGCTGACAGTGCCCAGCCTGGCTGGGGCTGTGCCAGGAGGCCCCAGGGCCTCAGGACAAGGTGTCTCTCCTCTGAGCCCTTGGTGGCACAGACCCTGCTGTGCCCCAGGGCACCAAGACTTGGCTTCTCTTTGTCCCCCCCTGTCATCACTGCCTGCAGTTCTCTCTCTGCTCTGGGGCCTGGGGCCACTTTCTCAGTCGTGTCCTCAGTGGGACCCATTAAAAGTCCAAGAAACTTTGGAGCTGGATTCTGCCTTGGAGTTCTGGGAGAGGTTTCAGGGGCTCCCTCTCAGGGCCTGAGCACAAAGCCCCAGAGGCTCATTAAAGTCCTTGTGCTGTGTCTGTGCTGCTGAGCTGGGCTGGCTCCTGGCACAGAGGCAGCTCCTGGTAACCAAGAAGAGCTTCAAAAGCACATTTCTCTTGATGAGCAGCTCTTCTGCCAGCCCAGCAGGGCTGGGGCACTGCCTGCAGCCAGCCCGGGCACAGCACAGAGGCACAGAGAGCTTCAATCAGTCAGGGCTGGGAAGGTGCTGAGAAGTGCCTGGGGCAGAATCACTGCCAGCCCTTGGCACAGGAACCTCTGGCTGCAGGACAATGCAGCTGCAGCTCCTGGAGTGATCTCCTAAAGCTGGAACATCCCAATGCTTACAGACTCTGTGAGTACAACTCTGGGTATTTCTGGTGCAGGGAGGTGAAATGCTCATGAAGCTCTGACATGCTGAGGGGTTCTGATCAGTCATAGAATATTTCCAAATCAAGGATTTTGATAAAAATGAGGAAATTAATAAAGATTTTATATTCTGTTTCTTATTACTGGAAAATGGCAGGGGAGAGGGATAAATATTGAAGGTTGATTTTATGAATAATGCATTCTGACAAGTGTGTGAGGCTTCCAAACTGTTACATTTAGTGATCAGTAAGTTCACAGGAGATCCCTAATGCGCTTGCAGCCCGTGTCCACGGACAGCACCAGCATCACCTTTGCTGGAGCCATCAGGCTCAGTCTGAGCTGTCCTTTCTCCCAGCTGCAAACAGAACCTGCCCCCAGCCAGTGCCCTGCAAACAGGCAGGGTTCTGTCAGGCCAAGGAGAGTGCACAGAGATTTGGGGTCTATGAGTGCTGGCAGGGAGAGATCAGGCACAGGGAAACACCTGCAGGAGGAAAATCTCCATGAATCAGAGAGAAGATCAGGCAATGAGAGGAAAAAACCCAGCAATGCTGTGGCAGGGAGAGTTTAGAGATGCCCACAGGATCCCCTCCAGTGCAGCCCCTCCCTCTGAACAAGCCCCTCCCTCCTGTGCCCCAGCCCAGCCTCTGCCCTCAGGGCCGGGGCTCAAGGTGTGCAGCCCCTCCTGTGCAGGCAGAGCTGCAGCAGAGCCGTGGGGCAGCTCTGCAGCCCCTGGGCCCAGTTCCCTCTGCAGAGCACAGGGCTGGGAGCAGCTGCCCGGCCCTGGGGGGCTCTGTCAGGGGGCACAGCTGGCTCAGGGTGACGCTGTCCCCAGTGCCTGGCTCTGGGCAATGCTGTCAGTGCAGCCAGGGAAGGAGCTGCATCTCCCTTCATCCAATGCCATCATAAGGACACTTGGAAGTCTCCCTGGGATTTCAGTCCGAGCTGGGAGCTTCCCTCCAGCATGCAAACCTTTCCTGTAGCATCTCTGTGTTATCTGAAAGCCCCAGGGTGAGAACAGAAGTTTTAGGATAGGAAAATGCTGTTGGGTTGGTGAAATGAGCCCCATGTGTCCCTGGGTACAAATGTGGGGCTGAGACCTTGAGAGGGGGATGGACATTTGTTGGACTGTGGGGGATCCATCTGCTCTCAGCAGTGCTGGGATGGTTTTTAAAGGAAACATGGGAGGGGGATCATCCTCTGTCTGAGAATGATGAAAGCCCAGAGAATCCTGGAACAGGACAGGGAGACAGACCTCCTCCCCTCGCTCTCCACTCACCACCTTGCCTCAGAGAATTCACTCTGTTCTCCCTGAGGGCAGCAGAAATGCTGAGAGTTTCTGACATCCAAAAATAGTCAGCAGGAGAGGGGGAAGAGTAGCTGTAAAAACTCTAGAATATTTAAACAGACTTTACCATTCCTGCTCTCTGGCAGTGGGGGTGCAGATGCTGACAGGACCTTCTGTGTTCACAGGGTTTCAAAGTGGAACACGAGGACAGGTCCCTGTCCTCCTCCCACATCTGCAGAGCAAGGATGAATAAAAACCACCTGTGTGTAGTTGCCCTGAACCTGAAGTCCCACTCAGCCAGCACCAGCCTGGGATTCCCTCTTGCAGCTGAAGGAAAATCTGCTAGAAAATTAAAGGGTGTCAGACGGTTACAGGAGAATAGTCTGTGGGAAAAGGCTTTGATTTTGCTGGAAGAAGTTTCTCCTAAACTGTCACTGACTTTTCTCCATGTACAGGTCCCCAAGGCCTGAGACAACACATGTCCAACAGCAGCTCCATCAGGCACTTCCTCTTGCTGCCATTGGCAGACACGCGGCAGCTGCAGCTCCTGCACTTCTGCCTCTTGCTGGGCATCTCCCTGGCTGCCCTCCTGGGCAACGGCCTCATCATCAGCGCCGTAGCCTGCGGCCACCACCTGCACACGCCCATGTTCTTCTTCCTGCTCAACCTGGCCCTCACTGACCTGGGCTCCATCTGCACCACTGTCCCCAACGCCATGCACAATTCCCTCTGGGACACCAGGACCATCTCCTACACTGGATGTGCTACTCAGCTCTTTTTCTTTGTGTTCTTCATCTCAGCAGAATATTTCCTCCTGACTGTCATGTGCTACAACGCTACGTGTCCATCTGCAAACCACTGCACTACGGGACCCTCCTGGGCACCAGAGCTTGTGCCCACATGGCAGCAGCTGCCTGGGCCAGTGCTTTTCTCAGTGCTCTCATGCACACAGCCAATACATTTTCCCTGCCCCTATGCCATGGCAATGCCCTGGGCCAGTTCTTCTGTGAAATCCCTCAGATCCTCAAGCTCTCCTGCTCCAAATCCTACTTTAGGGAACTTGGGCTCATTGCTCTTAGTGCCTTTTTAGCATTTGGCTGTTTTGTGTTCATTGTTTTCTCTTATGTGCAGATCTTGAGGGCTGTGCTGAGGATCCCCTCTGAGCAGGGAAGGCACAAAGCCTTTTCCACCTGCCTCCCTCACCTGGCTGTGGTCTCCCTGTTCCTCATCACTCTCATGTTTGCCTATTTGAAGTCTCCCTCCATCTCCTCCCCATCCCTGGATCTGTCACTGTCAGTTCTCTACTCAGTGGTACCTCCAGCCCTGAACCCCCTCATCTACAGCCTGAGGAACCAGGAGCTCAAGGCTGAATTGAGGAGACTGATGACTGGGTGCTTTCAGGAGCATTAAACTGCTGGCCAATTTCTGCAAATCCCTTGTAATAAAAGTCATCTTTGATACTTAGTGTTGGTTTGGTTGTTCACTTTTTTTAATGTGGCAATATTTTTCTTTTGTTTTAGTTTTCTCATATTGTCCACAAGGAATGTCATTGTTTATGCCATTTCTCATTTTGTTTCTCTCCACTTTCCCTGTGGCCACAGACTGTGTCAATGCGGGCTGCACTCTTGGTGACTTTAAAATAACTAAAGGATCTCCCAGCAAAGTTTTCTCCAGAGATTCTCCTTGTTGTCGGCTGCCACCAGCCCGGTAATAATTAGCATTGACTCTGTGATTCTAAAACGTTGATCAATCACTTTATTATATTATCTTATACTATATTATACTTCTAAAGAAACTTATCCCTTTACAAACATTCCAATACAGCACTGACCTAATTGGTCAATGAATCTAAAACACTATTACTAGTGTCTAAATAAGAAATCACCATTTAGTAAACATATCTCTATAACATATTCTATATGTACACAATAAGTATAACAAAGAAAATAAAAATTGTTTCTTATTCTTTTCTCCAATCTTCTCACAACCTTCCCCAAGAAAACAACCTAAGAAAGTCATGTCTGCTGCTCTCTATAGAGAGAGCTGCAGCTGTACCCCTTTAGTTGCCTTCTCTGAAGCTGCAGCAGCAATGTCTGTGTGCAGAGCTGGGGGCAGATCAGTGCTGGCACAGCAGTTCTGGTCCTGCTGGCCACACCATTCCTGATCCAGGCCAGGAGCCATTGGCCTTCTTGCCCACCTGGACACATTGCTGGCTCATGTCCAGCCTGCTGTCCATCAGTCCCTGCAGGTCCCTTTCTGTCTGGCTGCTCTCCAGCCACTCTGTCCCCAGCCTGTAGTGCCGCAGGGGTTGTTGTGGCCAAAGTGCAGGACCCGGCACTTGGACTTGATAAACCTCACCTTGTTGGATTTGGGTCCTGGATCCAGCCTGTGAAGGGCCCTGTGCAGAGCCCTCCTACCCTCCAGCAGATCCACACTCATATCCAGCTTGGTGTCACCTGCAAAGATGTCCTTGGTTCCATGGGACCCCTCGGTGTCACAAAGGCCTCTTGGTTACACCAGGCCCTGCACTGTCACACTGGTCTCCTTGGTTCCATGGGTCCCCAAAATGTGACAATGGACTCCTTGGTTCCTGGGCTTCACAGGGGCTTCACAGTGT
>JALJVW010000199.1:0-21869 GCA_024865655.1 Emberiza elegans
AGGTCTTGCTGCTTCTTGAGCACACTTTTCCTCTCAGCTTTTATGACACATCTCCTGCTGATGGGGTGGCATTCAAAGTCTTATTGGGGTATGCACATCAGCTGGAATTAATGTGTTAGATGAAAAAATACACTGCAGAAGTGACTGTGCAAGTTGGGATTTTCAACCAAATTGTGAAATTGCAGCTCTCAACTTTTCTAAAATCTTCCAATTGAAAGGTTCTCAAACTCTACTTGCAGCATTAGTTACTAGAGGAAAAGCTTCTACATCATTGGAGAGAAAAGTCCCTTCTACGATAGCTTCTGGAATAACTTTTTTCTACTTTAGTTTCTGAGCTGCTTCTATTTCAGGGTCACATTCCAGCTCTAATTCCACATTCTTTACAGCGTGAGAGGGAGGATTTTGTTTAACCGGCTCAAATGCTGACTCAGAGACAAAATGAGAGGGTGGTAACTGCTTCCCTGGGTGTCTGTCTGAACCTACTATCATTGGCCAGTCCATTTTCTCAAAAGAATAGTCTCTTTTGCAGACAACTGAATCCTTTTGTTGAATTACCAGTTTTTCCAAATTGTCCACGAAAGATTTTAAATCCTCTTCGATAGAAGCGCTATTCATAATAACATCTCCTTCCTTATCCTTTTCACTTACAGCATGTTTCGTTTCTGTGGTCAACAGCTTTTTAACCCTGAATACAACTGTCCTTTGTTCTGCAGCCTAACCCCCCTGAAGAGGCAGCAGCTTCTTCATTCTTGCTCTGAGCTGGAGGAGCAGTTGGTGTAATGCTCAATTCTGAGCTGAGGGCTTGCGGGCTACCTGAGGGAATATCTAAGGTGGTAGAAAACAGTTGCTGAACTGAAGTTACTGGAAATGCCTGAGGCTGTTCCGACTCAGAGGCAAGGGCTGCGCAAGCCGCAGCATCAGCTTTCCTCTTTGCCTTTAAAGATTGCAGCACCTCTGTCACAGTTTTCCACAAAGTAGCATATTTAGATGCCTCTTTTGCCTCACTTCTGCCAGATGCAATACTGTCCCACAACATCTGCCCCACAGCTTCCCATGTCGAAATCTCAAAAGCAACCTGTGCTCCTGCTATGAGATTATGGTCCCAAGCCCAGTGTAATAGTCCCTTCAAATTGAAAGCATCATAGTTTTGTTCTCTCTTAGAGAGGATACGTTGGAGGAGTTTCCAAATACCTTCCCTTTCATGTTCAGTCCCCATCTCCTCCCCGGCCGCTCACCTTGATCAGGGCGAGATTCAAGATGTCTATGACTAGAGCTCCAGTAACCTTTCCCTCTCACCAGGGCAGTGAGGATACTTTCGACCGGCTTCTCTCCTCGAGGGTTGGCTCTGATCCTCTGCACAGCAGCCAAATTGCGGACCTCAAGTCCCTTTAGTGCAACGACATTGGGCTGCCCTCGTTCTCCACCAAATAATGTGGGGCGTGGAGGTTCAGGGACAACACACCATGACCAACATGACCCAGGGAAGCCAAATTTATTATCTCTAGAAAGACTATATTTATAATAAATCTGTACTGTCCATGCGTCTCTAGCTAATACATGATTGGTAAATTCTAGCTGTTCACGCATCTAAATTAGAATGCTGATTGCAGAACCTAATTTTTTCACGCTTCTTGCTGTGTTCGTATGGCCCACCCATGACTCACTTTTTTCTGACTTTCCCAACATATACCGACCCCATTTCTGAATGGGTCCATTACTCATTGCTTGTGAACGTGACCATTGTCCATTAGTACAAGCAGGCTGGATTGTGCATCGGCTGAATATGGCCATTGTCTAACAAAAACTCCTCAATCTGCAAAAAACTCTCGACAGGGGATTGGTCAGCCTTCCCATCTCCCCCAGGGCCCTTGCAGAGCCCCAGCCATGCTGTTTGCCCCCAGCCTGCCCACGGCCAGCCTGGGACTGCTCATGGGGGTTTCTGTGCTCAGCATTGGCCTGGCCGTGTTCTTGAGGGAGCCTGGGCAAGGAGCCTGGAGCCCCCAGGGCCTGGGCTGAGGCATCAGCGCTGCCCCAGCAGTGCCCATGGCCTGTCCCTGCTGCAGCCCCAGCACTGCCACCCCCAGGGCTGTGCCCGGCCCTGAGAGCACTCAGGCCCTGCAGCAACACCAGGGCAACACCCTGGCAACACCAAGTGCTGCTGCTGCTGCTGGGCACAGCTGCTGGGCCAGCACTGATCTGCCCCCAGCTCTGCACACAGACATTGCTGCTGCAGCTCCAGAGAAGGCAATAAAAGGGCATCTCTGCAGAAAACAATGCTGGGAGATCCTTTAGTTTGTTTATAACCATTGAGAGAACATTTGTGGATGGAGTCTGTGGCCACAGGGACGGTAGAGAAAAACAAAATGAGATATGGAACAAGGAATGACATATTTTTGTGGACAATGTTAAAAAAAGAAATCATAGGAAATAACCACAACCAAACCCAAAAAGAACCATCAAAGATGACTTTTATTACAAGTGATTTGCAGAAATTGAAGAGCAGTTAAATGTTTCTGAAATCATCCAGTCATCAGTCTCCATACTGCAGCCTTGATCTCCTGGTTCCTCAGGCTGTAGATGAAAGGCTTCAGGGCTGGAGGCACCACGGAGTGCAGAACTGACAGGGCCAGATCCAAGGGTGGGGAGGAGATTGAAGAAGGTTTCAGGGGAGCAAACACAGCAGTGCTGAGGAACAGAGAGACCACAGCCAGGTGAGGGAGGCAGGTGGAAAAGGCTTTGTGCCGTCCCTGCTCAGAGGGGATCCTCAGCACGGCCCTGAAAATCTGCACATAGGAGAAAACAATGAACACAAAATATCCAGAAAATAAAAAGGCACTAACAGCAAGAAGCCAAAGTTCCCTGATATAGGATTTGGCACAGGAGAGCTTGAGGATCTGTGGGATTTCACAGAAGAACTGGCCCAGGACATTGCCATGGCACAGGGGCAGGGAAAATGTATTGGCTGTGTGCATGAGGGAGTAGAGAAAGGCACTGGCCCAGGCAGCTGCTGCAATGTGGGCACAAGCTCTGCTGCCCAGGAGGGTCCCGTAGTGCAGAGGTTTGCAGATGGAAACGTAGCGGGCGTAGCACATGATGGTAAGGAGGAAATACTCTGCTGAGATAAAGAAGAAAATCAGAAATAGCTGTGCAGCACATCCAGTGTAAGAGATGTTCCTGGTGTCCCAGAGGGAATTGTGCATGGCTTTGGGGACAGTGGTGCAGATGGAGCCCAGGTCGCTGAGGGCCAGGTTGAGTAGGAAGAAGAACATGGGCGTGTGCAGGTGGTGGCCGCAGGCTATGGCGCTGATGATGAGGCCGTTGCCCAGGAGGGCAGCCAGGGAGATGCCCAGCAAGAGGCAGAAGTGCAGGAGCTGCAGCTGCCGCATGTCTGCCAATGCCAGCAAGAGGAAGTGCCTGATGGAGCTGCTGTTGGACATTTATGGTATCTTGGCATGAGGATCTGTAAGAAAAGTAATCATGGCATAGTTGGGTTTGGAGAGGATTTTAAATATCCCAGCACAGCCTGGGGGCACTTTCCCCCCACTGCCTGCCCAGGGCTCTGCTGCCTGGAGCTGTCCCTGCCAGCAGCTGCTTCCCTGTGCCCAGGGCTGGGCCCTGCCAGTGCTGCCAGAGCCCAGCCCAGCCCTGGGGGCTCAGATCTGCCCTGCAGACCCCTCCCAGCTCTGGCACTGCCCAGGGACAGCTCTGGCTCTGCAGGCTCTGATGGCAAACTCAGAGCAAGCCTGAGGAGGCTGGAAAAGCAACACTGATGCTGCTTGTGAGGAGCCCTGTGCTGATTTCTGTCACTGGTTTATTCACATCTGAGAGATTTTTTTTTTTCTCCCCCTGAACTGAGATATTAATATCTATGTGCAATATCCAATCCAGGCAACCCAGAACAGCAGATTTAAAAAGCCGTATTTCCTCTTTTTATACAGCCCCTGTCTCACTATGCTCCCTGTAAAATCTGCTTGGAAATGTTCTGAAGTTAAATGCCATGCTGGCAGCAGTCCTGAACAATGCAGCATCCTCCCCACACAAGGAGAACAATTCCAAGCCTGACCAGCTGTCTCCTCCCACCCAGATCTTGTCCCCCAGTGCTGGGAGCAGCTGCTAGGGCTGGCTGAGCTCTGTCCCTGGCAGGCAGCAGAGTCCCTGCCCCAGCACAGCGCCCTGGGCTGCAGGACCCTGCTCTGCAGGACAGCCCTGGGTACCCCTGGCTGCTCTGCACGAGAGACAATCAGAGAATGTACTCACAGGGTCTGTAGGCATTGGGATGTTCCGGCTGTAGGAGATCACTACAGGAGCTGCAGCTGCATTGTCCTGCAGCCAGAGGTTCCTGTGCCAAGGGCTGGCAGTGATTCTGCCCCAGGCACTTCTCAGCACATTCCTAGCCCTGACTGATTGAAGCTCTCTGTGCCTCTGTGCCTCTGTGCTGTGCCCGGGCTGGCTGCAGGCAGTGCCCCATGAAATAAACACGGCAGGAGACTTTTTCTCCTTTTAATGCCTTTATTAAAAATGATCAGCTGAGAATGGGGGTGGCTCGACAGATCTGCAGCTTCCGTCGGTTCTCTCCCAGGTAGCTCGCAGGAGAAGAATGAGTCCCAGCTTTGTCCCCTGGGGGCAGAGTTGCAAGTCCCGTCCTCGTAGGAGCTGTGGGCGTGCCAGATCTTGCTGGGCTGGTCTCCAGGGGTTGGGGTCCTGGCTTTCAGATGACTCTCTCACTCAGGGCTAGGGGCTCCAAAGGTTTTCAGCGTCTCTGCAGGCTCAGTATCTTGTTCCTCACACGTGGACATCACTCTAATTTCTCAATTTCATTTTGGCTCGTTGTTTTGGGGTTCTTTTCTGCACATCTGAGGTCGCAGCTTCCCAAAGCACTATGGTCCTTTAAAGTTTAATTTGCATGTCCCCCGCCTCAAGTTTCGTCTCTCTCCCTTACTGTCCCTGCCCGGGCAGTTCTCTCACACCTTTAGTGTTAATACAAAAGGCTTTTCAACTCGGCCTCGGCTTCTACTAATACAAAAGGAATCATTAGCGAAAATGACTGGTAATTTACATAAAACAGATAACACTTTAGTAGCAAAACTGGTTAAATTAGCTATTTGTAACTTGTTTCTCCACACTAAAAAATTGACAGTTCTTTTTGTTCATAACACCCCAGCCCTGCTGGGCTGGCAGAAGAGCTGCTCATCAAGAGAAATGTGCTTTTGAAGCTCTTCTTGGTTACCAGGAGCTGCTCTGTGCCAGGAGCCCAGCCCAGCTCAGCAGCACAGACACAGCACAAGGACTTTAATGAGCCTCTGGAGCTTTGTGCTCAGGCCCTGAACATCAGTCCCTGAGCGGGAGCTGAAGAAACCTCTCCAGAGCTCCAAGTCAGAATCCAACTCCAAAGTTTCTTGGACTTTTAATGTGTCCCAGTGAGGGACACAACTGAGAAAGTGTCCCCAGGCCCCAGGCAGAGCAGAGAACTGCAGGCAGTGATGACAGGTGGGCACAAAGAGAAGCCAAGTCTTGGTGCCCTGGGGCACAGCAGCAGGGTCTGTGCCACCAAGGGCTGGGAGGAGACACCTTGTCCTGAGGCCCTGGGGCCTCCTGGCACAGCCCCAGCCAGGCTGGGCACTGTCAGCCCCTTGCCCTGCCCTCAGCATCCCCCCATAGCCCACATCCCAGTGGCCTCAAGGATCTGCTGGAAGGAGTCCCTGGGGAGCCTTGCTCAGCAATGGCCCTGGGGGCTCCTTCATGCTCCCTGCAGGGACTGCAGGTTTTTCAAAGGACTTTGGGTTTGGCTTTTGCCTTGAAGTCTCTGAGAGGTTTCTGGAATCATGGCCTCCAATTATCTGCTTTAATTAGTCCCTTGAGATTCTCTGTCTGTTGCAGCATTAATTGGGACTCATTAATACTTCAGGGTTCTTCAGTTTTTAAGCTACTTTGTGTTTCCCTTTTGATACAGACTCTATGAGAAAGATTGTGCATTCACAGGCTCCAATTATCTGCTTTAATGAGTCCCTGGAGAGGCTTTGTCAGTAACAACACTCAGTGGGGCTCATTAATGCTTCAGGGTACTCAGTTATTTTAAGGTACTTGGTGTTTCCCTTTTGGTATAGACTCTATGAGAGGTTTGTGCAATCATGGCCCCAATTATCCGCTTTAATGAGTCCCTGGAGAACTTTGTACTGACACTCAGTGGGGCTCATTAACACCTTGAGATACTCAAGTTTTTTAAGGTACTTTGGAATTTCCTTTCTCCACTGGGTGTCTGAGATGTTTTTGTGGCATCCTGGCCTGCAATTTTCTCCTTCTAGGAGTCCATGAGGAGCCTGTGTTGGGATGGACCTCAGTGGGAGCCATGAATGCCTGGAAACACTTTGGGGTTTTCTTCTGATTTTGATTCCTGGAAAGGTTTGTGCAATCTCCTCTCATGCCCTGAGGTTCCAGGGCTCAGCTCCAAATGCACTACAGGGGTCATTAGGATGAAGCAAGTCCTGACAAACCATGGCTCTGCCTTCATTTCTTTCTGTTCTAGTGCAGATCATCAGGAAGTTTTCTGTAGTGGTTTTGTCTTGCCATTTTGAGATTTTTTGTGAATGCTTTAATTACTGTGGTGGGTTCAGTGTTGGCTAATTACCAGTGCACTCACTGGAACATATTTACTCATTTCCTGCTGTGAGGTGGAATTAGGAGGAAGGCAAAGTAGGCACAAAACTTCAAAAGATTGCAAAAATGTTTCAAATACTTACTAAAAGAAAGAGGAATAAAATGGTATAAGGTAAAGTTTATCAATGGTAATTAAAAGAAAGAGAAATAAGTATCAGAACAAAACTTTCAGAACACTTTTCTTCTCCCTACAAACATTTCTTCCTTACTGACAATGTAAGCTGACAAAACCTAAAATTTTCAGTCAGTTTACCAGATGTAGAATAGTATTGTTCAGTTCACTTAGGGAGGGGAGGGGACAGGAGAGGAGAGGAGAGGAGAGGAGAGGAGAGGAGAGGAGAGGAGAGGAGAGGAGAGGGAGGAGGAGGAGAGGAGAGGAGAGAGGAGGAGGAGAGGGAGGAGAGGAGGGAGGAGAGGAGAGGAGAGAGGAGGGAGGAGGAGGAGGAGGGAGAGAGGGAGAGGAGGGAGAGAGAGGAGGGAGAGGCTGGAGAGCCTGCCCTGACTCAGCTGCAGCCGTTCACTCCTGTCCCTGGGCACCAGAGGGAAGAGGTTCCCACAGCCCCAGTCAGGGACCCGCTCCCAAGGCTGTTGCCATGGCCACCAGGGCTGGGACCAGCTGGGATGCTCGGATTCCACAGGCGGGGGTTCAGGAATGGGATTCCCCAATTTCCTGCTCCTGCTAAAACCGCGCTGCCCTTGGTGCCCTCCCGCCTCCCATGGAAAGCTCAAAAGGCAAAGATCCTCGGCTGAGATAAGAACAATTTATTGGGAACAGCAACGAGATAAGGAACAAACAGGAATAAAAACAATATTGAAAACAGAAGGGATAAGAAAAACTATTTACAGGGAAATCTACATCAACAACTGGCTCTTCCTGGCCATGAATTTCCTCCTGCCTGGACAAGACACCTTTCTCCTCAGGGGAGAGAGAGCTCCTTTCCTGCCCATGGCGGTGACCTGAGGTGGGAGTGTATGTAATGACACGGCCATGGCCAGACCCTCGTGTTTTTTAATGTCACATCAGGTCATTGCCAGGGGCAGGAAAAGAGACTGGTGCCTTCTCAGCATGGATCATGGGGAACACTGATGACCAGGGCTCTTCCCAGTGTGGGTAATCAAATGATGGATGAAGCGGCAGCAGTGCACAAAGCTCTTCTGCAGTCAGGGCGCTCACAGGGCTTCTCTTACTGGCACCTCCCTTGGTGTCTGGTCAAGGCAGAGCTCTGGCTGAAGCTCATCCCACACTGGGAACACTCTTAGGGCCTCTTCCTGGTGTGGATGCACTGGTGGGTGATGAGGTGGGAGATTTGCTTGAAGCCCTTCCCACAGTAAGGGCAGAGGAAGGGCCTCTCATCGGTGTGAATGCGCTCATACAGGAGGAGATTGGAGCTGCTCTGAAACCTTTTCCCACAGGTGAGGCACACGTAGGGCCTCTCCCCAGTGTGGATCCGCGGGTGTCTCATGAGGTGGGAGTTGTAATTGAAACCCTTCCAGCAGTCAGGGCAGCGGAAGCGCCTCTCATCCATGTGAATCCACTGGTGCCTGAGGAGATTGGAGATGATCCGAAACTGCTTCTGACACTTGGGACACGAATAGGGCCTCTCCCCAGTGTGGATGCGATGGTGGGTCAGGTGGGTCACTTGTAGGGCTTCTCCCCATCGTGAAGCTGCTCATGGACAACCAGCTCTGAGCTCTGGCTGAAGCTCTGTCCACCTTCCTGGCTCAGGGTGGGGCTTTCCTCCTCAGAGCACCCTGGGCTGAGTTTGGAGCCCCTCCTCATGTGGGATCTCTGTGGCTTTTCTTCCCTGTTGGATTCCTGTGCCATAGAGTTGATCAAAATGGCCTCTTCTATGAGGTTCTGCTGTGGGGATTTGTCCTCCCTGGTCTCCATCCTCAGCTCCTTTGTTGGGGGAGGAAGGACAAGGAGAGGATGGGATTTGCCTCCATGCCAAAGGGAAGGAGGAGATCCCCTCAGTGCATCCCCGGCAGGACAGGGTTGGCAGCGGGCTTGTCCTGCAGCCGGGGGCCATGCTGGGCTGGGAGATGGAGCAGGAGAGAGGGGGAAAGAGACACTGACTTCCTCCTTACCTGTTTCAGTGTCCCGGGGCATCTTCCTCTTCCTCGCAGCCTCCTCCTCCATCTGGTGAAGTTTTGGGGATGGGAAATCCTGTTTTGGGAGGAAAACAAGGGATGAGTACATTGAGTTTTGTACTGGTTTGATGGCAAACCTGGGTGAGAGTCTAAGTCAGAATTACAATTTAATAAGAAAATGAAGATCAAGACAATGATACAGAAACACTGCCTTAAACTGACAGAGTCAGGATATAACCTGACACCCTGGTGATCAGGGTGGTGGCAGCAGTCCCATTAAATGGTGGCTGCAGTCCTGTTGGAGTGATGAACGTGATTCTATTGAAGCTGTGGAAGGGTCTGTCTTCCTCTGGAGGTCCAGTGGTGGTTATGGAGCTCTTGTCCTCTCTGATTCCAGTAGGCAAGCTGCTCCTGGTGTTGAAATCTTCAGCTTATATCCAGGTAGGAATGCTTGGATCCTCCCCCTGGGCGGAGCATCCCACAATGGGATGATGGAATTTGATCAGTCCTGCAGTGACACTCAATGGCCCATTCCCAAAAGATATCTCCCCTGGAGGGCGTTATCAGGGGTGAGTCATGGAAGAGATAAAGAACACTGCCCCACCTGTTTATAGCTATTGATGAAGATGGGGATTGAAAACATGCATTTGGTTACATCTTACATTGCAACCTGAAACAGTGGGGTAATCCCTGCTCAGGGGGTGAACACCACCTCCCTTACCCAAACTGGCTCAGGTGAAAAACCCCCACCCCAGGAAGGCCACACACACAGGGGACAATGTCACACTTCGCCCCCTCCAGAGGGAAGTCTCTGTCCCTGTCACTCCCTTGCTCCCTCCTCTTTTCTCTTTCTTTCCCTCTTTTTATCTATCTCACATTTATTGTTCAATAAAATCCACTTTGGATTTTGTCTCATTAGCACCTTAATTGGGGCAGAGCCATATCCCTAACAATTTTCCTAACCGGATTGGGACATTATTTTTGCACAGTGAGTTCAGGGCACTGTTCTCTGACCCCAAGTGCCTTTGACAACAGCATGGTTCCCTCCCCTGAGGAGGTTGTGGTTCTCTCTGGTGGAACTCTGGGAAACTTGCACACAGCTTTCTCTGAGAGTCTTACAGGAGACATTATGAGGAAAATGGCTGTTGTGTGTGGCCAGTGTAAAGAAAATATTTTGTTGTCCTTCCTTGAAATGTTTGTTAAAATCACTGGAGGAAAGGGAGCAAATGTTACCAGCGACACTGACAAGGTTCATTCACCCCAAGGTGTGGAACACAAGGCTGCTAAAAGTCCCACAAGAAGCCCAGCTCAAGTAGCTAAATTCCCAAATTTCTCCTGAATTCCCAGGCTTGGGTTCTTTGTCAAATGTAAGAATCATTACTCTCTTCATCCCCATCACCTTTGTGACAGCTACACAGTGTTTCCCTTCCTTTTAATGATTTGTATTGGGCCAAATTTCCTCTTTTCTTTTATCGGAACCTGTCAGCAGCTGAGCTGGAGCTGCGCAGGAACCAGTGGAACTTGGAATTGCCACAAAATTGCTTGTACTGTCAGTTTATTCATGTTTTGGATTTGTTTGTGTTTTCATCGCATGTTACTTGTGGGAAAATCAAATATTCATCAAAGTGATTTATGCAGAGTCAAGTTTGATTTCTGCCTAGTTAATTATCTCCAGTGCCGAGGGGATTCTCAAGGGGTCTCTGTGCCTCTCGCCATGGGGGATGCTTGGGAGGGTTGTCCCTGTCCCTGTCACCCTAGGCCATTCCCTAGGGGGTGTCCCTGTCCCTGTCACCCCAGGTGATTCCCAAGGGGGTGTCCTTGTCCCTGTCACCCCAGGCCATTCCCCAGGGGGTGTTCCTGTCCCTCTCACCCAAGGCCATTCCCTAGGGGCTGTCCCTGTCCCTCTCACCCCAGCCCATTCCTCAGGCAATCTCCATCATTCTCACCCCAGGGAATGCCTGGAGGGTCTCCCTCCCTCTCACCCCTGTGCCAGGGGGTGCTCGGGGCAGTCTCTGTCCCTCTCAGCCCAGGGGATGCTCGGGGGTCTCTGTCCCTCTCAGCCCAGGGGATGCTCGGGGGGTCTCCATCCCTCTGGCCTCAGGGAATGCCTGTGCAGGGCTGGGGACCAGGGGCTCTGTGTCCCTCTCACCGCTGAGGCTGCTCGGGGCTGGGGGGACTCTCTGACCTTCTCACCCTGGGGAGGCCAGGGGGGTCTCTGTCCCTCTCAGCCCTGCTGTGACCCCACCCAAACATCATCGGGCTCAGAGAGACGGAGACACCCCCAAACCCCCAGAAGGGCCGAACCTGAGATTTTGTTTGGGGTGAGGATTTAGGAAGGGGCTGGAATTGGGGCTCGGATTGGAGTTGGGGTTGAGATTTTGCTTAGAGCTGGGATTGGGGATAAGGCTAGACATGGGATTGGCTTTAGGTCTGGGGTTGGGATTGGGTCTGGGGCTAGATGAGTGTGCGACTGGGATGTGAATAAATACAGAACTGTGAGTGTGTCTAAATGTGGAGTGAGATTGAGACCAGGATCAGGGTCAGGTTTGGGACTGAGCTCACAAAGAGCAGGACAAGGGGGACGTCACTGTGGGAGGGTTTGGGGAAAATCCTGGTTTGGGGGAAAAAACAAGTTGCGAATGCCTTGGTTTAGGGATTCCTCCCACCCAAGTCCATTCCTAGAAGTCACCTGATGTCCAAAAATCAAGAGTGAATAAAAAAACCTACCAGAAGTTTCCCGTTTCCAGTCTCACCCCTCTCGGGTTGTGGTGGTCCCCTATCTCAGGGCTGCTGGAGATCCCATGGGTCCTAGGGTTCCCCCCTCTCCAGGGTCCTGCTTATGGATTTTAGGAGGTTTTGGGGTCCCAGAGTCCCCCTCTCCAGCGTCCCCTCAATCCAGCTAGTTGGCTTCCTCCTTCTTTCCACCTGGTTTAGGGCAAATTTAGTTGAAAGCCTCCAAAAGGGGTTTCCTCTAGAATGCAGATTCAGCAGCCCCATCTTCAGTCAGTTCAGGAAAATAATTCCTTGGAGAAAAGTGGAAAAAACTTTATTTAACAGGCAAAGCATTCACCAGTACAAAAAATTAACCATATTAAGCAATAAAACTTCCTGCTGCTCCAAAATGGATGACAAACTCCGAAAATCCCTCACTGGGCTGTAGCTGCGCTCACTCAGTGTCTTATCAGTCTCTTATTAGTCTCGTATCAGTCACTTATCTGTCTCTTATCAGTCCCTCCAGCGCTGGAAATGCCAAGGCCCAGGCCCGGCCCAGTGGGCCAAAGGTGGGAGCTGCCGGTGGTGTTCTGGGTGTTCAGTGCAGAGCAGGTTTAAACAGCTCCAAAGAAAAAGAAAATGAAAAAGCACAGTCCAGGGAATTTCTCTGCCACAGTGAGCTAAAAACTAACTAAAAGCAAAAGAGAGTTCTGTCTCGCTGTCTGTCTGTCCCTCCTCTCTGTCTAGGAGCTATAATGTGGAGGAACAAGTGCAGTTTCTGCAAAAAACTGGGTGTTTCTTCCTCCATCCCTTCGCTCTCAGAACCAGCCTTAACGGTGCAGAACTCATTTCTGGGCTAAACAGACCGATGGGGGTACGAGCATCATGAAGTCACCCCAGGACATGCCCCTGTCAGGGTCAGGGGGTCCCGTCCCCGCTGCATCTCCGGGCTGCTGGGGGTCCCTCAGCTCCGGTATTGCCCCTTCCCCTCTCCCCACCCCGGGGAGCCCCCATTCCACAGCCCCGGCTCTCACTGGGATCCCCAAAACCAATGTCCCGCCCTGTCGGAACTGGGCCATCTCCACGTGGACCCCCGGGGACCCTCCCAAGAGGCGATCCCAGCTCCTCTGCCCCCAAAAAAGCTCCTCTTTGGGAGCCCGGAGATATCTGGGGATCAAGTCTGAGATCTGCTGGCTCCGAACACTCTCCAAAAAAATCCTCCCGGAGACCCCTGGCTGGAGTTATTTGGGAATTTATCTACTTGAGATGGGCTTCTTCCAGGACTTTCTCCAGCCCTTGGTGTTCTTCACCTTGGAGTGAATGAACCTTGTCAGTGTCGCTGATAACATTTGCTCCCTTTCCTCCAGTGATTTTAACAAACATTTCAAGGAAGGACAACAAAATATTTTCTTTTTCACTGGCCACCCACAACATCCATTTTCCTCATCATTTCTCCCATAAGTTCCCCAGGAGGAAGGAGGGACTGTTTCCAAGTTTCCAAGAGTTCTTCCAGAAAGAACCACAACCTCCTCAGAGGAGGGAACCATGCTGTTGTCAAAGGCACTTGGAGTCAGAGAACAGTGCCCTGAACTCACTGTGCAAAAATAATGTCCCAATCTGGTTAAGAAAATTGTTAGAGATATGGCTCTGCCCCAGTTAAGGTGCTAATGAGGCCAAATCCAAAGTGGATTTTATTGAACAGTAAATGTGAGGTAGAGAGAGAGATGGAAAGAAAGAGAAAAGAGGAGAGAGAAAGGGAGTGGCAGGGACTCTGAAAATCCAGTGGAAAAGGCAGCTGTTCGTCTGGGAAATCCAGTGGAAAGGCAGCTTGCTTTGTCCCAAACCCCAGATAATATCCAGGTGGGGATGCTTAGCTCCTCCCCCCTGGGCAGAGCATCTCACAATGGGCTGATATCATTCTTTGAGTGTGTCCATTAAACAGAAATGGCTCCTGGAGGGAGTTATTACTGAGTCATGCAGAAAGGCATTGATGGAACTTTTAACAGAAAAGAAAAATCCTAGCAAAGGTATTTTTCAGAAAATATGTCAGTGACAGTATGATCTCCAGCAAACTGGGTTTAGTGGTACAGGAACAGGGTACAGAGAAAAAAGGGTCCAGGGATGAAGACGTGGTGTAAGTTGTGGGCACAGGGTCTTCTATGGGATAGTGAGGGTGGACCTGAGGGTCAGGGGACCCCTGGATACAGGGGAAAATGGTTCAGACAAGGGGTCCAGGGTCAGGTCTGCCAGCAGGGAAACAGGGGTGGAGGAATGCAGCAAAGTAGGGCCAGTGAAGGGACAGAGAGAGGAGAATGTTCTAGGGACTAACCAAACATGGGGAATAGGAGTTGAGCTAGGGTAATTAGGCCAATGGGCCAATTGGGTATCATAACTTGACATAAATCAGCATGTCCCTGCAAAGATCTATGAGAGAAGCAAGCTTCTCACCCTAAACTCAAAGCCTATTCCTCTTACTTGGGACCAGCCCTTCATTGTGGGAGGTTAAGACTGATGGTAGGACCCCGGGCCTCCACACGCCCTAACCGCTGGCCCAGGGCAGATCTGGAGAGATCTTGGTGGCACTTGGTCTTGGCACACACTTCAGGAGGATGTCTGTATTCAATGAGGAATTTAAGAGTTTTAGATTGCTAAAATAGAGAAGAAAAACCTATCTTCACCTGAGTGCAGCCAGTTCTCCAAGCAAAGCTGGCCCCAAGTAACAGAGGAGGGACAGGATGGGGCTGGTGATGTGGAGTACAGTTGTCCACACAGGGTGAGACCTCAAGGCACAGCTTCTCTGATCAGGCCACACATCTTGAGGAGACTCCCTGGGTAAATATCAGTCACTGAATGCTGCAATTACCTCTGCTCTAAAGAGAACAATGCACCCTAAAAACAAAAATGTGCATTTATTAGGAGCTCTTTGAAATATTTCTCCATAACTATATAAAAAGAAATTCTTAGTGAACTTCCCTGTAGAAGAGAGAAATCAAGGCAGAGCCATGGTTTGTCAGTACTTGCTTGGCCCTAAGGAGTGCTGTGGTGCATTTGGAGCTGAGCCCTTGAACATCAGGGCCTGAGAGGAGATTGCACAAACCTCTCCAGGAGTCAAAAACAGACAAAAACCCCAAAATGTCTTGAGGCAGGAATGGGTCCCACTGAGGTCAATCCCCAACACAGGCTCCTCATGGACTCCTTGGAGGAGAGAATTGGAGGCCAGGATGGCATGAAATCCTCTCAGAGACTAAGTGTGGAAAGGAAAATCCAAAGTACCTTAAAAACCTTGAATATCTCAAAGTATTAATGAGCCCCACTGAGTGTCAGTACAAAGCTCTAAAGGGACTCATTAAAGCAGATAATTGTGGCCATGATTGCACAAACCTCTCACAGAGTCTGTATCCAAAGGGAAACACCAAGTACCTTAAAATAAATGAAGCACCTTGAAGCATTAATGAGCCCCACTGAGTGTTGTTACTGACAAAGCCTCTCCAGGGACTAATTAAAGCAGATAATTGGAGGCCATGATTCCAGAAACCTCTCAGAGACTCCAAGGCAAAAGCCAAACCCAAAGTCCTTTGAAAAACCTGCAGTCCCTGCAGGGAGCATGAAGGAGCCCCCAGGGCCATTGCTGAGCAAGGCTCCCCGGGGACTCCTTCCAGCAGATCCTTGAGGCCAATGGGATGTGGGCTAGGGGGGGATGCTGAGGGCAGGGCAAGGGGCTGACAGTGCCCAGCCTGGCTGGGGCTGTGCCAGGAGGCCCCAGGGCCTCAGGACAAGGTGTCTCCTCCCAGCCCTTGGTGGCACAGACCCTGCTGTGCCCCAGGGCACCAAGACTTGGCTTCTCTTTGTGCCCACCTGTCATCACTGCCTGCAGTTCTCTGCTCTGCCTGGGGCCTGGGGACACTTTCTCAGTCGTGTCCCTCAGTGGGATCCATTAAAAGTGAAAGAAACTTTGGAGTTGGATTCTGACTTGGAGTTCTGGAGAGGTTTCTTCAGCTCCTGCTCAGGGACTGATGTTCAGGGCCTGAGCACAAAGCTCCAGAGGCTCATTAAAGTCCTTGTGCTGTGTCTGTGCTGCTGAGCTGGGCTGGGCTCCTGGCACAGAGCAGCTCCTGGTAACCAAGAAGAGCTTCAAAAGCACATTTCTCTTGATGAGCAGCTCTTCTGCCAGCCCAGCAGGGCTGGGGCACTGCCTGCAGCCACCCTGGACACAGCACAAAGGCACAGAGAGCTTCAATCAGTCAGGGCTGGCAATGTGCTGAGAAGTGCCTGGGGCAGAATCACTGCCAGCCCTCGGCACAGGAACCTCTGGCTGCAGGACAATGCAGCTGCAGCTCCTGTAGTGATCTCCTACAGCCGGAACATCCCAATGCCTACAGACCCTGTGAGTACATTCTCTGATTGTCTCTCGTGCAGAGCAGCCAGGGGTACCCAGGTCTGTCCTGCAGAGCAGGGTCCTGCAGCCCAGGGTGCTGTGCTGGGGCAGGGACTCTGCTGCCTGCCAGGGACAGCTCTCAGCCAGCCCTGGCAGCTGCTCCCAGCACTGGGGGACAAGATCTGGGTGGAAGGAGACAGCTGGTCAGGCTTGGAATTGTTCTCCTTGTGTGGGGAGGATGCTGCATTGTTCAGGACTGCTGCCAGCATGGCATTTAACTGCAGAACATTTCCAAGTAGATGATACAGGGAGCACAGCAAGTCAGGGCCTGAATATAAGGGAAAATCCTCCTTTTTTAATCTGCTGCTCTGGGTTGCCTGGATTATTGTTCCTTAGGGACGCAGGGTTTTGAGGATGAAGAGGAGACGCGAATCTTGACTCCATAATTAGAAGGTTTGCTTTATTATATTATATAAGTTACATTAAGACTATACTACTGAGAGATAGAAGGAAGAAGTTCTCCGAAGGCTAGCTAAGAATAGAATAGAATAGAAAGAATGATAACAAAGCAGCTATCCTGGGCTCTGTCCGGGACAGCTGAAGTCCTTGATTGGCCACCAACTATAAACATCAGAGATGGGCCAATCACAGGTGCACCTGTTGCATTCCACAGCAGCAGATAACAATTGTTTACATCTTGTCTCTGAGGCCTCTCGGTTTCTCAGGAGGGAAAAATCCTAAAGGAAGGATTTTTCACAAAAGATGTCTGCAACACTGGATAGAAAATTGCCCATAGATATGCATGTCTCAGTTAAAGTTGAGAATTAAAAAAAAAACCAAAACTCACAGATCTGAAAAAACCAGGCAGTGACAGAAATCAGCACAGGGCCCCTCAGAGGCAGCATCAGTGTCACTTTTCCAGCCTCCTCAGGCTTGCTCTGAGGTTGCCATCAGAGCCTGCAGAGCCAGAGCGGTCCCTGGGCAGTGCCAGAGCTGGGAGGAGTCTGCAGGGCAGAGCTTAGCCCCCAGGGCTGGGCTGGGCTCTGGCAGCACTGGCAGGGCCCAGCCCTGGGCACAGGGAAGCAGCTGCTGGCAGGGACAGCTCCAGGCAGCAGAGGCCTAGGCAGGCAGTGGGGGGAGAGTGCCCCCAGGCTGTGCTGGGATATTTAAAATCCTCTCCAAACCCAACTATGCCATGATTACTTTTCTTACAGATCCCGATAGCCAGCTCCTGCAAATGTCCAACAGCAGCTCCATCAGGCACTTCCTCCTGCTGGCATTGGCAGACATGCGGCAGCTGCAGCTCCTGCACTTCTGCCTCTTGCTGGGCATCTCCCTGGCTGCCCTCCTGGGCAATGGCCTCATCATCAGCGCAGTAGCCTGTGACCACCACCTGCACACGCCCATGTTCTTTTTCCTGCTCAACCTGGCTATTACTGACCTGGGCTCCATCTGCACCACTGTCCTTAAAGCCATGCACAATTCCCTCTGGGACACCAGGAACATCTCCTACACAGGATGTGCTGCACAGACCTTTTTCTTTCTTTTATTTACCACAGCAGATTATTCCCTGCTGACTGTCATGTTCTACGACCGCTACGTTTCCATCTGCAAACCCCTGCACTATGGGACCCTCCTGGGCAGCAGAGCTTGTGCCCACATGGCAGCAGCTGCCTGGACCAGTGCCTTTCTCTATTCACTGCTGCACACAGCCAATACATTTTCCCTGCCCCTGTGCCATGGCAATGCCCTGGGCCAGTTCTTCTGTGAAATTCCCCCGATTCTTAAGCTCTCCTGCTTAAATTCCCACGTCAGGGAACTTGGAATTCTTGCTGTTAGTGTGTGTTTAGCTTTTGGCTGCTTTGTGTTCCTTGTTTTCTCCTATGTGCAGATTTCAGGGCTGTGTTCAGGATCCCCTCTGAGCAGGGACGGCACAAAGCCTTTTCCACCTGCCTCCCTCACCTGGCCGTGCTCTCCCTGTTGGTCATTACTGGAATATTTTCCTACCTGAAGCCCCCCTCCATGTCCTCCCCAACCATGGATCTGGCCTTGTCAGTTCTGTACTCGGTGGTGCCTCCAGCCCTGAACCCCCTCATCTACAGCCTGAGGAACCAGGAGCTCAAGGCTGCAGTGAGGACACTGATGACTGGATGGTTTTGGAAACATTAAATGTTGGCCAATTTCTGCAAATCACTTGAAATAAAAGTCGCCTTAGATACTTCTTGTTGGTTTGGTTGTGGAGTTTTTTCTTTTATTTCTTTCATATTGTCCACAGAGAAATGTCATTCTTTGTGCCATTTCTCATTTTGTTTCTCTCCATGTTCCCTGTGGCCACAGACTGTGTCAATGAGGGGCTGCACTCTTGGTGGCTTTCAAAGAACTAAAGGCTCTCCCAGCAGAGTTTTCTGCAGAGATGCCCTTTTGTTGCCTTCTCTGGAGCTGCAGCAGCAATGTCTCTGTGCAGAGCTGGGGGCAGATCAGTGCTGGCCCAGCAGCTGTGCCCAGCAGCAGCAGCAGCACTTGGTGTTGCCAATGCTGCTGTCATGGCCCTGCCCCGCTGCCCTGGTGGCCCTGGTGTTGCTGTAGGGCCTGAGTGCTCTCGGGGCCGGGCACAGTCCTTGGGTGGCAGTGCCGAGGCTGCAGCAGGGACTGGACATGGGCACTGCTGGACCAGCACTAACGCCTCAGGCCAGGCTCTGGGGGCTCCAGGCTCCTTGCCCAGGCTCTCTCAAGAACACGCCCAGGCCAATGCTGAGCACAGAAACCCCCATGAGCAGCCCCAGGCTGGCTGTGGGCAGGCTGGAGGCAAACAGCATGGCTGGGGCTCTGCAAGGGCCCTGGGGGAGATGGGAAGGAGCAGCAGAGCATGGGCTGATCCATCCCCAGTGTGCTGGACAGCCCAGGGCAGTGTCCCAGAATGTCCTCATGGAGCTGCCAACAACATCCCCCCTCTGCAGCCCTGGCCTCTCCCCCAGCTCACACAGGTGCCCCATCCTTGCAGGCACAGACACGGCAGCACTGGCTCAGCAGCCCCTGTTTGCATTGCACACAGCAGGCGGGAGCACCCCCATGCTGTTGTTGTGGGGACATGAACCTGAGGGAGCACAAATGCCATCAGCCCCTGGGGCAAGCAAGGGCTGGGTGACACCAGGGAAACCACTCTGCTTTGTCCTCGCCTCTGCAGTCAGCTAGAAAGTTTGTTCCCATCAGCTGGGAGTTTCCTGTCCCACTGCAGACGCTGTTGCTCAGAGCCAGGACTGCCTGGCTGCCACCCCCAAACTGCCCTGAGCATTTCCTTGGCTTCACCTTTGCTTTCTTTCCTCTTCCTGCTACAAATTTCTTCCTCTCGCCCACTGCTGTCCCCTGCCCTGCAAACAGCCCATCCTTGTTTGCCCTTTCCTCTCTGGCCCCACTCCCCATTGCAGTTCCTGATGTGGCACCATGGGAACGTCCCTTGGGGTGTGGGATCATCCTACAAGTGCTGCAAGCATTGTCTGCAGGCTCCTGCAGTGCCTGGTGCTGCTCCCTTGCCAGAGGCACCCCAGGCCAGGGGGGTACATCTGGGCTGCTGTGTCTGGCTCTGGGGCTCCCTGTTCTGGGCAGTGAGGAGGAGCTGCAGAGGCTCTGCAGGACTGACAGGATGGGCTTTGGGGCTGGCAGGAGAAGCTGAGGGACCTGGGCTGCTGGAGCTTCTGAAGAGGAGGCCCAGGGCTCATCCTGCAACTGCTCCAAGGGTGGTTTCAGAGAATCCCAGAATCAGCAAGGTTGGAGAACACCTTGGAGATCATCAAGTCCAACCTGTGCCCTGACACTGCCTTGTCTCCCTGAGCCTCCTCTTCTCCAGGATAAACAACCCCAGCTCCATCAGCCGTTCCTCACAGGACTTGTGTTCCAGACCCCTCCCCAGCCTTGTTGCCCTTCTTTGGACATGCTCCAGCCCCTCCATGCCCTTCCTAAATTTGGGAGCCCAGAACTGGACACAGCATTTCAGGTACTGACCAACCTGTTGCAAGCACAGGGGAAGAATCCCTGCCCTGCTCCTGCTGGCCACACCATTCCTGACCCAGGCCAGGAGCCATTGGCCTTCTTGGCCACCTGGGCACACTGCTGCCTCATGTCCAGCCTGCTGTCCATCAGTTCCTGCAGGTCCCTTTCTGCCTGGCTGCTCTCCAGCCACTCTGTCCCCAGCCTGTAATGCTGCAGGGATTGTTGTGGCCAAAGTGCAGGACCCAGCACTTGGACTTGTTCAACCTCACCTTGTTGAATTTGGGCCCTGGATCCAGCCTGTTCAGGGCCCTGTGCAGAGCCCTCCTACCCTCCAGCAGATCAACATTCCCAGAAAACATGGTGTCACCATGGTTCCATGATGCTCCAGAATTTAACAATGGTCTCCATGATTCCATGAGGCCTCCCAGTGTCACAATGTCCCTTTGATTCCATGGGACCTCTTGGTGTCACAAAGTCCTTTGGATCCTTGGGCCCTGCAGTGTCACAATGTTGCCATGGTCCCCTCAAGCCCTGCATTGTCACAATGCATCCTTCATTCCTTGAGGTCTGGCAGTGCAAGAATGCTCTCCTTGGTTCCACAGGGTCACAATGGCCTCTTGGTCCCAAGGGCCACCACGGTGTCAAACATGTTTCCTTCATTCCAGGAGTCCCTGAGGAGCAGCACTGACCCCTTGGTTCCATGGGGTCCTGCAGTGTCACATAGGCCCCATCGTGACACTAAGTCCTGCTCTGTCACAATGCTCTGCATGGTTCCACAAGGCCCTGCAGAGTCACAGTGGCCTCTTCGTGCCAGGTGGCCTTAGAGTGCCACCATGAATTCCTTGGTGCTGCAGTGTCACAATGGAGCCCTGGTGACAGAAGGTCCTGCAGTGTCACCAGGGACCCTTGGTTCCATGGGGCACCACAGTGTCACAATTGTTCCGTCAGTTCCCAGTGTCCTTGCAATGGGACAATGGCCCCTTGATTCCATTGTCCCCAGGCTCTCCCAAGGGTCTCCTTGGTTCCCAGTGGCACAATGGCCCCTTGGTTCCACAAGACCCTGCAGTGTCACAGTGGCCTCTGTGGTTCCAGCAGGACCCAGACTGTCACCATGGACTCCTTGCTTCCATTCAGCCCCACAGTGTCACAATGGCCCCTTGGCTCTGTGCTGCCATGTCGTACACAGTGTCACCATGGTCCTCTCTGTGCCACCAGGCCCCGCAGTGGCCCATTGCTTCCCCAGGGCCCTGCAGTGTCACAATCACCAGGGAATCAACCAGGCTGGAAAAGACCTTGGAGAGCATCAAGTCCAACCTGGGACCCAACACCACCTTGTCACTCAGACCATGGCACTGAGTGCGTAAGGAGGTACTTGGATTCAGGGTCAATTGGAGATTGCACATATCAAAGAATGAACAGAAAAAAGAAACCTAAACAGGACCTAATAAATGCCCAGAGACCATGGGGGAATGGGCAGACAAGGAGAGCATCTCTGGGGCTGGGGCAGCACTGCTCAGAGGTACCGGCGGCTCCAGCAGGGAAATACAGTGTGGAAAGTGGCTGGGAAAGCCCTGCCTGGGCTGGGCCAAGCAGGACACACAAGGCCTGATTCCCATCCACTAAAAAACTCTCTCAAGAAGACATTTAAAAGGAATTGCAATTGTTTGTGTATTCTGAGTTGGATACACTGGAGAAATAAGAGCCAACAAGAGATTCTCAAGAGCTCAAAACAACAAAATAGCTTTTACTGGCAACTTTAGAAAATCAGAGAAACTTTGGCAAGAGGGTTAATACAACATCCAGTAAACAAGAAACACTTCTCATAACATTAACTTGGCCCATTCAACTTCACAAACTATAAGCCTGTTCAATTTAATATTTATCAAAATTTGCAAGAAGAGGGAATTAAAAAGAGAGCTTGGCACCTCAGGGCACAAGTGGCACTGCCTGTTCATGGGCACACAACTGATGTCTGCCTGGAAAGGGGAACAGGTGTTAATATCTGTTTGTTTCATAATATACAAGCAAATCTTTATTGTCTGGGTCACTT